>CM065392.1:7277500-7607500 GCA_033060915.1 Euryodendron excelsum | reverse complement strand
TAGGGTACATTCTGAAAAACAACAAATGGACTCCTAAGAAATTTTATGGTGGCAGTACTTCAAAAGAAAACGCTCCATCTGGAACTAGCTCTAAGCAAAGGAGTACCAAGAGAAGCTTACATGAAGGAAATGAAGACGCAATGACTGCATTCATGGCTCAGGTCTTGGACTCCCCAAAAAAATTGAATAACAAGGCAGATATTGCTGCCACAAGAATATTTTTTGTGGAAAGAAAAGTCAGAAAACTAAAAAATGAAGTAAAGATGTTGAGACATGGGACAAAAAAAATAATGGAAGAAGAGGAAGAAGATGAGGGAGAAGAGGAAGAAGAAGTAGAAGAAGAAAATATAGAAATTGAAAGAGAAATAGAAAAAGAAGAAGAAGCAAGAGCAGGTGGGGAGGAAGAGGCACACGAAGCTGAAGAAGGAGAGGATGCTGAAAAAGAGATCGAAGCAGAAGAAGAGGGTGACTCATCTGCTACTGAATCTGATGCTCCTTATTTCTCTTCTGGTCATTAGTATGGGCTCAGGGACAGACCTGGGAAAAAGTTCTTCAACACATTTGATGACCCCCTTGTCCTAACCCCCTCACCACTAGCCTCTCCCCACTAATATCTCCTCTCTATATCACATCTCTCTCTCTCTCTCACACAATTGCATTTTTATTTTTGCATCTGTCTGCATCTCTGTTAAACGATGGCATGTCATCTTCAAAGACAATTTCTTTTGTAATATTTTGTAAATGATCATTGACTAATCATTTGTAATGCCTTTTGTGAATGAAATATCAATCAGTTGTTGTAGCTTGAGGCCTTGTTGATTGAATGCTTTGTTTGCTTTTTTGTTTATACAAATTATCTTGTTATAAGATTTTTTTGCTATTGTACCTGTCTTTGTTATAAATTTATATTTTTCTCCTTTTGATTAACTGACAAAAAGGGTGAGAAGAACTAAAATAAAATGATGAGAAGATTGAATTTTAAATGAGAAGAATGGACTGTTTAATGGTTACATTGAATGTGTTAAATGATGAAAAATTGATGAATGATTGAAATAATGAACGTTGCATGATATTGTATATGAAACCTTTTAAAGTATGCTTTTAAGGGGAGTAACATGATAAAGGAATTATTTCCCTCAACTTGTTTTGGAATTGACTGATAAAAACTCTTTTTGAAATTGAGATCTATTTTTGCTAATCAAACAAAAAATATATATATATATATATTTTGTAGCATCAGTTGCAAAACAAAGGGAGAGTTTTCTCTGGTAAATCTGATTCTATCTATTTTATTTCATTTTATATAGTCTGTTTTTGCAAAGGTTTTGTCATCACAAAAAGGGGAAGATTGTTGACTCTACGTCTTGATTTTGATGATAACTAAATCTTATGTTAGTCTACCAATGCATTTAATTAGTGTGCAGATTAATAAGGGTTATAATTTAAACTTAAAGCTTGACTTAAAGTCTAATTCATATCAAAATGGATGCACAACATTTACAAGTTCAAGCAATACACAAAAAGTTGAGTCATGCACCAAAACAGAGCAATTACACCCATTCAAACTTCAAACAGATGATTTGTATTCGAAGAGATTGAAGGTTTTCAAAATAAAGAATTCATCATGATTGCAATGTCTCTATAAATATTTCAAAAGAGGACTTTTTCAGGGTTGTGAAGATTCAAAAAAGTTGATATGTATCGAGACTGCTCAAAAGTAGACTTCATGAAGCTTCTAAAGACTCAATTCTAAAGACTCAATGAAAGTGACTTGAACTCGAAGAGATTGAAGGTTATTCAAATGAAGAATTCATCATATGTGCAAAATCTCCTTGAAGAATCCAAGAGAAGATTTAGAAGAAACCAAATTGAATTGAAGACATTCTTGTATAAACTCATTGGATTGAAGACTTTGAAGTATCATCATTCCCCAAAGAAAAGACTCCTTGAAGATCTTAAGTGGTTTTGAAGAACATCATACCTCAAAGAGAAGATCCCTTGAACATTCTCATATTATCTGAAGCTAAACTGATCAAGGAAAGCATGAAGGACATTTTCTGGGTGATGTGTCGACACGTGAGTTTGATGTGTCAACATATGGAGACAATGGACAAAATCTGAAGAATGCAGACTTGATGTGCGACACATGGAAGTCAAGTGTTGATACTTAGGGACTAACAACTATATTTTTAAACGTTATATTGAACTGGGCACGCATTTAATGAAACTTCAACAACCCCCAATGGGTAAAATCAATTCAGGGCTTTATATATAAGCCTCCAAATGCATTTATGGACAAGAGATATAATATTCACTGATTGATTGAGCTGAAAAATATAAAAATTCTCTTTGTCTTTAAGTTGGCAGTTAGTGAGCCATTTAATTCCCATCTACTCTTCATAAAAAGTTTGTATTTTATTTGTATATCTTTCATATACTTGTAAGTGAGAGTTGGAGTATTCTCTTGTAAAAAAACAAAATACTTGTAAGTTGAAGTGGATATTAGACAAAACCACTTGGTGGTTGGAGGATCTTGCGAAGAAGTTCTTGTGTAAAAGTGAGCTGAGTACTTCGGAAATCAGCATCTACTTTGTAATTGGAGATTGCATAGTGGAAGGAAACTTCAAGGGTATCTTGGGGTGAGGACATAGACCACAAGTTATGGTTGAACCTCAGTAACTCTTGGTGTGCTCTCTTGTGCTCTATTTTCATTTCATTATTGCTTACATTGCATTGCATACATTTTGAACTACTGTTCTATTAATTAGATTCATTTTAATTCATCTCAATTGCTTTAATTTTTGTAAAACGATATTCACCCCCGCCTCTTGGGTTACCTTTTGGGCCAACACCTTCATCCCAGATTGCATGTGTTAAAGTAGAAGTTGCCTCCACCTCTTTGGTATTGGCCAATAGCATTGACTTGGCAGTGTAAAGCTTCATTCACACCTAGAATGACTGGACATGAAGCAGTGTCATGATCCATACTCTCACACATAAGGCAACACATATCTTTTGTTACCTCACTCTCAACTACATTCACTTTCTTAACTTCAAGGACCTTTAACTTTCTTGCAAAAGTGGCAAGCCTAGCACTTACATCATCAATTTCATTAAGTTGAAACTTTCTCACCCCTTGTTGATTTGTCCTACCCTCGAGATTTTGGGTCCTGATGGTTGCCCAATCATGTGCTACGTTTGCTAGGTAATCAAAATAGTTAAATGCTTCATTGGGTTCCTTATCGAAGAAGGTTCCCACACATGGACTCAATAAATTGTTTCAATTAGGGGGTTAGTGTAAACTCCCCATTTTTGCCCGCTTAGCAATCTTCGACCTGACTAAACTCATTTTCAAATACCACAACACTCTCAAACTCAAACCAACCTTCCAAACTCTAGTCCATTCAACCGGTCGCATCCTGAGCCCGTCGAGCCCACTAGAAGCCAAATGACCAAAATGCCCTTGAGGCATCACCCAAACTAATTCAATTCGGCACGCTCTTCGAGAAGGTACCTAAGTCCTTAGAGTGATAAATTTACTCCTTCTAAGATTGTCCCAGACCATCCGGCATGCTCAAAATGCCATTTGCACCAATTCCAAACCCATTCCAATGGTTCCTAGTCAAAATGACCATTTTACCCCTAGGTAGCCCTATCGCCCTCGTCAACCACATTGGCTCTGGTTATCAAACTAGTAAACCTCCATGGGCACTCCCAGGAGTATCCCCAATCGCCAAATCCCCTTCCAGTCAATTCTAGACCCGTTCCGGTGTTTTTAGTTAAAATAACCATTTTGCCTCTAGTGGGCCGGTCATTCCTTTCAACAATGTCGGCCCTGGGTATCAAACTGACAATCCCCTAGGACACTTTTAATAGTGTTCCCAACCTTCGAATCCCATCCCAGTCAACTCCAGACCAATTTCGGTGTTTTTCGATTCAAATAACCATTTTGCCCCTCATAGGCCGCTCATCCTTCTCAACCACACCGGCTCTGGGTATCAAATTAATAAACCCCCAAGGCACTCCCACGAGTATCCCTAATCTCCAAGTGCCATCCCGGTCCATTTTAGGCCCATTCTAGTATTTCTCGGTCTAAATAACCATTTTACCCCTAGTGGATCAATCATCTTTTTCAACCATTTTTTATCTTGGTATCGAACCGGTAACCCCGGGGGTGCTCTTGGGTGACCTTATCTCTTTTCTAGCTGGGCCTCGCCACTCAGTAGCTTTGTAGATCAAAGCGAAGCCACTTACAGTGAAGTCAGGCCAAAAAAAATGGCTGAAGCCACTAGAAGTGGCACCCAGATCTTTGCTTTGCATCCTAAGGCAAATCAAATCTTTAAGATCATTGTTATACCAAGGTGGCACCACTAATAGTGGTGTCAAGCAAAAAATTGGCTAGGCGCCACTTCTAGTGGCACCATTTCCTTCAAAAATTGGCCTATAAGTACATATCACCCCAGCGTATTCAAAGTTCAAAAATTCGAAAAGAAACGCTGCCTCTCTCAACACAGCCCCTGAAAATCTCCCAAAACCTAGTTTATTCAAGGTTCCTTAGCCTCCACGCCTCTTAAGTCTTCTTCAAGCTCAAGCCAAGCCTCTATTGAAACTCCATTGAAGGTTAAAGATAAGGTAGGATTCCTACTCTATTTTTATGCTCTCCTACTTCTTCTCTTCTCCCTTCTAGTCCACTTGAACTATTCTTTCTTTTAATCCCCATCTTCTATCCCCTTTTCTTGCATGCTTGAAATAAGAGGACCTTAGGTCCACGCCTGGGTGAAGCTTTGGGGAGATTACCATGTCGGGGGTCTTCCTTTAGCCTAACTAATCTTGGTATAGTCTTAAGGCCCCTTACAATGTGGTGAAACCTTCAACCTTGTATGTTCACGACCCTTATGCATTATATTTGTCATGTTCCTACATTGTTCTTATTTTCAAACTCACAACCCTAGGGTGATTCCAACCTCCTAATGGTTAGGGTTTCCCTAGAAAAGTGATATATTCAAAATGGCCGCCAAGGTCTGTATTAGGGTTTCAAAACCCTAGCTTGTTCTTTAAGATCACAACTTTTGAGTGATTCTAGCCTTTTTCATGGTTAGGATTGCTTTAAGAAAGTGGTACATTCAAAAAGGTCTCCAAAGGCCACATTAGGATTTCAAGCCCTAAAATACCTCCTTTTAAAACCTAGTTTTTTAAACCTCCTTAAATTTTATGTTCAAAGGTTTTTTTCAAAATTGGTCCAAGAGTTGTCTTCTTGAAGCCCTAGAAGTTTATACCCTAGGAAACCCTAACTTTGTCCCCTAGCATTCATCCTTGCATTTTCACCCTTATTCATTACATCAAAAAATGTTTTCAAAGTTATTATTGCATCACGTTTTCAAAAAGTGCATAACTCTATTCAGTTGTTTTCAAAGAATTTCACATAAAATCATAGGTTTTCAAATCAAAAAGCTTCACATGAAATTATAGAGATTTTCAATCAAATCATTCCATTTCGGAAACAAATCAAAGTTTTTAATTTTGAAAACCAAATCAAATTTACTATTTTTGGAAACCAAATTAAATCTTTCAATTTTTGGAAACCAAATCAAATCTTCTATTTTAGAAATAAAATCTAATCTTCTATTTTTGAAAACGAAATCCAATCCACTATTTTTGAAAAAATATCAAATCTTCCATTTTAAAAATAAAAACAATTCTTTTCCTTTTTATTTCAAATCGTATCTTTCATTTTTCGCATAAAATCATAGATTTTCTAAAATTTCTTTTCAAGTGCATGCATAAAACCAATAGGGCTAAACCCAAACCATAACCACTTTTTAAAACCACATTCCGATCCCTAGGTCTACCAAACCCTGGTTTGCCTAACCTAGGTCACCCAAACCCTAGTGGTCCAACCCTAGGTCAACCAAACTCTAGGTGGTCCAACCTTAGGTTACCTTAACCCTAGTTTGCCCAATCTAGGTTAGGAGGCTTCAAGATTGAAACTTTGGGACCTTTTTCCAAACTCCAACTCTAACCTAAAAATATTTGAAAAAGCTCTCTCAAACTTGTCTCAATCCAAAATGGCTAGACACTTATTATTTTCAAAATCTATTTCTAAAAATGACTTCAAAAAGTCACAATCCTAAGGCGATCCAAACCCTTTCTTGGTAAGGGTTTTCTAAGAAAAGTGATACATCAAATGAAATCTATAAAGTTCACGTTAGGGTTTCAAACTCTAAATGTTTTACAAAACCCTTTTTCCAATAACTATTTTCTAGCCCCACTTTCCAAAAATGCTTTCTAAAGCTCATGGTCTTAAAAGAGTTTAGTCCTTACATAGCTAACCTCCCAAAAGCAATGAAATATCAACATACCTTTCATAAGGTACATAGAAAACAATTTTCAAAAACCTTTTCGAGAAAAGTTCACAAGGGCTTTTCAAAATCCAATCTCAACTTTCTTCTAAACTCTTTTTCAAATTGCAACATGCATCATTCTTTCTAAAGTGATGACAAAAATCCCTTTTCATAACTTTTTAAAGTGGGCATAAGTGGACAATTAGGAACTAGTTATTCAAGTGAGTGAATATAGAGTAAATAGACATGTAGGTATCGCAAAGGTGTAAGCACCCTATTTTTGTCCGCTTGACAATCTCTAGCCTGACCGGACTTATCTTCAAACCGACATAGACACATTCAAGCCCAAACTAGCTTTTCAAACCTCATCCAAAGAATCAACCGCTTTGCGAGCCTGCCAGGCCTAATAGAGGCAAAACGACCAAAATATCCTTAGGGCATTGCTCGGTCCAATTCTAGTTGGCACGTCTTCTTCAAGATGGTAAGTCCTTATTTCAATCTCAATTCTAGTTTCAATTCCAGTCCAGACCAGTTAAACTCAATCTAGCACGTCTTTCAAGAAAGTTGATCCCTAAGATAGTAAGTCCATCCAACAAAGCACGTTCATCGAAAGAGTACAAAATCCCTTGGAACGATAAGTCCCTTCACACCCATCGATTAGGACAGAACCCAAGTTCCCGAGATGGTAGAGTGGTTCACTTCTGGCACTTGCTACCCCACCAACGTAGAATGTCCGCTACTCGGCACATCTTTCAAGAAAGTGGATCCCTCAAGCAATAAGTCCATCCAGTAGCTTTTCGAAATTAGGTAATCTCCAAAATGAAAGCACACCCTCAGAGTGATGGAAACACTCACAAACATCACAACCATTAGAGTGACAGAAACACTCGCAAATAGGTCGACATCGGGAATGCCAACTAGCCCTCTATGTCATGGGACCAAACACACCTCTTGGCTGTGACACATTTACCAAAGGATGGGATACCTTTGAAAATTAACTTGTAACATATCGTTAGAGTAATGGAAACACTCAAAACTCGGGTCAACACTAATACTTGCTAGCCCATTCTAGTAAAAAATGACCAAACTACCCCTTAGGTCCTATCGGCGCGCTTTTTGAAAAAGTACTTATGACCTCAGAATGGTAATTTCACCCATCCAATATTATCCCAAGAATAATCTAGCACGTTCTAGTGCCTTCCAGTTGCTTCCAAAATGATTTCGAGAGCATCCAATCAAAATGACCATTTTGTCCCTAAGCATCCAATCGCCTCCGAGAACCACACCGGCTTTGGGTATCAAACTGGTTACCTTCTAAGGATACTTCTAATAGTAATTCCAACCTTCTAGTATCTTTCCGGACCATTTTGAGTCCTTTCCGATAAACCCGGTACAAAATGACCATTTTACCCCTAATGGGCTGGTCACCCTTTTCAACTACTCTAGCTCTAGTTATCAAGTTAGTTACTTTTGAGACACTCTTTCAAGGGTGCCCGTCCATTCCTGGCCAAGTCTAGTTGCTCGAGACCTTTTGAATCATTCTAGGACTTTCCAGAGTCACTCGTAATGAAGACAGGCCAAAAATTGCATGGTAGTCACTAAGATAAGACCCAAATCTTCTGCCTTACGTCACAAGGGTCAAAGATCTGTTTCTTGCCGCCCTAAGAGTTTTCCTAAAGTGGCAGGTGCCATTACAGCAAGCTCCAAGCTCATTTTTGTTGGCCTATAAATACAGGCCACCCTCCTACTTATTCTGGGTTCATAAAATCACTCCAAAAACTCTACCTCTCTAAAAACAAAGCTCAAATTTTCTCAAAACCCTAATCCTCTCAAGCCCCTTCAAACCCTAGCCTCTACACACTCAAACTCTAGCCTCCATACAATCTATACACTCAAATCCTTGCCTCCAAGCATCATTTGAAGGTCAAGTCCAGCCCTTGGAAGCTCTTGAAGATCAACTCAAAGTCCAAGTAAAGCCTACCATCAAAGCATCAAAGCAAGAAGAAAACAAGGTAGGTTTTTAGTTAAATTATGCAATCCCCACTCTCTCTTCTCCCTCCTAACCCACTTGGGTTTTCTTCTATTTTAATCTCCATTTTCTACCTCCTCTTCTTGCATGCTTGAAACAGTGGACCTCCTGGTTCATGCCTAGGAAGTTCTTGGAGGGAATCACCATGTCGGGGATTCTCTTTGAGTTCCACTAAAGACGGTGTGGGTTCGACTCCCTTGGTTATGTGATGAAGCCTAACCTTGTATGGTCATGTCTCTATTGCATTGTTACAATCAAGATCATGCATTTAAAGGTATTTTCAAACTTGCATTAAAAGTTACTTTCAAAACTTGCATTCAAAACCCTTTCCTTCAAAGTTGTTTTCAAAACCACAACCCTAAAATGATTCTAAATATTTAATGGTTAGGGTTGTTTTAGAAACGTGTTATATTCAATATGACTATCAAGGTCCAAATTTGGGTTTAAACCTAAGAAATTACAACTCTATGATAATTCTAGTCATTCTGTGGTTAGGATTGCTTTAGTAAAGTGTTATATTTAATGAGACCATCAAAGTTCATATCAGGGTTTCAAACCCTAATTGTTTTCAAAATCACAGTCCTAGAATGATAGTAGTCTTCTTATGATTAGAATCGTTTTAGAAAAGTGAGATATTTAAGAGACTTTTAAAAGTCTATATTTAAATCATTTTAAAATCATCCTGCAAATCTACTTCCTAAAAGATCTTCTCAATGATTTACTTTCCAAAAACTCTTCATCTTGAAATTCAAGTCAAAACCCTAGAGCCTATGTTTAGGAAACCCTAGTTTTTCACACGAAGTCATAGTTTTTTATCTACATCAAACCATATATTTCTAAAATCATTTTCTATATAAAATTATAGATTTCTTAATTCAAAAGTCACATAAAATGATAGATTTCTAAAATTAAAGCTTTCCAATTTCAGATCAAATCAAATCTTTTTCAAATAGAAAACTAAATCAAATCATCTATTTTTGGAAATGAGATCCAATCTTCTATTTTAGGAAATAGAGATCAAATCTTTCCTAATTTCAAACTATCAAATCTATTCTAATTTCAAACTTTTGAATCTTTCTTAATTTTAAATATTTCTTAATTTTAAACCATTTCTAATTTCAACTCTTTCTTAATTCAAACATTTCCTAAATCAAGTCTTTCCCAAATTCAAGCATTTCCTAAATCAAATCTTTCCAAAATCAAATCTCTCCTAAAATAGATCTTTCTTAAAATAGGACTTTCCTAATTTGAAACTTTTCACATTCGAAACTTTCTAAAATCAAACTTTTTCAAAATCAAACTCTTCAAGTATATGTTTAAACCCTAGGTTACATAGACCGTAGGAGACAAAAAACCTATATTCAACCCTAACCCTAAGTTATGAAGCTTCAACTCTTTTTTAAACCAAGATGGTTTTCAAACCCCTAATTCAAGTCAAGATGATTTCAAAGTTCAATTCAATCTTTCCAAAATAAGCCCAAGTTCTACTTCAAATTTCGATTTCAAATCAAAGTCAATTTCAAATCAGAGTTCGAATTCCAATCTTCCAATCAAAGTTCAAATGAAACCCTTTTAAAGTTAAACCTTCTAAAGGTTCCAAAGTGTCTTTTCAAGTCAAACAAGACTCCAAAGTGTCTATTTTCAATCGAACCCCGAGTCCAAACTACAACTGACCTAAGTCCTAACAAAGGGACACATAGGCAACTCTCATGGGTGCGGTCACAACCTTTTTCAAATTACAATTCTCTTTTTCAAAATCTCTTTCTAAATTCTTTTCTTTTTTTGCATATCATGCATCATATCATCCCTAAAGTAATGACTCAAACTTCTTTTTAAAATTCTCGAAGTGGATATAATCAGACATTAGATAATCGAAAATTCTAAATGAGCGAACCTAGGGTGAAAAGACATATAGGTACCGAAAGGGACGGGATAGGGTGATAGCCTAGTGTATCTTCCCTATACGTAACCAACCTCCAAACTCAGAATCACTATTTTTGAAAGATCAAAACCGGAGTCGTTTTCAAAATGGGCTTAAATATTTTCAAAGGTTGCCAAACAACATGTTTTCTCCAAAAACCCTCTCTTAAGAAAGTTTAATCTTCTTATTGCACTTAGTTTTAGGTCACCTAACTCACCTTAACAAAATTAGGTGACAACTCAAAATCTTTTCTAAAAGCCCTTATTCAAATCAATTTTCAATTCAAACCTGATAGCACTCATCCTTCTACGAGGATGAGTTCTAACAAAAGAGTACTATGTGCTTCCCACATGTCTTCTTAATGGTACGAAAAATTGGGCTACGAAAAAGGGCGGGGTAGGGTGATAATCTTAAGATATCTTCCTTAAAAGTAACCAACCCCCGGACCATAGATCTCTATTTCAAAGACAAGATCAAAGTCATTTTTCAAAAAGGACTTAAAACGTTTTCAAAGGTTACCAAATAAGCCAATTTTCAAACACCTCTCAAGAGGACGTTTTCAAACCATTTTAAAAAACCCAAATCTAATCTACAGATTGTTGACCCAAAGGTGGATCTCCATATTTGAGAGATGATTTTGATGATAACAAAACTCAATCATTATAAACTAATGTATTTAACTTAAGTGTGCAGCTTAATATGATAAAAAAAAATGTTTAAATTTATGGGCAATCATGATATGTGGAGTACCATGGAAGATCTTGTCAACATTTCACCTATAAAGTCTATGACAAAAATAATATTTGCAGCACCTCAATCAAAGTGATGACTCCTGCAAAAGAAGGATTTTGGCTTGAATATACATATAATGAATAACATCCATGGCCAATGAAGACCATTGATCCCTATATTCGTATCAACTCATTACAAGTATCATAAAGCTTGAGGAAGTTGTCCTTAAAAGCATTGTGGAGAAAGCTAATAAGAGAAGCATATCAAAGATTGTCAACAATACAGAAGATTGGTGGCATCCAATAGTCTGATAGAGTGAAAGTCTACACTAGCGCAAGCAGTTTGTTAATGTTTAAACAGTTGGATGAACAAAGGGCTACCAAATGTTAAACATGTTTGAGAAGTTTAGATAGCTATCAAAAGATTAGTAGAGCTCAAGCATATTCACACCATCAAAGACTGATTGGCAAAAGAATTAAAAGACGTGTGTGGATAACAATAGCAACTGCAATAGTGAACCAGATTGCCGACACTAACAAAGTAGTGCAGACAATCTTATAAAAAAACAAAATGACAAAAGAATCAGGGAGACAAATTGGTAGCACAAGATAAAGACTGCTAACAACCTTGTGGAAGAACAAATGGCAAAAGAAGCAAGAAGATAGAGTAGTAGCACGAGATAAAGAAAGCTGTTATTTTTGTTGAAGGCTAAAGTCAAAAGAAGTGGCAAGTCAAGATTGGTGACCCCAAAAAAATGATAGCTAACAATCTCGGTAAAAATCACAGCGAAAAAAAGGAGGGAGTCAGATTGGCAGCACTAGTAAAAGATTGTTGATAATCATGGTAGGCAACAGGAATGCACTCCAACGGTCAGATTTTTAAATCTGTCTTAACCGCCCGTGTATTTAATACACCTTCAACAGCTCTAACAGCTATTTCTTCTGAGAGACTATAAATATATGAATTCAAACTCATTTATGGGCAAGAGACAAGGATCTTAAAGTGCAAAAATTCAAATGCCATAAATCTTCCTCTTTACTCTGCAACTGCTACAAACCGAGAAGAACCATTAAGCTATAACATTTGTTTATCTTCACTTCTAAGAGTGATAGTCGTTACATTACAACCTCATTACTTCCAAAAAAGTTATTGTAAAGCTTTAGAGCTTAAGTGTAACTTGGCTAACACACTTGTAAATCGAGAGCTTGGATTGGAGCTTCTCGATAGAAAAGATTTGTGTGTGAATCCTTGAATGTAATAGTGAGCTAGGCACTTGGGAAAAACCAGTAGCTGTGTAAGGAAGAGATTAGATAGTGGAATACCTTCGAAGGAATCAAGAAAGAGAGGACGAAGGCAAAAATTAGGCTGAACCTCTATAAGGCTCTTATTCTCTACTTATTGATGAATGTGTGTACATTAACTGCTGCATATCTGTGTATACTATCTATGCTTGCCAGCAATCTTTAGTTGCATCTGCATTACTTGTTTTACTACTATCATCTTAGAAAGAATTTATTTTATATTACATTGTGATTTCACATTAATTTTAATAGAATCCAATTCACCTCCCCTCTTGGGAAATTCCTTAAGCTAACAATTGATATCAGAGCCCGGTGCTCACATATATAGGCTTTACATCCTTGAATAAGATCCATGGCCAACATTACTAGAATCTCTCTTGTAGAAGGTCAGTCCATAAATAGACCTCCATTGTTTAATGGCACAAACTACAATTACTGAAAAAATAAAATAAAAATTTATGTTCAATCTATGGATTATGAATTGTGGAGAATTATTATAAAGAGACCTAGAATTTCCACTAAAAGGATTGAATATGTTGAGGTGGCCAAACTTGAGAATAAATGGGATGCTGATGATTTTAAAATTATGCAAGCTAATGCTCAGGCTATGAATGTGTTATATTGTGCATTCGATCCTATTAAGTTTAATAGAATTTCAACTTGTGATACTGCTAAAGAAATTGGGGATAAGTTAGAAGTCACTCATGAAGGCACAAATCAGGTAAAAGAATCTAAAATCAATCTCCTTGTGCATCACTATAAAATGTTTAAAATGAAGACTAAGAAATCTATTACTAAAATGTTTACTAGATTTACTGACATTATAAATGGATTGAAATCTCTTGTAAAGATCTATTCTAACAGTGAACAGATTAGAAAGATACTTAGATCCTCGCCTAGAAGTTGGGAAGCTTAGGTGACAACAATGGAGGAGTCCAAGAATCTAAATACTCCACCTCTAGAAGAACTGCTAGGGTTACTTATGACCTATGAACTAACACAAAGGCAAAATACATAAGATGACGATGAGAAGAAGAAAAGAGCAATTGCCTTCAAACCTATCTCAAATGAACCAAATAGTGATAAAGAAAAAGATAAGGATTTAGCTCTCATCACCAGAAAATTTAAAAGGTTCATGAGAAAGAAGTGGAGGAAAGGTAAAAAGTTTGAAGCTAAAGGAGATTCAAGCAAAGGAGACTCAACAATAATTTGTTTTGAATGCAAGAAACCTGGGCATATCAAATCTGCATGTCCTCAACTCAAGAAGAAAAGAAAAAGAAGCAAGGAAACTGCAGCCATGGTAGTAACACTGAGTGGAAGTGAATAGTCCAGCTTAGAGGATGAATCTGACATTGAAGAAATTGCTAACCTCTACTTAATGGCTATGGAAGAAGATGAAAATGAGGTACTTACTTCAGACTTTACTCTAGATAAACTTCAAGATGCTTTTCATGACTTAATGGATGAATTCAAAAAATTGGGAGCCAAAAATTATTTTCTAAAGAAGATGATTTCTATCTTGACCAAAAACAAAAAGAAACCTTAGTTTTTGAAAATAAGTCTTTAAAAGAGAAGATCAAAGACCTAGAAACTACTCTTGAAAAATTCATAAAGGGAAAAGAAAATCTTGATTCAATTCTAGGAAATTAGAAATGCACCTTTGATATAGGAGAAATTGGTTATAATCCCTATGTTAAAAAGAAGTCATATAAAAACCTTTTTGTACAACTAGATGCTTCTAAAAACAGATGTTTTTATTGTCAAAAGTTTAGACATTGTGTCAATCAGTGTTGGTTAAGGAGAACTTCTATGAATGATAATAAGATGAGGTGGAAACTAAAGATGATTGCTGACACTAACCCTGCAGGACCCAACATGAAGTGGGTACCAAAAATCAGAACGTAAAATCTGCTATGTGTAAGTTTGTTTAAAGTCCCAACTGAAGAAAGAAATGTGGTATTTGGATAGTGGTTATTCAAGACACATGACAGGGGATGAAAGTCACTTCTCTTCTCTTTTTTCCAAAGATGGAGGAATGGTGATCTTTAGTGACAACAACAAGGATAATATCATTGGAATTGGCAGCATTGGTAAGACTTCTTCAACTATAATTGAAAATATCCTTCTAGTTAAAGGTCTTAAACATAACTTACTAAGCATCAGCTAGCTATATGATAAAAGCTTCAAGGTAATTTTTAAATCTTCAAAATGTTTAGTGGTTAATGCTCTTGATGGTTATACTGCTCTGACAGGGGTGAGACCAAGTAACATATATGGTTTTAACTTGAATGGTTTGTCTGTATCCACTTTAAAATGCTATCTGCTATAAATAAACCTGATGCTTGGTTATGGCATAGAAGGTTAGGACACACCAGCATGAGCTCAATCTCTAAAGTTGTAAAACATGACATGGTTGTTGGTTTGCCTAAGATCAAGTTTGAAAAAGATAAAATGTGTGATGCATGTCAGAAGGATAAACAAATCAGAGAATCTTTTAAATCAAAAACAAAAATTTCAATCACAACACCTCTTCAATTGTTGCATATAGATTTATTTGAATGAACCAGAACACTTAGCCTTGGAGGCAAATAATATGCTTTTGTAATTGTGGATGATTATTCTAGATATACTTGGACTTACTTTCTTGCTCACAGAGATGAAACTATATCTATGTTTGTCAAATTCTGCAAAATAGTTCAAAATGAAAAGGGTTTTTCTATATCTGCTATTAGAACAGATCATGGAGGAAAATTTGATTACTCCCCATTCAAAATCTTATGTGATGAAAATAATTTTGAATACAACTTTTCAGCCCTAGAACTTCATAGCAAAATGGTGTTGTTGAAAGGAACAACAGGAATTCAGAAAAAATGGCTAGGACCATGCTATGTGAAAATGTTTACTTAAATATTTTTGGGCTGAGGCAGTGAATATTGCTTGCTATGTTCTAAATAGAATTCGGGTTAGAAGACATCTAAAAAAGACTCCCTATGAGCTTTGGAAAGAAAGGAAGCCAAACATTTCATATTTTCATGTTTTTTGTTGTTAGTATTTTGTTCTAAATAATAACAAAGAAAACCTAGGAAAATTTGATGTCAAGTTTGATGAAGGTGTTTTTCTTGGTTACTCTATGCATAATAAAGCTTTCAGAGTGTATAACAAAAGAACCTTAGTAGTTGAGAAGTCAATTCATGTTACATTTGATGAAACTAACACTCTTGCAAGCAGAAATGATGAAATAGATGAATCAGTCCCAAGTGCTAGCAATATAAATGAAGTGTCAGCACCTAGAACAACGCTACCAAGAAAAATCAGAGAAGCAGAAACTGAGAAAAAGGAACCAAGTCCAACCTTAACTTAGCAGCAAATAGAAGTAAATGAGGGATTGCCAAGAGAATGAAAATTTGTGCAAAATCACCCTCAAGATCAAATTCTTGGTGATCCTTCGAAAGGAGAAAGAACCAGAGCTTCCATCAGAAATCTGTGTGCACACTCTGCATTCTTATCACAAGTGGAACCAAAGACTTTTCAAGAAGCTGAGAGAGATAAATACTGGATTATTGCTATGCAAGAAGAGCTAAATCAGTTCGAAAGAAGTAAAGTATAAAACCTTGTGCCTAGACCTGAAGGATATCCAATTGTAGATACCAAATGGGTTTTCAAAAATAAAATGGATAAAGCTGGTACGGTCATCAAAAATAAAGCAAGGTTAGTTGTTCAAGGCTACAGTCAAGAAGAAGGTATTGACTATGATAAAACCTTTGCACCTGTTACTAGACTAGAAGCAATTAGAATGTTACTTGCATTTGCATGTTTTAAAAACTTCAAGCTTTGCCAAATAGATGTCAAAAGTGCTTTTCTAAATGGTGTTATAAATGAAGAAGTCTATGTTGATCAACCACCAGGCTTTGAGAATGATAAATTACCTGATCATGTTTTTAAATTGTCTAAAGCTTTGTATGGTTTAAAACAAGTACCTAGAGCATGGTATGAAAGATTAAGATGAAAGACTAAGCAGATTTTTGTTAGAAAATAGCTTTTCAAGAGGTAAGGTTGACATTACTCTGTTTATCAAAAACAAAAATTCTGATATGCTTATTATACAAATATATGTAGATGACATTATCTTTGGGTCCACTAATGAAAACCTGTGTAAGGATTTTACTAGGAGTATGCAAGGGGAATTTGAAATGATCATGATGAGAGAGCTAACATTCTTTCTTGAACCACAAATCAAGCAATCCAAAGATGAAATATTCATAAGTCAATCCAAATACATCAAGGACTTGCTCAAAAGATTTAATTTCAAAAATCTGAAACAGATTGGGACATCTATGAATGTGTCAACCAAAATGGAGACAAATGATTCAGGTAAGTCTGTTGATACAAAACTGTTTGGAAGCATGATAGGATCTCTATTGTACTTAACTACAAGTAGACCTGATATAATGTTCAGTGTATGTATGTGTGCTAGATTTCAAGCTAATCCTAAAGAGTCACACCTCACTGCTGTAAAAATAATTTTTTGATACCTAAAACAGACTTGCAATCTTGGTATTTGGTACCCAAGTGGTACATCATTTGAACTTGTTGGATACACTGATGCTGATTATGCTGGAAGTATATATGATCGAAAAAGCACTAGTGGTGTATGTCAATTTCTTGAAAATATGATTGTATCTTGGTCTAGCAAGAAACAAAATTCAGCAGCCCTCTAAACTACAGAGGCTGAGTAAATAGCTATTGGCAACTACTGTGCTCAAGTGATGTGGATTAAACATCAACTTGAAGACTATGGACTTATTTTTGACCATATCCCTATCAGGTATGACAATACCAGTGCAATAAATCTGACCAAGAATCTCATTCAACACTCTAGAACCAAACACATTAAGATTAGGCACCATTTCATTAGAGACCATACACAGAAAGGTGATGTCAATCTAGAGTTTGTCAGCACTGACCATCAATTGGCTGATATTTTTATCGAACATCTAAATAAAGACAGCTTTTGCATGATTCGAAGAGAACTTGGTATGTGTAATCCTTTTTGATAAATGTTGTTTATTAAGATGTGTTTCTACTGAATATTAATCCCTTAAATCATCTTACTTTGAGCAATGTCAATTATCGAGAGTGCTGACAACAATGACTAAACTTGGCACTTGAGGATGCATGAGTGTCATCACCATTAACTAGTACTAGCAATCACTGAATTTCAGTTGAATTCATTATATGATCATTACACATTGACAGCATTTGTTAAAAGTGTCAGCACCACTGCATACTTATGATTGTCTCCGTTCAGTGTATAAACACTCAATGCCCTAACTTGTCGGCCCCATTCGATATTTCAGTTTCTCAAGTTTTGAAAATAACCATTCTCTCCATTTTTCAAATCCTCAAAACCACTCCCCTTTACATCAATCCAGACCTTAATCCAACCAAAACCTCTCAATGAACTTCTATAGCAATAGAAATCAAAGGAATGGCAACAGTACCTAAGGATCCAAGTGCCTAACAAGTAGTAACTGATCCTCTTGCCACTGATCAAGGAAAGAAATGGAAAACCAGAAAAGAAAAGGAGGAATCAAGTGCAGTGGGAGAGAAAACAAAGAAAGGAACAAAGGATGACAAGGGAAAGGGTGTGACAGAAGCAGAACCAAACTTCAATGTTCTGGAACACGACCCCTACTTCAATTAGGTCTCACTGAAACAAAGGTACAAAACTTCGTTCTATACTAGGAAAGTAATCAAAGGAAGATTTGTCGATTTTGACTTCTTTGAGGGGATGGGAGTCAATTTTAGAGAAAAAATTTCTTATCTGGGTTCACTAGAAATGGCAAGTTTGAAAGAAAGACTTTATCCAGAACTGGTAAGGCATTTCTATGCCAATCTTAAGTCTTCCAAGAAGAACCCTGACAGATTGACAAGCTTTGTGAATGGAGTAAAAATAAAAATCAGTGGAAAGATTCTGGAACAAATTGTAGGTCTTCCTAGGGCAGGGATTAAGCACAGACCTAAGAACCTTAGAGATGTATTTTCTGTGATTTTGGGACAAGTGATACGAAGCAAGAAAAAGAAGTCCCTAACATCTGATGAGCTTTCCTTAGAGTGCAAACTAGTTCACCGTTTTCTCAATCACTGCCTAGCTCGAAGAAGTGGCAGATTTGACTATGTTTCTGAAACAGAGTTGCTTCTATTGTGGTGCTATGCTAGTAGGGATAAGATACCTCACATGACCACCATCCTTATAGACAAAATGATGACAGCTTCAACTCACAAAACCAGTGGCCTGCCCTATGGTATGGTGCTCACTAAAATCTTCAAACATTTTGAAGTTGAGCTCTCTGAAGAAAAAGGAGTAGTCAAAGAAAGACAAGAAGGGATTAAAAAGTCGACCTTGAAAAGTATAAGCTATGAGAAAAATGCAGAAACAAACCAATGGGTTAGGAAAAAGGATGGGTAGTCCACTACTACCTCATCCTTACAGGTAGAACCAGAGAGACTCGAGGACTTTGATTTTGAAACCAAGATGGTTGAGCTGCTGCATTACTTTGATTCTAAAATTGGTAATTGTTTGACTATGGTTGAGAACCTAAGAATAAAAGTGGACCAATTATCTAAAGAGGTAAAAAAAAGCATCAAGCTGGGAATCAAGGAGGCTATTCTGAAAGCCATGGAGGAAGGAAATCCATCTTTCTCTGACAAGGCAGCACCTGAATCTGTAGAAAAAGATTCTGAAGAAGAAGATTCTGGAGCAAGAGATTTTGAAGAGGAAGAATCTGCAAAAAAAAGAACTCAGTGAGGAAGAACTAGCAAAAGAGAAAGGAAAGGAAGCTGCAAAACCAGAAATGGAGAAAGAATCTGAAGAAACAGTTGCTGAGCAGCCTATAGAGAGTGAGACAAACAAGCAAATGCCAGCACCTAAGATTTCTGGAGCCACAGACAAAGAGAAAGCACCTGTTGCAAGTACTAACCCAACTGATCCTCATCCCTCTTTGTCTCCTCCTTCCAAACCCATATACAAGCAAAGAGCTCGAAAAAAATAGCTTTCGCTCCTATCACCAAAACTTATGGCCTTAGAGACTAACCTGGAAAGGGTGGCTGTAACACCCCTGATGATCTTGTCATTATGTGATTCTGCATTACATTTCGATTTTTTATGTTTAGTATCTAAAACTTTTTGTTGTTTGTTTTTGTTGTGGATATTGCAAGCAATGGACCAACTTCAAAGACAGTTTCTTTATATTTTAATGCACTTTCTAATCGGTTGTCTGATACTTGGTTACTTACTGCTTGGTTTGTTGTTGAACGGTTACTTACTAAATGGTATTCACAAATTACATATTTGATGCTTGGTTGCTTGCTACACTTTAAATATTTTCAATTTTATTTTAACATTTTTACTGTTGTATCGATCATGATTCTTTCCTATAGTCTTTTTTTATTGCTTGACAAAAAGGGGGAGAACTGACTTGTAGAATGTTTGATTACTGATTAAGGAAAAATCCAAACTCCTTTATTAAGGGGGAGGATCATGCATTAAGGGGGAGAACAATGTTTCCCATTTATCATGATTTTTTATATTCAAAGAGGGTATTGTCATCATTAAAAAGGCGGAGATTGTTAACCCAAAGGTTGAGCTCCAAAGTTGAGAGATGATTTTGATGATAACAAAACCCAATCGTTATAAACTAATGTGTTTAACTTAAGTATGCAGCTTAATATTATAAAACTTGTTCAAATTTATAGGTAATCATGAACTGTGGAGTATCATGAAAGATCTTGCCAGCACTTCATAAGAGCGCCATCACTATTTATGGCATATGTGAAATCTATGATAAAAATAATATTTACAGCACCTCAATAAAGTGATGACCCCTGCATAAGAAGGATTTTGACTTGAATATACATACGATGAATAACATCCATGGCCAATGAAGACCCTTGATCTCCATGTTCGTATCAACTCATTACAAGTATCATAAAGCTTGAGGAAGTCGTCCTTAAAAGCATTGTGGATAAAACTAATAAGAGGAGCATATCAAAGATTATCGATATGTAGAAGATTAGTGGCACTCAATAGTCTGACAGAGTGAAAGTCTGCACCGGTGCAAGCAGTTTGTTGATGTCTAAACAGTTAGATGAACAAAGGCCCACCAAATGTTAAACATGCTTAAGAAGTTTAGATAGCTATCAAAAGATCAGTAGAGCTTAAGCATATTCACACCATAGAAGACTAATTGGAAAAAGGATTAAAAGACGTGTGTGGATAACAACAACAACTGCAGTAGTGAACTGGATTGCCTACACTAACAAAGTAATGCTAACAATCTTGTAAAAAAACAAAATGACAAAAAAAGCAGGGAGACAGATTGGTAGCACAAGATAAAGACTACTAACAACCTTCTGGAAGAACAATGGCAAAAGAAATAGGAAGATAGAGTAATAGCATGAGATAAAGAAAGCTGTTATTTTTTTATAAAGGGTAAAGTCAAAAGAAGTATCAAGTCAAGATTGGTGACCTTAGAGAAACAATTGATGACAATCTAGATAAAAATCACAGCGAAAGAAATGAGGGAGTCAGATTGGCAACACTAGCAGAAGACTGCTGACAATCTCAGTAGGCGACAAGAATTCGCACCAACAGTCAAATTTTTTAATCTATCTTAGCCGCCCGCGCATTCGATGCACCTTTAACAACTCTAACGGCTATTTCTTTTGAGAGACTATAAATATATGAGTTCAAACTCATTTATGGGCAAGAGACAAGGATCTTAAAGTGCAAAAATCCAAAAGTCCTAAATCTTCCTCTTTACTCTGCAACTACTACAAACCGAGAAGAACCATTGAGCTATAACATTTATTATCTTCACTTCTAAGAGTGATAGTCGTTATATTACAACCTCATTACTTCCAAAAAAGTTATTGTAAAGCTCTAGAGCTTAAGTGTAGCTTGGGTAACACACTTGTAAATCAAGAGCTTGGATTAGAGCTTCACGATAGAAAGGATTTGTGTGTGAATACTTGAATGTAATAGTGAGCTGGGTACTTGAGAAAAACCAGCAGCTGTGTAAGGAAGATATTACATAGTGGAATACTTTCGAGGGGATCGAGGAAGAGAGGACGTAGGCAAAGATTGGGCAGAACCTTTGTAAATCTCTTGTTCTCTACTTATTACTGAATATGTGTACATTAACTGCTGCATATCAGTGTATGCTATCTATGCTTGCCAGTAATCTTTAATTGCATCTGCATTACTTGTTTTGCTACTATCATCTTAGCATGAATTTATTTTTTATTACATTGAGGTTTCACATTAATTTTAATAGAACCTAATTCACCCCCCCCCCCCACCCCCACCCTCTTGGAAAATTCCTTAAGCTAACACAGACTATACTTAGTTTTGGATGACCTAACACACCTTTAATCATGTTATGACAACTCCAAACCTTTTTCCAAAACCCCTTAATCAAATTAATTTTAAGTTCAAACCTCGTCGCACTTGTCCTCTGAGGAGGGTGAGTTCTAACAGAAAGAGTATCGGGTTTTGTCCGAGTCAAGACCCAAACTCAGGGCTGAAAACCGGGGCATGACAGCTAGGGAAATGTAAAATGTATTGATGACATGCCATTTGACGAAGCCATGATATGGACAAGAATTTAAAAGGCCCTTGAACCTTTCCCAACATTGAAAGAATAAGTCTCCCATCATGGGAGAGAATTGAGAAATTTGATATCTAATCGCCTCAGTCTTATTTTTGGAGAAAAAATTTCTCAAGAATTCCCCTTGAAAAGTAGCCCAAGAATGAATAGACAAATGTCTCAATGTATTAAACCATGCCTTGGCCTTGGCCTTGAGATAAAACGAAAAAAGTTTCAATAAAAACACCTTCTTTGGATAAGAATTGTCCATTGTAAGAGAACAAGTATCTTCAAACTCTTTGATGAACATATATGGTTGCTCGGAGTCCATATCATGGAATTGGGGTAGTGTTTGCATCATTCCTGACCTAATGTTCAATGCGTTATGGTGAGGCGGGAAAACAATGCAAGAAGTCAGTGCTTGCCTCAGTGGGTTCATGTAGTCACGAAAGGTGCTATGGTAAGGAGCCGCCATGTCACCATGGTTGCTTCCACTATCAAGGTTATCGCCTTCAACTACATTAGGAGGATTTGGTGGACAGTTGGGGTCAAAATTTTGATTAAGATTAGGGATGACATTGGGATTTGGGGAAAAGACGTTAGGTAGTGCTCCTTCGTTGATGTTGGCCATTGGTATGAAATCGAGGTCGACAACTAAGGGAAGTCCGGGAGTAGATTCTCTAATTGGTGAGGAAGTGCTAGTGCTCTCGATTCTCACAAGACATTTGTGTGTGTCCCGAATGAAATATGACATGCAAATATGAATGCACACTAAATGGACCATCAAGGTCTTATCAATACATCTTACACAAAGCACAATTCACAATGCCAGATTACGGCTTTCTCTCAATGCAATTACCGGACAACGGTTTTTTCAATTCAAATCCTCTAATCTCCACATGCAAAGACAATACCACCAATTCAAACATATAGCACACTAACCTACCCTCCAAACTATGCCACCAATTGGGCTCCTAGTAGGATGCAATGCATTTACACTAATTAAACAAAACAAACTAAGAAAATAATAACAAAAAATCTAGCACAATTATTCACATGAAGGGGAAAAAGGATGTACTCCAAGCCCTAAGCCATAGATGCTTCCTTCAAGGTGGATATAGAGATCCAATTCCACCTATCCGCAACTAACTCCAAGCTCGTCCAAAGCGCACCTTGCACCTCTAATCCCTGGTAACAGCGCCAAAACTTGGCTCGAATCCCGAAAGCATACGGTTTCGCAATGTAGTTTACCGTTAATCCTCAGTTATTGTTCTTCCCATGGGATTGATTCTAATAGAAAAATAGACGCTCAACTCACAATAGACTCACTTGTATTGGATAGCAAATTGAATGGAATTGAATTTAAGAGTAACAAAAGCAAACCAAAAATCTTTTAATTTTGAGATGGGTGATTCTATACTACTTATGCAATTAAATTAAAGGCAATTAACAACTAAGCAAAGCAATTGAGATTCTAAGGCAATTAAAGAAGATTTGAATGCAATTGATATAATTTACCAAGTTCAACAATGATTTCAATGGAGGATTCATTAACTCAAATCAAGGATCACTCTATAGATTCTAGATTCGGAGGATTTAGACTATAAAATCTTGAATTCTCACTTAATTGAGATTAAAATTATGATCAATTATTAGAATCATAGATTCATACCTTAAATTTGTGCAATCCCTATACCAATTGAAGAATTATGCGTAGGAGTTGCCAAATTGTGTTATAAATCTAATATTTCAAATAAATCTAGAACTCAATTAAGAAGAATTGTAGAAATCATAAGATAGTTCTATGAAATTGATATACCTCCATAGAAATCCATGAAAATCCTTGGCAAATCTTCACAATTGCACACAAATTGGGGTTTAGCTACTCAATCACATCATAGAAAACATGAAGAAATATAAATCGTGCATTAAATTGAGAGAAAACAAGTGGTTGGTTACAAGGAAAGTGAAGGAAAATGTAAGAAAACAAAGAAAAATACACTTTCTCTCTCTAGAAAGCTCTCTAAATAACTATCTCTATATCTAGAAATAAGTAAAAACTAAAAACTCTCTCTAATTTTCAACCAAAATAGCTTTTATATCATCAGAAAATTACAGAGCTCCATAAGTTTCGAACGGTGGGGGGAGCCATTCAAACGGTCTTCAAACGGCTTTCAAACAGTAAAAATAGCTCTCTGTAGTTTGCAAATAGCTGCAACATTTGATAGAGCGTTTGAACGCTCATTGGAGCATTCAAATGCTCATTGGACCATTCAAACACTCCTTCACTTATCCCACTTTTGACTTTTTTATCCCCAAATTCCTACAAACATGTCAAAAGGGCATGTTAGAAAAATGTATAATTAGAATACTATTCTAACACCAAAACTATGCTGACTCAAGCTTGATCCCCATGTTGATTTTGATGATAACTAAACCTTATATTATTTTACTAATACATTTGCTTAGTGTGCAGATTAATAAAGATTATAATTTAGACTTAGAAGTTTGACTTAATGTCTAATACGTGTCAAAATGAATGCACAATAAGCTAAGTTCAAACAATGCACCAAGAGTTATGCAATACACCCAACTAAGCAATGACACATATTCTAACTTCAAACAAATGACTTGAATTAGAAGAGATTGAAGATGTTTGAGAAGAATTCATTTCAATTGCAAAATCTCTACAAACAATCCAAATGAAGATTTCATCTTGGATATGAAGAGTCAATGAAGATGATACGTATTCAAGAAAAATGAAGATGTTCAAGAGTAGACTTCATCAAGCTTATAAAAGACTCATTGAAATGATACTAAAGAAGAAACAAGGATGTACAACAAAAAGAAGAAGTTCGGCAATGAGGCATATTGAATATGAAGCTTTTCATGAATGAAAAAGTGATTAGCAACAGAAAGAGAGAGCTCGGCATTGATGGAATGAAGTCCTGATAGTTTGGAAACCAAGAAAAGATGATTATCAAATGATAAATTCAATCTAAATTGAATAGAGGACAATTTTGATGAATTGAAGATTTTGATCCATCATCTTACCCTAAAGAAAAGACTCCTTGAAGATTTTATAGTATTGTTGAAGCTAAACTGGATCACTAGAAGAATGAATGAAGATTTTTGGATAATATGTCGACATATGAAAATGAAGAGTCAACACATAAAGACAGTAGCAAAAAATTTGGAGACAGAATGATTAAGTGTCAACACATGAAGTTGATGTGTTGACACATGAAGACAGTAAACAACATCTGAAAAATGCAGACTAGATGTGTCGACACATGAAACCAAGTGTCGACACTTGGGAAATAACGGCTAGTTTTTCTAACGTTATAACATCCTAGACTTGCATTAAATGAGCCCCAACAACCTCCAACGGACCAAATCAATACAGGGGCTTATAAACAAGCTTCCAACTGTATTTATATACAAGAGATACTAGAAACACAAGTACCACTGACTGATTAAGTTGAGAAATTTGAACATTCCTTTTGTCTTCAATTTGGCATTAAGTGAGAATTTATTTTTCCTATCCACTCTTGATAGAGAGTTTGTATTTCGTTTGTACAACTTCATATACCTGTAAGTGAGAGTTTGAGAGTTCTTTTGTAGAAGAAAAACTCTTGTAAGTTGAAGTGGATCTTGAACAAAACCACTTGGTAGCTGGAAGAACTTGGGAAGAAGTTATTGTGTAAAAGTGAGTTGAGCACTTGGTAAATCAACATCCGTTTTATAATTGGAGATTGCATCGTGGAGGAAGACTTCAAGGGGATCTTGGGGTGAGGACGTAGACCATGAATTGTGGTTGAACCTCGATAATTGGTGTGCTTTATATTGCTCTGTTTTCATTTCTCTTTTGATTGCACTGCATTATATATATCTTGATCATTGTTCTATTGATTAGATTAATTTTAATTAATTTTAATTGCCATTAATTTATGAAAAACCCAATTCACCCCCCCGCTCAGGTTTCCATTTGAGCCAACAATTGGTAACAAAGCTTGTATTCCTATTTCAAGCTTAACATCCTAGGAATAGATCCATGGAAACCAACTTTGGAAGCTCTCTTGGTGAGGGTCAATCCACAAATAGATCACCTATGTTTAATGGCATTATAACTATTGGAAGAATAGAATAGGAATATATATTCAATCGGTAGATTATGAATTATGGAGACTTATAGTAAATGGTCCCAAAACTCCTATAACAAGAATAGAAAGAACTGATGTCCCTAAACCTAAATCCGAATGGGATGAAGATGATTTAAAAATGCTGCAATCTAATGCCAAAGCCATGAATATTCTATATTGTGCACTTGATCCCAATGAATTCAATTGCATTTTCATTTGTGAATTAGCTAAAGAAATATGGGATAGACTAGAGGTAACACATGAAGGTACATAGTTACGAATTATTTAAGATAAAACCTGATGAGTCTATCACCGAAATGTTCACAAGATTCATCGATATTATTAATGGCTTGAAATCTTTTGGAAAGGTATATCCTAACAATGAGCAGGTGAGGAAGATTCTAAGATCATTGCCAAAGGCTTGGGAAGCTAAAGTCACGACAATTCAATAAGCAAATGACCTTAACACATTGCCTCTTGAAGAACTCTTGGGGTCTCTCATGACTCATGAGATCACTCAAAAGCAACATGCTTAAGAGGATGAAGAGAAAAAAAAAAAAAAAAAAGGTCGGTTGCATTCAAATCCACCAGTCAAGATGATGAATCAGCAAGTGATGAGAATGAGGATGAAATTACTCTCATCACTCAAAAATTCAGAAGATTCATGAAGAGGAAATGGAAAGGTGGAAAGAAGCATGAAACCAAAGGAGAACCTAGCAAAGAATCCAATATTATATGCTATGAATGCAAGAAGTCTGGCCATATAAAGGCATAATGTCCTCTGCTCAAAAAGAAAGGAAAAATATCAAGGGAAGAATGCAATGACAGCCATAATATGGAGTGATGATGAAGAATCAAGTTTCAAAGAAGAAGTCGAACCTCAAGAAATGGCTAACCTCTGTCTTATGGCACATGAGGAAGACAATGAGGTATCAGACTCTTCCCAATTTACTTTCAATGAATTACAAGATGCATTTGATAATTTACTTTGTGAATTCAGAAAGATGGGAATGAAAAATGAATTTCCTAAAAAGATGGTCTCTACTCTTACTAAGGAAAATGAAGATTTACAAAAAGAAAATAACATTTTGAAAAATGAAGTTTGTGCTTTGAATGATAAGATTAAGAAAAACTCTTTTCCAAAAGATTCTTCGAAGGAAAAACTAATTTTGCTTGATAAGGTTAGCAGTTTATAAACAACTCTCTTTAGATGTGTCAATGGAAAAGAAAAATTAGATGCAATCTTGGAAAAACAAAAATGCTCACTAGACAAAGCTGGTCTTCACTTTAATCCTTTTAAAAGAAAAAATTTTCAAAAGGCAGATTTAGTGCTTCAATTGGAAAACCACAAATCTCATGTTTTTATTGTCACAAACTAGGACATTTTGCTAGTAGATGCTATGCTTTATAAAAATCTATTGCTCCTAAAAATGCATGGGTCCCTAGAAGACCATTACAGACTAACCCCCAAGGACCCAAGATAGTTTGGGTACCTAAGATCAAATGAATTCCTTTTGTAGGCTTGCCTTCAAGCAAAAATCCAAGAAAGACCATTGGCACTTGGATAGTAGATGCTCAAGGCATATGACGGGAGAAGAAGCATAATTCACATCTCTCTCACCAAAAAAATGGAGGTCTTGTCACATTTGGTAACAATAGCAAAGGAAAAAGCATCGGTATAGGTAGTGTTGATAAAAATTCCTCTACCTCTATCGAAAATATATTGCTTGTTAAAGGACTCAAACACAATCTTTTGAACATTAGTCAACTTTGTGACAAAAGATGCAAGGTTGTATTTGAATCCTCTAAATGTGATGTAATTGACATTAATGGTAACAAGACAATCCTCACTGGGCATAGACAAAGATAGAGTTTGTGATGCTTGTCAATTGGGTAAGCAAACTCGAATCTCTTTCAAATCTATAAATATGCTCACTACCTCTAGGCCACTACAATTATTGCATATGAATTTATTTCGACCAACTAGGACTTTAAGTCTTGGTGGAAAATAATATGCACTTGTTATCATTGATGACTATTCTAGATTTACATGGACATTCTTCCTAGCTCACAAGGATGAGACAATTGTTTTCTTCACAAAATTTTGTAGAAAGGTTCAAAATAAAATGTGTTTTTCAATCACTTCTATTAGAACTGATCATGGAGGGGAATTCGATTGTAAACCATTTGAAATGTTTTGCGATGAAAATGGTTTTGATCACAACTTTTCAGTCCCGAGAACACGTCAACAAAATGGAGTTATTGAAAGAAAAAAACAGAGTTTTAGAAGAAATTGATAGAACCATGCTTTGTGAAAATGGTTTACCAAAATATTTTTGGGCTAAAGCTGTTAACACAGCTTGTTACGTTTTGAATCGAATTTTATTTATAAAATTTTTGAAAAAAACCCCTTATGAACTTTGAAAAGATAAAAAACCGAATGTCTCATACTTTAGATTCTTTGGATGCAAATGCTTTGTATTGAATAACAATAAAGACAATCTCGGCAAGTTTGATGAAAAATCTGACGATGGTATATTTCTTGAATATTCAACATATAGCAAGGCTTATAGAGTCTTTAATAAGAGGACTCTAGTGGTTGAAGAATCAGTCCATGTCACTTTTGATGAATATAACTCTTCTTCAAAGAATGTTGTAAGTGATGATAAGGTAGAGTCAGACATGGAAGAGTTGGACATTCAAACAAACTCAAATGAAAAACCTTTAAAGGAGAGAGAAGCACAATAAGTTCCTACAAGCCAATAAGAAATCAATGAAGGTCTACTTAAGGAATGGAAGTTTGTGCATAACCATCCTACGGAACAAATCCTAGGTAATTCTTCACAAGGAGTAAGAACTCGATCCTCTATCAGAAATATATGTAAACATCTTGCATTTTTATCACAAATAGAGCCTAAATGTTTTGATGATGCTGAAAATGATGAGTTTTGGATTAATGCAATGTAAGAAGAATTGAACAAATTTGAAAAGAATGAGGTATAGCACCTTGTTCCTAGACCTAATAACCATCCAATCATTGGAACCAAATGGGTCTTTAGAAATAAAATGGATGAGTCTGGAGTTGTTGTGAGGAACAAGGCAAGACTTGTTGCTCAAGGTTATAGCCAAGAGAAAGGCATTGACTTTGATGAAATATATGCTCCGGTAGCTAGATTAGAAACCATTAGATTGTTACTTGTATTTGCTTGCTTTAAAGATTTCGAATTATATCAAATGGATGTTAAAAATGCTTTTCTAAATGATTTTATTACCAAAGAAGTTTTTGTTGAACAACCCCCTGGTTTTGAAGATCTAAAATTTTCTAACCATGTTTTCAAACTAACAAAAGCTTAATATGGTTTAAAGCAAGCTCCAAGGGCTTGGCATGACAGATTAAGTAAGTCTTTTATTGAAAAGGTTTCTCAAGAGGAAAAATAGATACTACTCTTTTTATCAAGATCAAAAACAATGACATGATTTTAGTACAAATATATGTGGATGATATTATATTCGGTGCTACCAATGAGTCGCTTTGCAAAGATTTTGTTAAGTGTATGCAATGAGAATTCAAGATGAGTATGATAGGCGAGCTCAACTACTTCCTCGAACTTCAAATCAAATAATTCAAGCCATCTTCATCAACTAAGCAAAATACATCAAGGACTTAATAAAAAATTTGGCATGAAAGATACAGAGCCTATAAGTACTCCAATGAGTACTACAACAAAATTGGATAGTGATGAGAAAGGTAAATCAGTGGATACTAAACTTTATAGAGGCATGATAGGATCCTTATTATATCTAACTGCAAATAGACCAGATATAATCTTTAGTGTTTGCTTATATGCTCGTTTTCAATCAAATCCTAAAGAATCTTATGTAACTGTTGTAAAAAGAATATTTCGTTATCTCAAGCACACACCCAACCTTGGATTATGGTATCCAAAGGGTACTTGTTTTAATTTGAATGCTTATACTGACGCTGATTATGTGGGGAGTAAAATTGATAGGAAGAGCACAAGTAACTCTTGCCAACTTCTAGGCAACATGATTGTATCTTGATATAGCAAGAAACAAAATTCAGTTACTCTCTCCACAACTGAGGCTGAATATGTAGCAGCTGGTAGTTGTTGTGCTCAAGTGTTATGGATTAAACAACAGCTAGAAGATTATGGAATCTTGTTTGATCATATTCTTATTAAGTGTGATAATACTAGTCCTATAAACCTGACTAAAAATCTTATTCAACACTCTCACACAAAGCACATTGAAATCATATATCACTTTATATGAGATCATATATAAAAGGGTGATATTGAACTTGACTTTGTATGCACAAATATGCAATTGGCTGATATTTTTACTAAACCATTGAGTGAAGATCATTTTTGCATGATAAGAAGAAAATTGGGGATGAGTGATTCTGTTTCTTAATACTTGTTTAATTTGAGTAAAATTTATGTTATGTATGTTTCATATGTGATTATCATTTACGTGAATTGCATTTCTCATATTTATGATTCCTTGCATAATCATATTAAAATATTTTTTTTCTCTCAAAATTTAAAAAAGGCCATCTCCTGAATTCCTTATGCTTCACATGCCCCAGTTTGGTAGCATGTGTCGACACATCACGATAGTGGACTTAAATTAGTTTGTTGACATGCATATGTCGACATATCAAGTTCATGTGTCAACACATGAATCAGGTCTCTATACTTTGACAAAGCTCACTTTACAAGCATTCAACCTTCCCTCTTTCACTCTCACTCTTTTTCTTTCCCGCTCCCCTGTTCGTACCAAACTCAACCGTCACCTTCGAACCAACACCAATCTTCGCTCTACTCTTTGTAAACCCTAATCGATCTCTTCCCAATCTATCTCAATCATTCTTGATCCTTCAATGGCACCCAAAACTTCTAAACCAAAAAGGATCTCAAAAGCCCTAGTTGTAACCATAGCACCTAATTTGCAAGGACAAAAAAGGAAATCAAAGGGGGAGTCTAGCAAGGACAAAGGGAAAAGAAAGAAGAGTAAGAATGGAGAAACGACATCCTCTATAGCCTTAGAATGAAATGAACTATATTTCAATGAGGACAATGCCCAAAAAAGGTACAATTCCAGTTTTTCTCTCAGAAAATTATTTAATGGAAGGTGGATAGATTACAAATTCTTTGATCATCACAAGTTTGAATTTGGTACAAAATTGGGGAACCTAGGTTGGAAATCTATGACAATACTCAAGGATGATATATATCCTGACCTGATTGCTCATTTCTATGCTAATGCCGAAAAGGATCCTAGAGAGGTCTTGATTAAGAGTTATGTTAAGGGTGTCTCTTTCACTTTAGATAGAGAAGTGATCAAACGTCTTCTTGGAATTAGACTTGGTGGAGAGGTTTATAGAGATAATATCTCTCGAAAAGATCAACTAAAAACTCTCTATGGAAGGGATGTAGATGAAAGTATACAACCTCCTACCACTGATTTGTCTCTTGAATTGAGGCTAGTTCATCACTTTACCTGCACTATTTTTACTGCTAAAACTGGAAAGTATAAACATGTGTCGAAGAAGGAGTTGTTTTTCTTGTGGGCATACTTAACTGATTCAAGGATTGACTTGCCTCCATTTATTCTGGATCATATATACAAGGCTATCATCTCTAGAATCAGCTTACCTTATGAAATTTTCTTAATAAAAGTCTTTAAGCATTTTGATATTAATTTGAAAAATGAGAAGAAAAGAACCCCCAAGGCCATTAGTGACGAATACAATGAAAAGACACTCAAGTAAATGAGGTATATTCTACAAAATAACAAGTGGACTCTAAAGAAAACTGGAGAAAAAAGTACTTTAAAGGGAAAGGCTCTATCCGGAAACAGCTCCAAGCAAAAAAGCACAAAACGAAATTTGAGTACTTTTATGACTCAAGTCATGGAATCTCTAGACAAATTGAATAACAAGGCAAATCTTGCAGCTACAAGGATGATGTTCATCAAAAGAAAGATGAGAGAACTCAAAAATGAAGTACAAATGTTGAGAAATGGCAAAGGCAAAATCTTAGCGGAAGAAGAAGAAGACGAAGAGGAAGAAGAAGTTGATGAAGAAAATAAGGAGGAAACACAAGAAGGAGATGCAGCCAGAGAAAAGGAAGACTCTTCGACCACCGAATCTAATGCTCACTAAACTCTCCTCTCCTTATCCTTTCTACCACTACCTCTTCTCCTTCTCTTCACCTCACATTCCCTCTTGTCCCATCATTTTGCATTGACATAGTTCTGTTATTTTTTTTTGGCACATTTTATGGATATCAACTGTCAAACTTTTGTAATATTTTTGGATAAATGAAATATAGTATTGCTCTTTTGCAAATTTGATGCTTGATTACTTAGTTGCTTGCTTGCTTTCCTGATTATACAATTTATTTTGTTATAATATTTTTTACTGTTGTACCTGTCTGTGATTTTCATTTTGTTTCTCTCTTTTTGATGAATTGACAAAATGGAGGAGAAGAATTGAACAAGAATTGAAAAAAAAAATTAGGAAGAATTAAAGTAAAATGACCAATGAATGTTTGATGACTTGGCATTGATTACTTGGTTACATATGGCACTGAGTGGAAATGAAATGAGTGATAATTATTGAGCATGTTCTCAGGGGGAGTAACATGAATCATTTCTCTCAATTTGTTTTGAAATAACTAATAAAAACTCCTTGAGAGTTGTTTTTTGTAAACTCTTTTGTCTCTTAAGCATTAGTTGTCTTATTATAAAATAAAGGGGAGTTCTCTATTGGTATGCTATCTAATCCTGTCCATTTCATTTAATCGTATATCAATTTAATTTGCAAAGGGGGAGATTGTTAACTTAAGGTTGATCTCCATGTTGATTTTGATGATAACTAAACTTTGTATTATTTTAATGTGCAGATTAATAAAGATTATAATTTAGACTTAGAAGTTTGACTTTAAGTCTAATATGTGTCAAAGTGAATGCACAACAAGTTAAGTTCAAACAATGCACAAAAAGTTATGCAATACACCCAACTGAGCAATGACATTTATTCCAACTTCAAACAAATGACTTGAATTCGAAGAGATTGAAAGTGTTCAAAAGAAGATTTCATCAAGTATGCATAGACTCAATAAAGTTGACTTGCATTTGAAGAGATTGAAGGTGTTCAAATGAAGACTTCATCAAATGTGCAAAGATCAATTGAAGATGACTTGATCTTGAAGAGATTGAAGATTTTTTAGAAGAATTCATTTCAATTGCAAAATCTTTACAAACAATCCAAATGAAGATTTCATCCTGGATATGAAGAGTCAATGAAGATGATACGTATTCAAGAAAAATGAAGATGTTCAAGAGTAGACTTCATCAAGCTTATAAAAGACTCATTGAAATGATACTAAAAAAGAAACAAGGATGTACAGCAAAAAGAAGAAGCTCGGCAATAAAGCATCTTGAATATGAAGCTCTTCATGAATGAAAAAGTGATTAGCAACAGAAAGAGAGAGCTCGGCATTGATGGAATGAAGTCCTAACAGTTTGGAAACCAAGAGAAGATGATTATCAAATGATATATTCAATCCAAATGAGTAGAGGACAACTTTGATGAATTGAAGACTTTGATCCATCATCTTACCCCAAAGAGAAGACTCCTTGAAGATCTTATAGCATTGTTGAAGCTGAACTTGATCACTGAAAGAATGAATGAAAATTTCTACGCAATGTGTCGACACATGAAAATAAAGAATCGATACATGAAGACGACAGCAAAAAATTTGAAGACAGAATGATCAAGTATCGACACATGGAGTTGATGTGTTGACACATGGAGACAGTGGACAACATCTGAAAAATACAGACCAGATGTGTCGACATATGAAACCAAGTGTTGACACCTGAGAAATAATGGCTAGTTTTTCTAATGCTATAACGGATTGGACTTACATTAAATGAGCCCCAACAACCTTCAACGGACCAAATCAATACAAGGGTTTATATACAAGCTTCCAACTGCATGTATATACAACAGATATAAGAAAAACAAGTACCACTAACTGATCAAGCTGAGAAAATTTGAACATTCCTTTTGTCTTCATTTTGGCATTAAGTGAGATTTTATTTTTCCTATCCACTCTTGATAGAGAGTTTGTATTTCGTTTATACAACTTCATACACTTGTAAGCGAGAGTTTGAGAGTTCTCTTGTAAATGAAAAACTCTTGTAAGTTAGAGTGGATCTTCAACAAAATAACTTGGTAGCTGGAAGAACTTGGGAAGAAATTTTTGTGTAAAAGTAAGCTGAGCACTTGGTAAATCCGCATCCATTTTGTAATTGGAGATTGCATAGTAGAGGAAAACTTCAAGGGGATCTTAGGGTGAGGACGTAGACCACGAATTGTGGTTGAACCTCAGTAATTCCTTGTGTGCTTTATATTGCTCTGTTTTCATTTCTCTTTTGATTGCACTACGTTATATATATCTTGATCATTGTTCTATTGATTAGATTAATTCTAATTATCTTAATTATCATTAATTTAACCCAATTCACCCCCCTCTTGGATTGTCATTTGGGTCAGCAAACTAAAGCTAACAATCCACTATTTAGGATATTATAATTACACTTTTAGAGTGTAATCACCTCCATGGCCAATGAATGGCTTCCTTTGAACCCACCTATCACCACCTAACTGCACACCACATCAACCCCTGAAATTACAACTAGTAAACCCTTAATTCCTTCCATTGCCAAACCATATCTGCCCCAAGCTGTGACAACCACATATACATACAAACATATATACACAACACATATTATGTAACCCACCTTTGGTTGTATTCGAATGACTAATTTCTCTGTATATTCTTGTGTGTGGTTTCTATTTCTCTCTCTCCACCTTTATTTGAACCAAAATTAACCCTTATTTCCATAACTCAAACCCTTCTTCCATCAAACCTTTGATTTTCCTTGATTTTGAACTATAGATTTTGAACTTTGGCCATTAAAAGCCTCTGGATGTGTTTCTCTCACTTGATTCAATGTTCTATAGTATGTATACATGGGTAGTGTTGTGCAATGGTAATCCTGTTTGGGTCATGTGATGGTGGTGATGATTGGGTTGTGCATTGATGAGGCAGGGGTTCGATTTGGGGCAAGAGATGGGTTCAATGGAGGAGGTGACCTTGGAGATGTGTTCGATTTGGTGGTGGGCTGATGAGGCAGAGATGGAGCAAAGGAGGTGGAGGGTGATGGGGGTTGTTATGGTGGTTCGATTTTAGGGGTGGGGGTGGCTATGATGGTTCGACTGAGGGTTGGGTTGGGTTGGGTTGGTTTAGGTTGGGTTTCGCTACGGTGAGAGAGAGATTGAGGAAAGGAGAATGAGGAAGGGCATGGTGATAGTGAGGTGTTCAGGCAAAGAGAGGGAGAGAGAGGAGAGAGGGTATTTTCAACTGTGGCATTTAGAAAAAAATCAAGGGTGTTAGTAAGGGCAAAATAGTAATTTTATATTTTTCGTTAACTCTGTTAGCTGTTTGTTTACTAGAAGGCTATCTGTTTACTGGAAGGGGGATTTTGATATAATGTTTTAAAAAGAAAGGAGGACAGTGTTATTATCAGAATGTGGGCAGTACTATCTTAAATTTCGTTAAACCTCAGGGATGGTCAGTGTAATTTATCCTAAAATGAATTAGTAAATAAAACAAGAGATTTGCTTTAGTTTTGAGTTAAAACCCTATCCCAAAAGCAATTTTAGGACGTTCAAAACTGAAAATGAATAGCTACTACAATATGCCAAATCTATCAAGCAGCTTGTGTCTATTGTCACAAGCCAGATGCTTGTCATCCAACTCAAAAGCTTAAGCTATTAGGTGGTGCTACCTACCTCCCTTATATGACTCAAGACCTCTCTCCTCCTATCCAATGTGGAATCATGACATACTCCCTCGGGCCACCTAAATCTGCGACGCCCTCGTCGCGGGTCAAACCACCTTGTCTACTCCACCTGAGCACTTGGCGTAAAATTGGATCATGAGTTGGGCTGCTCTGATACCACTTGTCATTGATTGGAGGGCCTGCTATTCAACCCAAAAATTTAAATTATTAGATGGTACTATCTATCCCTCTTATATAATCTAAGACCTCCTTTTTTTTATTTGATGTGCGATTGTGACACTACATGTTCTAGAAGTTGACTAGCCAATTGGTAAGTGTGTCCTGATAGTGCCTCTATATGGTCAATAAGCTGCCCGTACTTGGAACCAAAACATAGGCACCTAAATCCCTGTGGTTCTCTCCGGTTCCCTGCTGTTCAACAAAAAGGGGATTTTTTACTTTTTCAGGAGCGAGAATAGCAGTTTGTGTTCACATGTCGGAGAATAATTAATATTAAAAAAATAGTCTAACTCGAGAAAAATAATAAAAGAATGATGTGCTAGGGAACAAGATACAACATACAAATCATACACAATTACAAATAATATTTTCGTAAGGAATATCTGTTCTAACTTGGCCATGGGAGCCTCCTTAAAGCGGAACACGTACACAGGTGTAAGGAGTCCTCCTCATCCTTTTCAGGTCATCATAGCTCATCGCAACCAAACCAATTTACTGATGTAGCAATAAGAGAATTGTGACATGTATTTCTTTGCAGCCTCTTTTGAACTTGAAGAAAGAAAAATGAGGAAGAGAAAATAATTATTTCACTTTCTTTGTCATTTTGAATTTTAGTTTGAGAAGAAAGAAAAAAATATAAAAAAAAAAAAATTCAAATCACGTTCTCTGCCATTTCCCTCTTAGTTCCTTTTCTTTCTCTTTATTTTCCTTTTAAGTTCCAAACAGGTTATTAGAATTGCTTAAATCATTTTGTTTGGGTCAATTACACTTTTTATCCCATGCATTTTATACTAAATCTCATTTTAAGATATTTACTTTTGATTGTAATAATTAAACTTTTACACTTCTAATTTATTATAATGTCAACCCTCTATTTGAAAAATGAATAAAAAATTCGCATGTCATAATCACATGACCTTTTTTAAGGGACAAAAATATGTAAAATCTAATTATTTTTTATCCCAAAGACTGACTCATATCACAAGTGAGTTGAATTGAGAGTTTTTACATAAATTCTAATTACATTATATATATCACAAAGTTGATCACACTCATGATTTTTTAGTGATTTAAGAAAAATTTGTGATAGATTATCTAGAAGAAGCGAGATTCTATATTTTTACCCCTTGAAAAAAAAAACGATGTGTTTATCATATGCAAATTTTTAATTTATTTTCTAAACGAAAGTTAGTAGAAGGTTAACGTTGCAACGCATTAGAAGTGTGAGAACTTGATTATTATAATTGAAAGTGAAAGTCCTGAAGTAAATTTGGTGTAAAATAAAAAAAAATGAAGAGTGTAATTAACCCTTTTTATTTTTCTAATTTTTTGTTTTTGGTATTGGTGTTTCAGCTGAGTGAATCACAATAGTCCAACATCTCAATCCTTGAATGGCATCAACAGAGTTCGTTTGTTTGTAAGAGTGACGTATAAGAGCAAAAAACATTTTTTAGAAAATTTCATAACATAATGATGTTGCTGTTTGTAGTCATTTCATTTTAGATCAATTAAAACACTCACTATTTTGATTCATATTTTCAAATATATCTTTAGGGCATCATTCTGTTTGTCTGTCATTGAATGTGCCAATTGTTTGAGGAGATAAATATTTAATACATTGATATTCAAAGCATTATAGAGTTAATTTTAGAAAAGGTAACAATTATTTTGTCACTTCAACTTTGTCTCATATTTCAATGTCATTTCTAAATTTTGATTTCTTCTATTTAAGCTCTCAAACTTTCAAAAGAAAGTCAATTGGTCCAAATTTTTAAAATAAGTAAGAAAATTAAATATTAATTATACTTTAGTTCTCTAAATTATAGCTTAATATTCTTTACCTCCATTCAACAAGAAATAGTTACATTTTTACCATGATAAAATTTAAAATTAGGGATTTTTTTGGTCAAAATTTTATACTAATTATTAAAGCAAGAAGAAAAAAATAATTTCATGGCTATAAAATGTTATAAACCATCTTAAAATATTTAAGAAAATGATCAAAATAAATCATAAAATCTTACTTTTTTAGACCACCAAAAACAACATGTTAACCAAGGATTAAAAAAAAAAAAAGATTATATTGTATTAGATTAGAAATGCTACAGGTGTTCAATTTAAGTTTTTTGTCAACAGTGTTAAAACAAATTTAAATTCTCATAATTTAAGGGTAAAGTGTATCGATGTTTAGTTTAGCGGATAAAGTGAAACTAAAACATAATTTAAAGGGTCAAATTATAATTAATTTTTAATTTTTTTAACTTATTTTAAAATGTTAGACCACATTGACTTTTTTTTAAAAGTTGTTGGGCTTAAATAGAATAAATCAAAGTTATGAGATGATATTAAAATCTGAAGTAAAGTTGAAAGAACAAATAATTATTTACCCTTTTAAAAATTATGCCATTATGTAACACTGTTAGAAATATTCATGTCAGTTTAAAAATGATAGTATCGCAACAACCTAAGATTTTATATGTGCACTTTTTAAAATCAATAATTCGACTAGAATTATGAACGGGAGGAGGAGTCGACTAAACAGAAATATCTAACATGGTCTGTGAAAGATTGTTGGGCACGGATTCGCCAAATTACTGGGGGATACGTTCTCAAATTAATTAAGTCACCTAATCTTACTTTTTCACTAAGTACAAATAATAATTGTGGGTCAAACCAAATGTGCGGAGGCAATAAATGAACTCAAGACACATGATTTTTATGTAAAAAATTCAAACGGAAAAAATTACAGTACCCTAGGCTAGCGAATTAAATACATTATAAAACTAAATGCAAGTTCGCACTTATAATTACTCGTTATGTCTTGATATGGCTTTTTAATGCATGATGAATCACCATAATGTTGTTGGAATTCTCTCAGCACTGCATGCAGTAAAAACAAAATGTCAGAACCTAAGTCACATAATGCGGGTGCGGGGCGGGTGCGGGAGCGGGAGCGGGTGCGCGAGAGTGTCATTTGTTAGAAGGATTGAGAATGAGAGCGTTTCCAGAGCGTGTATATATATTTAAATAAATATTATTATTTTATATTTATATAATACATTTAAGTAATTTTAATTTTAATGTTTTAATTTCTTGTTTATAACTACTAAATACACAATAAAAAAAAAAAGGCATAAATTATACACAATTGTGTGAATGGTTCAGTGGCAAACGAGAGACAATTTTCTCCCACTGGAGCTAGGGGTTGCAGGTTCGAATCAGGTTGCTACGTGTTTTGCATGGTTTCTAATTTCATAGGAAGCTTGGCTTTTGATCCGGTGTAGCAACACTTGCCGTGTACATTCTACATGGCGATCAAACATTGGCTGAAAATGTAATTCGTCTTGAATTCGCGGATTTGACCAAATCAATCCTCGAATTTGACCCAATTTCACTCTCAATTCGCGAATCCCCGAACTAGAGCGCAATTCGCCACCCTTAATAGGCGGATTGTGTTACCTAGGCCAGAACTCCATGACAGCCTATTGCACTCCTATTTATAGTATTAGCAGCTCAAAAATTGCGAGTTTCAATTTGGTCCGAATTTGGAATACAAAACAAAACTGCGCAAGAAACAAAGTTTTCAATCTGATTCCTACTATGACCGTTTGAATGCCCGTGAGGTCCGTTGGAATGCCATTATGTTATAATGCTCGGTCCAACAGTTTAGGTTTGGATGTCACTCCTTTTGATTGTGTTACAACAATTGAACAGTTCTTTTACTCATGGAGTATGCTTACACTAAAATTCTTCGGTTTAATTAGAGTTCAAGAAATTGCTTTCATACTAACAAACAAAGTTGATATGAAGACACGCATATTGATTGGAAACTTACAAAATGATCGGCAACCATCAATGAATTAACAGTTATATATAATAAACTATCAGGCTGGCTCATGCCGCAGGTGGTTAAGTCGTTTCATTTTAGGATCTCAATTTTTTAAGCCCTAATTTTTTAAAACATTTTATATTATAGTTATAGTTTAGAATAGTTTTATAACTTTTCTTTTGTAAAAGGCCTCCCATCCTATTAAAAAAAAAACCTAAAATTGAATACACTAATTAACTTTAAAAAATCAATTTAATAAAAAATTTAAAGTAACCTTTGATTATCAAGCCTTTCAAGATAAAATATATCAGAAGTCTTATCTCTAAACAGTTCTTTCTCTCTCTACAAAGCTAAAAAATTCAAAACAAGTCAAAATTGTGAACTTACAAAACTCTCTCTCTCTCTCTCTCTCTCTCTCTCTCTCTCTCTCTCTCTCTCTCTCTATATATATATATATATATATATATATACAAAGCACAAACTAAAAATAAATTATCAAATCTCATCAATCTCACATAACCCGTCACCAAAGCTTGTTGAGGTAGTTTTTTTTTTTTTTTTATGTAATTCATTTTTGTTTGGTTTCTCTTTTATATGTCTACGATTTTTATTATTTAATCGGATACTTTTTATTTATGAAAATGAACTTGTATGATTGCTTATGTCAATAGTTTCTCGGTGATTTGGGCTTACTCCGTATGTTTCGCAGCCATTTTTTGCTCTACCGTCTAATCATTCTTAATTCTTTTGTCCAAACTGTAAAAGTTGTAGCCTATTAGGAGACTTGCTTGACTTTTATCACTTTTACAATTGTAGCTTTATGGGATTTCTCGTCTTTCTCCCTCCACAATTATTTTTTTTTATTGACATGTCCTATTTTAGTACCCTTCTTTTTTATTAGTACAATAGTATCTTTTTTTTTATATTTGACACTATTAAAAATTAATATATATATATATATATATATATATTTTAAATATCTTGTGTTTATTATTATTTTTTTGTAATTTTATCTTATCCTATTAATTTATTGTTGTTATTAGGGCCCATTTGGTTAGTTTTTTTCAAGTTTTTTGGCTTATAAAAAAAAAAAATCAAGAGTTTGAAGCTTTTTTTTTCTTTTTTTTTTTACTTTTCTACTTATCTTATCTTGTTAAAAGCAAAAAAGCTAAAAAAATTTAAATTTTTTGCTTATAAGTCAACAAAGCAAAATAAAAAAAGCTTGAAAAAAAAACCCTTAGTAAAAAATTTACTAATTCAATTATAATTTTTTAACTATAATGTTGTAGAAGTTGTATATATAAAAATTCAAATTCTCACTCATCTATAATCTTATCGTCAATAGTATTAAATGTTGGGCGGAGGAGAAGGTTCAACCACTTGTGGTGATTGAATTATAAACACTCAAAGGTGAAACGCAACCAAGAATCACTCTTTTATTCAACTCTAAATTTTAGAGAGAACTCTCCCTATTTATTTCTCTATCTAACTCACTTTTTTTGCTTCTTCTTGAATTGATACGGTGCCACAAATGGCACTCTTTATTTATAAATACAAACCAAGTGTGAATACATAGTGCGAATGGAGAATGTGAAAAGAACAAATTCCTTCTTCCATGGTAGGTACTCTTCAACAATGGTAGGTACTCCTCAACCATGGTAGTTCCTTCTAAATGGTCAAGTTTACAATTCTATTTTTACTTTTCAACATCCCCCCTTAAACTTGACTCTTCTGCCTTTGTCATTCTGAGTATTGTCTTTAATCTTATAAAGTTATCATGCTTGAGTAGCTTTGTGAAAATATCAGCTATCTGATTATAAGTCCAGCAAGAAATCAATTTCACTTTCTTATTCTTAACATGCTCTTTGATAAAATGATACCGAGTATCAATATGTTTGCCTCTCTCATGAAAGACTGGATTCTTCGTAAGAGCAATCGCTGATTGATTGTCGATGTAGACCTCTGTGGGATCATCTTGTGGAAATCCCAAGTACTTTAAAATATTTCTGATCTAGATCACATGACAAACAGCTGATCTGGCAACAACATACTCAGCTTCACATGATGACAGCGTTACGATGGGTTGCCTCTTTGATAACCATGTAAACGATGTATCTCCTATAAAGAATGTGAATCTAGTCGTGCTCTTTCTTTCATCAAGATCTCTCCTCCAATTGCTATTTGAATAGCCAATAACTCTGCAATCGTTAGTTAATGAATATAAAATATCATCACTGATGGAACCCTTGACATATCCTAGTATCCTCTTCACTACATTCAGATGAGACTGGTCAGGAGTCTCTATGTACCTGCTGACTAGTCCAACTCTATAAAGTATATCCAGTCTGGTACAAGTCAAGTATCTCAAACTTCCAACTATCCTCTTGAAATAGGTAAGATCAACATCTCCTTGCTCGTTCTTTCTTAACTCCAATCATGTTTCAACCGAAGTTGTCACAGAGTTGCAGTTTTCCATTCCAAACTTCTTCAAAATCTCTTTGGCATAGTTGCTTTGGAGGATGAAGATTCCCTTCTCACTTTGCACAACTTCTAGGCCAAGGAAATGGGCCATTTGGCCTATATCCGTCATCTTAAACTCTTTGACCATGCTCTTCTTGAAAGCATCAAACATCGCTGGATTATTGCCAGTGAAGATCAAATCACCAATATATAGGCAAGCAATCAGCATACTGTTATCTGTCTCCATCTTTATATATAAGGCATGCTCATATGGACATTTCTCAAAGCCATTCGCTTGGAAATAATTAGTGATCCTCATATTTCAGGCACGTGGAACTTGCTTTAACCCATAGAGTGCCTTCTTCAACTTATACACTCTATCTTCTTGGCCTTTCTTCACGTATCCATGTGGCTGATCAATATAGATCTCTTCTTCAAGAAAGCCCTTTAGAAATGTTAATTTCACATCTAGCTAGTAAATCTTCTATCTATTTTGTGCAACTAGTGAAATCAACAATCTGATGGTCTCAAGTCTGGCAACTGGGGCAAAGACTTCACCATAGTCGATCCCTTCCTTCTGCTTATAACCTTTGGCAACAAGTCTCGCCTTGTATCTCTGGACTTCTCCTTAGGTATTCTTCTTTATCTTATAGACCCATTTCACACCAATGGTCTTTCGACCTTTCGGGAGAGTATTCAACTCCTAAGTTTTGTTCTGCTCAATGGATTGAATCTCCTCATCCATTGCTCTTCTCCATTTGTCTTCTTCGTTAGCTTCCTCGAAGCTAACTAGATCACTGGTAAGGAACAGACAGTATAGAGTGACATGCTCTTCCATCAGTTCTATATTTTCACACAAATCAGTTAGGGTACGAGCTCTTCTAGGCATCATGTCTGAAAGTTCACGCTCAATTGGTGATGGAGTTTCATTCCTCCGTGGTGAGTGAAAATCATGTGGAGGTGTTTGTTGATCTCTGGGTACTTATGGCTCAGTAGCCACTTCTCTTGCTTGTGTAGGTTCTTCTTCCTCAAGTGTTAATTCAACATCTCTGGTGGCTTCAGTCTGGTCCCAATTCCAGGATTCATTTTCTTCAAAAATGACATCCCGGCTAAAAATGACTTTCTTGGTGGTGGGATTATATAAACGATATCCCAATGTTTTATCCTCGTATCCAACAAGGATACACTTCTCTCCTTTGTCGTCCAACTTTGTCATTCTTGCCTCCAGGATCTTGGTGTAGGCTATGGAGCCAAACACTCTAAGATGACTTATGCTAGGCTTGTGAGTACTCCAAGCTTCGTGTGGTGTCTTTGTAGCTAGACTCTTAGTAAGACACCTATTAAGCAGATCGACTGCACACAATAACGCTTCTGCCCAGAATCTTTTGGGCATATTTTTATCCTTCAACATGCTTCTGGCCACGTTAAGGATAGTGCGGTTCTTCGTCTTAGCTATGCCATTCAGTTAGGGAGTGTAGGCTGGTGTGAACTAATTTTGAATTCCTTTTTGTGTAAGGAATTCCTGAAAAACTTCTACCATATACTCTTCTCCTTGATCTGATCAAAGTAACTTAATGTGGTAGCTACTCTACTTCTCCACAAGAGCTTTGAACTCTTTAAATCTGTCGAACGCTTCCAACTTCCTTTTCAGGAAGTAAACCCAAGTCTTCCTGTTATAGTCGTCGGTGAAGGTGAGGAAGTATCAATTTTGTTTATTTGAAACTAATTTCAAAGGACCACATAAGTTTGTGTGCACTAGCTGGAGCGGCATGGTAGATTTCCAGTCAACTTGCTTTCCAAAGATGTTTCTATGCTGCTTGCTCAAAACACAGCTCTCACGTATCTCATTCGAATGGTAAATGTTGGGTAAGCCGTACACCATCTTCTTGCTTCCCAACTACTTCAAGCTTTTAAAATTTAGGTGTCCATACCTCAGATGCCATAGCCAGTCTTTGTGTTGATGATCACACTCAGACACTTTGGTGTGTCATGATGGATGGCGAGAAAGAACATCCGATTCTTTGCCATAGTGACTCAAATGATCAGCTTCCCTCGAGCATTTGAGATCAACATCTGCTTGTTTCTAAGGCTAATCTGATAACCTTTCTCCACGAGCTGTCCTAGGCTTTAGATGTTGGTTTTCATATCTAGTACATAGTAGACATTGGAGATGAAAGCGTAATCTCCAGCCTTCCGCTTGATCAGAACATCACCTCTCTCTCGGACTCGAACTTTCGAGAGATTGCCAAATGATATCTCTTCTTGAACTTTCTCATCAAGTTCAGTGAGCAGGTTCTTTCTGCCAGTCATGTGGTTACTGGCTCCAGACTCGAGGTACCAAACATCTTGGTCCTGGGTTGAGTTGTGTGCCATCAGCATCAACGATTCTTCGACAACTGGTTCAGCTTTTGCAAGATCAACCTCCTCGCTAACCTTCTCTGTCGGTGGTCTTGACCAACGCTCATTACTATAGTGCCCAAACTTATGGCAGTTATAGCACTTGATGTTTCTCTTATCAATGGTTTGACGGTTATTGTAACCGCCTCTTCTTCCATGTCCTCTTCCTCTCGAGACATTGTTCTATTGTTGACGTCCTCCTCTATTAGATGTTTGTCCGCCTCGACTTCCGCCTCTAGATTCAGAATATCCAGATTCGCGAGATCCTTGACCTGGCCCTCGTCCTCGGTGTGACGTCCCCCTTTGCTCGTATCTCCCATCGGTCAAAGATAGTTTTGACTATAGGGCCTGCTCCAGTGCTTCGTCATTACTTCTTTTGTTGACCTTCTGCTCATGGGCTTGTAGCGATCCCACAAGCTCTTCTACCTACATGGTCTCTAGATCTTTAATTTCTTCTAGAGTAACGACTATGTAGTCAAATTTTGAATCCAAAAATCATAAAATTTTCTCACATATTCTCATATCTGCGAGAATCTCTCCATTCCTCCTTAGCTAGTTCGCAACTACCATTACACGAGTATAATACTCGGCAATGGACTCAGCAGACTTCATTTGTAGGGATTCGAATTCACCACGTAGGGTTTGGAGGCGAATCCTCTTTACATTGTCAGCACCCTTGTAAGTTCGATGGAAAGTCTCCTAGACTTCTTTGGACATCTTGGCAAAGGCAATGATTTCGAAAGTGGCCTCATCAAGGCCCTGGTAGATGATGGACTTGGCCTTACAGTCCTTCTTTTGGTCGGCGCGGAGGATTGTTCTCTGAGCATCTGACATGGATGCCTCACCTTCTTTGGATTGGGCTTCCTCATACCCATCTTCCACAATGTCCATGACATCTTGAGCGCCTAGTAGAGCTTTCATTTGGATACACCCATTATCGTAGTTGTCCTTCGTCATCTTTGGGCCTGCGTGGTCCCGTTTGCCTTTTGGTTTTGAATATCTTAAAGCAATACTTTGGAGTTTGAATTTAGAACGTCACCGAAAATTAGATGGAGAGACGGACGGATGATGACCGGAGTGGCGGTTGGAGAGGACGAAGAGAACCTTAGGAGTTCTGATGTGGAAGATCCCTCAAAAGGCAATCACAGAGCATACTTTCCCTTGACTCTGATACCACTGTTAGGCGGAGGAGAAGGTTCAACCACTTGTGGTGATTGAATTATAAACACTCAAAGGTGTAAAACGCAACCAAGAATCACTCTTTTATTCAACTCTAAATTTTAGAGAGAACTCTCTCTCTTTATTTTTCTCTCTAACTCACTTTTCCACCTTCTTCTTGAATTGATACAATGCCACAAATGGCACTCCCTATTTATAGATACAAGCCAAGTGTGAATACATAGTGTGAATGGAGAATGTAAAAGAAACAAATTCTTTCTTTCGTGGTAGGTACTCTTCAACCATGGTGGTTCCTTCTAGATGGTCAAGTTTACAATTCCATTTTTACTTTTCAACAATAAATAAGATTTTATTCTTCTATACCTCTAGACCTCCTGTATTGTTTAAATTCTAAGATCATAAAAAGTCTCATTCAAAACTAAGATAAATCAACTTTAAATACAAATTTACAATAATGTTAAAAATGTAAAAAAGCCTTACCAAAAATCTGGCCTTAGTCCCCAATAATGTTTTGCCGGCCCCTGATAGAGACCCTTCGTAACTCACTGGTTGGATTTCTTGTTGTTTCTTATTATTGTGTTCTTTCATCTACCTCCCACCTACCTTGTTTGATTTGTCCTATAATGCTTGTCTGTAGTAAAATAATTGCATCACTATAGAGAGAGAGAGAGAGAGAGAGAGAGAGAGAAGAGCAGAGTTGCATATTTGGCCTCAATGCTGAAGTGCGTGAACAGACTGGTTAGTAACATCTACAAGGAGAACTTGCAGAGTCTACTTGACAGTAGGGGCGGAACCGCTCAATGAGTGAGGGTGTCATGGCACCCATCCTTGTGATAGCTCTCCTATATATTGAGTATACGTATTATGTTTTAGTAAAAAATTATTTTATTAGCACCCCAAAATTTAAAATGCTCCTTAAAGTTTTAACACTATAAAAAATTAAAATTTTTTGATAGAAAAATATTATTCTTCTAAAATATTTGTACCAAAAAATATCAAGATGATGTGATGGTGATTGTATTTTTTATAATTAAGTGTCATCATAATAAATTTTTTGTTTTCAAATAAAAAGTTTTCATTCAACCTCATCAACTTACACATAAATCTTGTATGAATTTTTAAGCTGTATAGCATTACCCTTTTGCATATTGGACTCTAGGTTCTACTAATTTTTCCATATATACGTTCTAATCCAATAAAATCATCGGTCAATGAGATGTCACTGATCCAACAAGTTGGCCTTTCCACTATCAAATAAAAGCATATATATATATATATGAAAATATAACTATATCAATATGTGAAATTCTATGTTTTAAATTTTAGCACCACTGGAAATAAAATCCTGACAAGTTGACCTGAATCTTCGGGTGCATGAACAGACTGGGCAGAAATTTGTCTGCAAATACAAAGGACCCAATTGGTTCCAGAAACGCAACCAAAGACGAATTCTGAAATCATTTCTCTTCGGCAGCCTCTCATTTCCGATTTTCCTCTTCCACAAAATAGCAAATATGTTTCTGTTTAACGTTGCAGAAATCCTTTTGAGAAAGTTAGGAAGCCTTCTTCTTCAACAACTTGCCTTGGCAAAGGGAGTGAGAAGTGAACTCCACAAGCTCGAGAACTCGTTATCCACCATCAAAGCAGTACTATTAGAGGCTGAGGAGCAGCAGGCAAAGAACCGTGAGCTGCGTGACTGGCTAGGGAAGCTTAAGGATGCTTTCAATGACGCTGATGATCTTCTAGACGAATTCGAGATTGAAGCTTTGCCTTTGCGGCATCAATTCATGAATAATCGTGGGATTATTAGACGTACTGGTACGCAACTTGCTTATACCAAGTCCACATTGAATTTTATTCCGCATTTCAACGGGTCACAAACTCAAGGATATTAGAGAAAGGTTGGATGAAATTGCTGCTGTTAAAGCCAAAATCGGAAGAAACAATGACAAAGAAAAGATTGTTTAAGATGCTAATGTCAAGCTCTAGTGATAATGAGTATGTTTCTTTTATTCCCATTGTGGGAATTGGAGGTCTCGGCAAGAACACACTTGCGAAGTGGAATGAAATTCAAAGTTTGCATTGAGATGGAGCCGGAGGAAGTAAAATTGTTGTCACCACACATAGTAAATTAGTTGCTTCTGTTATGGGTAGTACTCAGGTACTATAATCTTGATGGACTTGCTTGGAATGATTGCTTCTCTTTGTTTGTGAAATGGGCACTTCCAAAAGGAGAAGAGAAGGAGAAGAGAAGGGCCATCCTAACCTCGTGCAAATTGGAGCAAAAATTGCGGAGAAGTGTAAGGGAGTTCCACTGACTGCAAGGACATTAGGCAGCCTGTTATATAAGAAAACTAAGGAAAGTGATTGGTTGCGGGTGAGAGACAATGAAATATGGAAGTTAAACGATCAGACTCAAGACGAAATCCTTCCAGCATTGAGATTGAGCTACGATCAGTTACCATCTTACTTGAAATAATGTTTTGCATTCTGTTCAATTTTCCCGATGCATCAATACATTTTTAAGGACAAATTAATTCAGTGTTGGTCAACTTACCAAAACCAAGAGTTGGAAGATTGCGGCGATCGATGTTTTGATGAGTTGTGTTAACATCATTCTTCCAAGAGGTTGAAGAAATCGGCCCCTTATATGTAACCTGTAGAATTCATGACCTTGTACATGAGCTTGCCAGTCTGTGGCACAAACAGAGTGCATAATGAAGAAATTCCATAATGGAGATATACCTAGGATGGTTCGACATGTTTCATTTCTGGGTTGTGATTATTTAACAGGGCAGAAAGTACCAAGATCTGTACTCAAACTTGAAAAACTACGGACCATATTCTTTCCACACGAAGGAATAAGGTCTGTTCATGATCGCTTTGTTGATGCATGTATCTCAAGTTTCTTGCACTTGCTTGTGATTGATTTAGCAGTAGGGACGAAGGCATATGAGGGCCAAGGGTGGCCATGGCCCCCCCCGACTTTGAGAAATTACCCTTATCTACCTTATACATCAAGCTAAAAAAAACCTGCATCATGTGGATTGGCCCCTCTCCACTTGCTACTAGCCTCCCTTAATACAATATTTTAGCTTCGTCCCTGTTTAGCAAATTCATGTTTTGAGGTGTTACCAAGTTCAATTGGTTACTTGAAGCATATGAGGTATCTTGACCTCTGTAGGAATTATAGCATCAAAAAGCTCCCAGATTCCATTTGCAAGCTTCTGAATTCACAAACATTGCGAATCTCAGATTGTAAGGAAATTAAAAAGTTGCCTAGATATATAGGGAACTTAACAAGCCTCAGACATCTATACATAACCACAAAACAGAAATCCTTTTCAAGAAAAGGAATAGGATGCCTGATAGCTCTCCGGCCTTTGTGGATCAGCGGTTGTGAAAATCTTGTTTCTTTGCCTGAAGAGATTAGGCACCTTACTGCTCTTCGAACATTAGCCAGTAACAGATGCCCAAGGTTAAAATCTCTTCAGAGCTGTATAGCAAATCTAACCGCATTACAAAACCTGATGATTATTGACTGCAAAGAGCTCAACTTGTTGGAGGTGTAAAGCATTCAAGTCCTTAGCATTCGAACCATGGTGATTGGAGAATTACCAAAGTTGGTGGCTTTGCCCCAGTGGCTTTCCGGGACAGCTAGGAGTATACATTAATTACGGATTGCATGCTGCCCCAACCTTGTGAACTTGCCGGAGTGGCTAAGAAACTCCACTTCACTTTAGAAACTTGAGATTTTAGAATGTCCGAAAGTGTCAATGCTGCCAGAGGGCTTCCAACACCACAGTGCGCTAAAAGTCCTGCGCATTACAGAGTGCAACGTGTTAATTGATTAGAAAATGTCAGCCAGAAACAGGTGAGGATTGGCAGATGATAGCTCATATCCCAGAAATATATCTGAACAAAGCCAAGATCACTCCGACTAGTTATCATAGGTAAGGAAAAATCTGAATCTCTCTTCCATCAAAATAAAAACATGTTGTAATCTTAATTATCTATGTCTTGATGGGGTTTTCTCCACAACTATGCCTTTTTCATAACCAACAATCCTTGATGAGTGCTTTTAAGTTTTATATGTAAATGTTTTGGACAGGACTTTTCCGGCAATTCCACGAGGAAATTTAGCTGCTTTCGTCTTGGTTTGGAGTCTTTGGACGATTCCAGGGTAATAATGCATTTGACCTTTTCCTGTTTGATGTGAATGCCTAGAGAATTACTGCTATGGATCCTAGCTAGGTTCATTTCTTTTAGGTACTTTTAAAGCTAGTGCGCTTCTTCTTTCTCTCTTTCTTGTGTTTTTTCTCCCCCTGTTTTTTAAGCATTTTAATTGCAGATGTGACCGTAAAACATAGCGTATCCAGAGGCGGAACTACATTAATGGCAAGGGGTGTCACTGCATTCCCACTTTTTGTGTAACCCTCTCATGTATAATGTACCTGTGTGATATCTTAGCAAAAATTTATCATATTGGCACTGCCCATAATTCAAGGCATTTCTTTAGGTCTTAAGCTCCCATAATTTAAAACCCTTCTTGAGATTCTAACTTAATAAAATATCAAGATTTTGCATATTGGATTACAAGTTTTACAAAACTAATAAAATCAACTCTCTATTTGTTTTTTTAAGTGCACCAATACAGCAAGTGGGTCTTACTCATTAAATAAAAACATAAAGATACAGGTAAATATTAATGTATTATGTAGTCATTAGAATTTGTTCCAAAGCACGAACAAATATAGATACATTGCAAAGAAAATAATATTGAAGTTTACCATAGAATCAATCAGATGATTTTTGGAATAAAAATGTTGAACTCCACTTTATTAAATTATTGATTGAAATGTACTAAGAAACAATTGATTTCTCTTATATATATGTATATATATATATATATATATTTTTCCGACACTAAATAAAAGCTAATTTTATTTTTCATGTAAAAAAATTGAGCCTTATATCCTATTACATGTCTTATGCTTTAACTTAGAAATACATATAAAGACAACTAAAAGAAATTTTGAAATACAATAATTATATCAATAGATGAAAATTTGTGTTTTAAGATTTTGGCATCCCCGAAACAAAGTCCCAGTTCTGTCCCAAAACTTATAACTGTAAGTTACAAATTGTTTTTGTTTGTTTGTTTGTTTGTTTTTCCCTTTTTTTTTTTTTTTTTTTTTTTTTTTGGGGTGGGGTTGCTGCTAATTCAAGTTTTATATTGAATTTCTAATAATAATTTCACAATTAACCCATTGTTTCAGTAAAATTAGTATTGTCCTTAATTTGTTCCATTCTTTTTTAGTTCATTTTTGTTTCACTCATTTTGCGCTCATTTCTTTTTTTCCTTTTCTTGCTTTAATTCTTTTTATTCCGGCAGATGCAATTGGTTTTGGGCTTGAGCAGAAGCAGACAGCCAGTTGGAGACATGTGGTTGATTTGGTTATGTAAACATTGTCTCGCCCCGGTTTTTGCCTCGAGCCCTCTTGGCTCGGGAAAATCCTGATTCTCTCTCTATTAGAACCTACTCTTCTAAAAGAACAAATGCGACAAGGGTTTAAACTTGAAATTGATTTTGAATAAGAACTTTTTAAAAAAATTTAGAGTCGTCACCTAACATAGTTAAAAATGTGCTAGATCACCTAAAACTAAGTGTAATTCGAAGACTAAACTTAGGTTTTTTGAAAATATTTTAAAAATATCATTCTTAATAAGGTTTTTAGAAAAGAGCTACTTTAGTAACCTTTAAAATTGTTTGTAAAGCCCTTTTGAAAACCGTGACTTCGGTTTTGATCTTCGAAATAGAAATCTATACTCCGGGGGTTGGTTACGTGTAAAGAACATATTCTAAAATTATCGTCCTACCCTGCCCTTTCGGTACCTATATATCTAATCACCGTTAATTCACTCACTTAAATCACTAGTTACTAATATCCACTTTAGAATTTGAAAACAGGATTTGATCATCCTTTTTTGGGTGAATGATGCAACGGTGTAAGTTTTAGAAAAGTTTAAAAAGATTTTAGAGTTGACTTTTATAGGAATTGAATAGTTTTGAAAAGGGTGTTTGACTTATGAACAAAGTTATGACCGCACCTTTTTGAAGGTTGCCTACATATTTCATTTGGCAAGAATCAAGTCATCGTAATTCGGACAACAACACGATTAAAAATGGATTCATGAAAGTAGTAGAAGGTTTTTGAAACTTGAACTCAAAAGAGTTCAGATTTGTACCTTGAAAAATTTTGAAAAGTTTTTGAAATAAAACTTACAGTGTTTTGAAAGCAACTCAAGAGAGTTTTAGAAAGTTTTTGAAATTGACTTGGAATGTTTTGAAATATTTTTTGAAACAACTTATGCAAGTTTTAGAAACTTTTTTAAACAACTCAAGTGAGTTTTGGAATACTTTTGAAATAACTTAAAAGAGTTTTGAAATATTTTTGAAAACAACTCAATATAGTTTTGAAATGTTTTTGAACCAACTCAGCGGAGTTTTGAAATAGTTTTGAAAATAACTCAAGAGAGTTTAGGGATGTTTTGAAATCATGATTAGGTATTTTTGAAAATTGAATTTGGATTACAATAGTGTTGGAGCTCTTGTGAACTTGCTTTTGAAAAGGTTTTAAAAACCATTTTTGTACGCCTTATGAAAGGCATGTGGAAATATTTCATCACCTTTAAGAGGTTAGTTAATGAACAACTAAACTAATTTAAGGCTATTATTTTTTAAAAACATTTTTAGAAAATGGGCTATAAACTTCCCTTAGGGTTTTGAAAAAGCTTTGGGGTTATAGAACTTTACTTGATATCTCGCTTTTCTTAAGAAATCATAATCATGAGATAACTAAGATTGTCTTATGAATGTGACTTTTGAAAAGTATTTTTAGAGAAGGTTTTTGAAAACACTTAGAGTTTAGTACCCTAATATAAATCTTGAAGGTTTCATTCAATATAACACTCTCCTTTAGATGCCATAATCATGAGAGGGTTAAGACCACCTTAGGGTTATAACTTTTTGGAAAACATTTTGAAAAATAAGTTTTGAAAGTGTTAAGGGCCTAGCCATTTTTGGTTAAGATAAGTTCTAAGAGAGCTATTGAAAACATTTTGAGAGTAGTATGGATGCATTTGAGAAGATTTTGGAGCCGATGATTTTTGAAAACTCAAGAGAGTGAAGTCTTTTGAAAATATGTATTTTGAAAATGGTTTTGAATTGAGTGACGACTTTTAATGGTCTTGAAATTAGAGCCTTAAAGTCCACTAACCTTGGTTAGGTTGACCTAAGATTAACTAACTTGGGTTAGATTAACCTAGGCTTGGACTATTAGAGTTAGGTTAGACTAGAGTTGGATGACCTAAGGTTATCTAACTAGAGTTAGGTTAACCTAAGGTTAAATTGACATAGGGTTAACTAACTAAGGTTAGGTTAACCAAAAGTTGGATGACTTAGGGTTAACTAACTAGGATTAGGTTAACCTAAGCTTGGACAACTAGGATCAAGTTAACCTAGGGTCGAATAACTAAGGTTAAGTTAACCTAGGGTTGGATAACTAGGGTCAAGTTAATTCAAGACTTTGAAAGGTGATTTTGGCGATTGGTTTTGAACTGAGGTTTTGAACCTAATAGTTTTGAAAATTGGTTTTCAAAATGTTAGAAAAGTAGTTTTATGCATGTAACTTAAAGAGCATTTTGAAAATCATGATGTTATGTAAAAATCTTATCATTTGATGTGAAAAACTTTATCATTTCATGTAAAATTCATTTTGAAAAACCAACTCAAGAGAGTTGTGATTTTTAAAAATCATTTTATTAAAACCACTCAAGAGAGTATAGGGTTCATATGGTTGGTATTTGGAAACCACTCAATAAAGTATTTCCATGGGACCGTTACAACCACTAACTCACGAGTATGAAACTTTGAAAATCAATATTATGTAAGTAGTTTTTGAAAACTATTTTGAATGACACTTGAAAGAATGAACTCTTGAAAACCACTTTTGAAGAGGGTTGTTTTAGAAAACCATTTTTTAGGGTGTTGAAAACTACTCTAGTGAGCAAGGGTTTATATGGTTGATTTAGGGAGAAACCACTCAAAGGAGAGCTCCATTAGGACCATTCCGAACCCAAAACCCAAGAGAGCAAAACTTTGAAACCAATGTAGAATATATAGCTTTGGACAACCATTTTTGATGAAAATTTAATAGAGAGTGCAAGTTTTGACAGCCTCTTTAGAGAGGGGGTTTTGAAAACTATTTTTTATACAAAAACTCAAGAGAGTGTATGGAATGCAATGTAAATAATAGGGTTTTTGGAAGGCTATCTAGGGGCTTGGAAATCTAGGGTTCTTGGTACAAACTTCAAGAAACACCACTTTTAAGACCTTTAGATATTGCTTTTGAAAATCATTTGAATATGGATTTTGAAACCACTTGAAAATAGAACTAATGGTAGTTTGAAAAAGGGTTTGAAACATGAAAACCAGACCATCACATGCAATATATGAGCAATATAAACATTATAATACAAGAAGGTCATGAATTATATAAGGTTCAAAACTTCACCACATAGTAAGAAGCTCTAAAAGTCATACTATGTTCAAGTACGCTTGTGAGAGGTCCCCCAACCAGTGGTTCTCACAAACTTTCCTCTAAGCATGGCCTAAGAGCCTTCTTGTTCAAAATCCAAGAAGAATGGGTAGTATATGGGAGTTAAAATAAAAGAAAAGCCTAAGTAGACTTGGAAGGAGAAGAGGAGTGGAAGAGACATAAATGTAAAAGAGGGCTACACCTTTACCTTCAAAACACCTTCAATCCACCATTGTTGAATAGTCTTGAACTTGAATAGTCTTTAATGGACTTGAGAAGGCTTGAATTGGCTTGGAGCTTTAAAGAAATTAGGGTTTTTTTAAATTTCAGAGCTCTGGATTGGATTTGACATAGTTTAGCTATTGTTTTCGACTCTGCATTGCTTTGGAGGGTGGCCTGATATTTATAGAAAAAATTCTAGAATCCGGTACATACAGTAGGCAAAATTTGCCCTGGCGCATGTAGCATATACACTAGTACCCTTCCATTCACAAGATATCACGTGGCGTCTTTGTACTACCCTGACTTAAGGAGCAAGTAAAGTTTTTAGATGATCTGAGCAAAATCTAAGCGCATGTAACACACGCTCCGCTACCGAAAACTTCGTACTGACTTTGCCTTGATATTCGTGTGAACTAAGGAAGATCCGAGGAAATCGGGTACGGTGGCAACGTTCCTCTACAATTTTTCTCGAACTTGGTGCCATTAGGGAACCTCGGACGATTTCGGATGACACAGATATTGCCTCGGGAAGCATGCCAAAAAATAAACTATTGAGATCGTCTGTGAGATGCTCCAGGGGTTTTCCAAAGTAGCCATTTTGGGGCCACGTGATCGGGCCTTAGGGGAACAATCTTCTTGATCGGATTGTACCGGTAGAAAGTGCTCTGCAAATACTTTCAGGAATTCCTTAATTTATACATTTCTCAAGTCGTTTAATGGTGTATTTTAATCAAAGAATTGAAGAAAAAGTCAACTTGGTAGAGCATTTGTGAGACGCTCCAAGGATTTTTGACTACCCAGAGGTATTCAGGTGTGGAATTACAGCTTCGGAAAAACTTATACTTCTCAGTGAACGTGCTAGGGGGCCTAGGGGCTAAATAGTCATTTTGATCGGGTGTCACCAGAACGGGTTCGAAGGCGATTTGATTGGCATTTTAAACGTGCCAGACTGTCAAGAGACAGCCATGGAGGGTGGTCTTACCATCTTGATGACTTTGTGCTTTCTTTCAAGATGTGCCGGTTTGGTCATTTTTCACTGAGTCGAGCTAGCAAGCGCCGATGTTGATCTTGGTTTACGAGTGTTTCTATCACTCCGACAGTTGTGACGAGTTGTTTTTCAAAGGTCTCTCTTTTTGTTTGAAAAACGTGTCACGTCCAAGAGGCCCTTGCAGTCCTGTGACACTAGTGGTTTTGGTGGCATACACTGTGTCAACCTGGGGAGTGTGTTCTCGCCACTCTGACGACTTAATAGTTTGTGAGTGCTTCCGCTACTTCGGCAATTTGCCATTGATTCCAGAGACTGCCTGATCTCAGGAAACTACCAAATGCCAAGGGGTATAACGGACATTCTATATCGATGGGCTAGCAGGTACCGAAAGTGAACCGTTGGTTTGTGAGTGTTTCCGTCACTCCAACAGTAGCAATTAGTTCCAGAGACCGCCCGGTCTCAAAAAATTGTTTGTGCATGGCGTTAGTTTCAGAGATTGCGTTAGTCTCGGAAAGCTATCTGGAATGGTGTTGATTTCGGAGACCATCTTAGTCTCAAAAACCTGCCTGAAGTGCCTAGGGGCAATTTGGTCATTTGAATTTAATTGGGCTTGCGGGCCTGGAAAGCGACCAATTGGATTGGACTTGAGTTTTTGAAAAGCCGGCTTCGGCTTAATAGTGTTGTGACATTTTTGCTGGAAGACTGGATTGGACCAAAGATTATTGAGTGGGCAAAAATGATGTACTTACAAACATCTATACTGAACTTGGAGAGAAATTGCACATTTCATTTCTTTCTTCTATGTATACTAATATGGTGGACGTGTGATGCGGGTAAAAGGTACTTCTTGTGAAAAAAAATTGAAACCTAAGCAGAGCCATTCCTATGTAAAGGCCATTTGCTAATATTTTCCAATTTGAACTATTTAATTTTTTTGAATGCTTAATGATTTAACTACTTTATTTTTGTCCTGCTGTTGTTTCGCACATAATTCTTTTTTTTTATTGTCAGATTTAAATCGTTAGAATTTTCAATATAATTTACTATTGAAAATAGTTATATAGAAGGACAATGTTTTGATACAAGGAACTAATCATCTATTATCTCATGCTAAATTAATATCAATTTTGGGCTTTGTCCTCCTTTAAGTATCACCACCCAAGAAGAGGAAATACCCAACTAAAACATATCTTTAGAGGAAAGACAGAGATTACATGAACAGTATAATTGTACATGTCTCTCATCAATTAATATCTTATTACCTTCCTATTGGATTTTACCAACAATTATTTACAAGATTTATAAGTTAGTATATCAAGAATGACCACTATAAATGAAATGAACATTGTATAGTGACGTAACCTGCACAAGTAAAAGCCTAAATTTAAAATCAAACCAAGAGAGAACAAATGTATCAAACATTAAAATTCATATACTGGGACAGGTATCAAAGTAAACAGGTTTCTGTTTCTCAAGTCTATGTTGCAAATAAATAAATTAATTTTGAATACATCATATAATAAGAAAGAAAAATGCAGGATGGACCCATATAAATTTGCATTGCCCAAAGATATTTTCAATTGGGTAGGAAAAGCATTCACTAGGCATTATACAACAGTAAGATATATAAGATCAAAAGGCAAAATACATCCTTGGGAGTTAGCAATCCAACCAAACAAACAAAATAAAATAAAATAAAAAAGCACATTTCAAGTGAATCCAAGTTGGGCATCAATGCAAACTAATCCGTCTTGTAGACAAGAGTCACGAAACAAAAATAAAATTCGAAGTGTGTTTATGACCATGCATTTGCTGCATAAATGGATTTGTTATCAAAGTTATTAAAATAAAAATAAAGTCATTTTCAAATGGTGCATAATCACAAGTGCTATATTTTCATGATATGTTGGAGCCAAAAAAGCAACACTGTATGCTCCCATTTGAGAAAGACAGGCAATGAGAGAGAGAGAGAGAAAATAATGACAAAAGTTGAAATCCAACTTCCCTTAAAGAAAAACTTGAAATGTAAAATTTGACAATGATTAAAAGTAATATTTGAACAATTAAGCCCAACATAACACACAAAACACAATAATTATATTACCCTTAACTAGAAGACTCTGCTTCGTGCTCAGCAATATATTTTGTTGAAGATTTTGTTAGTAGCTCCTATTTATTTACCTCTCAAATAACTTTACATACAAAAGTTTGTTTGTACCATGTCCTAACATATTGTTTACCAGAATTATCAGGATTAAAGATGCATAACTTCAAGATTGACCAAGGGAAGTAAATTTTTTCTTATCGAAACCTTGTTTTGATGGACTTAAAGTGTATGTTGTAGTGAAAATTTTGATAAATTAATTTATTGGAACAAAGCTATAATTGTAACTCAAATAGAGTCCCAACACCAACCCACCCAAGGAAGGAAAAAAAGTCACAACCAATATCATTTTCTTTTGACAGCCAAACAATAAGACATATAATTTAACTAAAAAGTAGACAAACCATCAAAGATATTGCCGCCTCATCCATCATGACAGGTTTTAACCATAATGGAGTTTCTAACCAGACATCAAAACCCAAAACAGGAACCAAAAGAGCAGAGGGGAGGGAAGGGGGAATTAACATCTTGCTAACACAATGGTTATAGTTAAATTGGTAGCCTATCTGACACTACTTCTAGTAAAAGTGAGGCTACCAAACAACAAATACGTTTACTTTATCAAAAATAAGTACATTAGATGTTCAAGAAGAAAATATTATTTTGTTTACTCTGTGCAATTTCAATTGCAAAAATGCAAGGTGGGTATACAGTACACTCCACTCATCTCATGTTATGCATAATTTTCAATAGAATCACAAATATGAGAGCACAGAACATACTATGCATCATTTTCTTCATTTTCATTTACCAAGTGCAAATTTGGGCTATTAAACGACACAATCAATTGAATGGCAGGCAGCACTGGCTTTTCACATATAATGTTCTTGCAACATCTAAGTTTTATGGTAGAATACTTACCAGGCTCACAAATTCTTGTTGGCATTCAAAACAACTTTTTTGGTACCCTGAGATTTGAATTATTTGAAAGTGAGGGAGACACGTCATCGAACAGTGTTATTGGGAAGAGATGGTGATATAACCTTGCCCAATGACGACAAGAATCAAGGGGTTAGTCCAAAAATGCGACATTCAGTAGGCTATAAAGGATTTTGTAATGTGTATGTATTTTCTTCTCTGGAGCTTTTCATTGAACATGTGATTTACAGAAGAACGAATGCACAAAGGTACATAGAAAATAAAAGATTTACACATACACACATGCAGAGATTAAAACCATAACACAACTATTTAGAGCAAATAGTGAATTGAATTACATGAGAAACATATTTTCATTTAATTTTAATGTGAATCCAAGATGTACCACTGATGGTCCCGGTCATGAATTACCTCTCTCTCCTCACCGATTACAAGTGGATACCTCGCCGACTATCTGTCTCAGGCGAAATGATCTTTTCCTGAGTTTTTCTTTGAGACCTCCGACTCTGACAACTCTCCAGTAGCATACTCGAGGCAGAATATGGGAATCGAGAACCCCAGTCAGCAACATACGGATGACTTTTCAAAGCAAAGAGCATTTCTGGAACATAAAAAGGGTGTTTGACAAAGCCGAAAACTGAAAATTGAAAATTAAAAATTAATTTTTAAAATGTAAATGTTGATATTTACTAAATTTTAAGTACGGAATCAGATAAGTTATTTAATATGTATAAAGAGTTGAGATCTTAAATTCACTCATTTTTTTAATTTTGTTCTTATATTGTAATGTTAAAATCAAATTAATTAAATAAAAAAATATGCATAATTAAAATCATAACAATATACACAAAAAATTAGCAACATGATCAACAATTATATTGATCATTGAAACTTTGTCAAATGTTAAAATAGTAAAAAAAATTTCACACTCAATAGTAGTTCATATTATTTTGATACTCTCTTTTGCTTATCGGACAATATATTGCGCCACACATATTTAATTAGATAAAAAATAGATAAATACCATGACATACAAAAAATGAACTTCATACCAAAACAATTCCAATCAAACACATCAAAGACCCATATATTCATTGAAAGCTGGAGCTCTAATTAAACGTAATTAAAAAAGAAGAAAAAAAAAACAATCTTAACCAATGTCTAAAATTTAAAAACATTTGCATGCCTAGTAAAATTCAATGTAATCCTAACTTCTTGCCATTTAACTCTATCCAGCCCTTTTTAACTACTTGTGATTTTTGTTGTAATAGCATCCATTGCCTTCAGTGTGCCTTACTTTTGCAAAAAATGCTACATACAAATATATATAATAGGTCACTCATATTAAGAAGTTCCATCTCATCGAAAATATGATTGCATTATTCTATTATTCACTTATTAGAATTTTACAAAGTTTACAGAGTTTCAAGCAGTTGTTTATCAAGATTCTCGGATTCGTTTTTCTTTTGCCGTTTATTATCAAGTTTTGTCGGGTGATTTGATGAAGAAAGTGTCTCAAGAGATTCACTATCAAGATTAATGTACGTTTGTGACTGTAGTTGAGTGTTATCAGCAGAAAACCCTTCCTTTGATGGCCCCTATGAAAATCTTTATGTTACTCTAACACCGTCAAATAATATTTTTAACTCATTTGTATATTAAAGCCCAGTGTATCGAAATTGTTTGGCATTCAAGCTAGCCTGTAAAATTATAATTGCGTAATCTTATATTCATTGAGTATCATTTTGATTTTTAATAACTTAGAAAAAAAAAGATTAAGACAAGAGGCAATTATACCTGTATATACTAACTCCATTCCTCTGTACTCCAGTTGACGGTATTAGTTACAAGATTATAGTCGTTATCAATTTTTGAAATTATCTTTGATCACTTTCCATATTTTGATTTCAAATACTCCCATTGATTTTTCAACTATTTTTTAGATAAGTTGACGTGTTTCTCTATGTTCAAAGTTATTCGAACCCTATCTCAACTCTCTTTTTCTAGACAACTACCATTTTTATTGTTCTTCATAAATTCTTTCAAGCACAAATCAATAAAAAGTTTATAGAATTCCGAATCTTTTCAATTTACTCAACCACCATCATCAGAAGTCATCCCTACAAGTAAGTAGACTTAGATTCAGTCCACTTAAAATCGTAAAGTCATGAATTTGAATGCACCCATGTGATGCATAAAATAATTTTCAATTGATTGACAGTTTCATGTGATTCGGTTTAGCAAGAAATAAACAAAATAATATATGTATATATATATTCTAGGAGAATCACTCAAAGTCTCAATTGATTTAAGAATAAATAATGAAAAAAAAAAGTAAAGAAGGAGTTAAAGAGAAGAATCTCGAAACAAGGACGTGGGATGGCATTAACTACCATCCACGTCACAAACAGGTCTCCCACAAACAAAGAAGAGAATCAAAAAACGAAGAAAAAAAAGGAGGAGGCAGATTAGAGGATGAGAGGCAAAACAGAAGGGAGGAGAAGAAAAAAAAAAAAAGAGGGGACGGAGTGAGAAAAAACGGGAGAAGGTCAGTAAAGAAAAAAAATACAGATTCACTCAAAGAACAAAAAGAATAAAAGAGAAGAGTAAAAAGTAAACACATACAAAATAATCGAGAAAACCCACGTACACAGAGAGAGAGAGAGAGAGAGAGAGAGAGAGAGAGAGAGAGAGAGAGAGAGAGAGAGAGAGAGAGAAAACTTAGAGATGACGGAAGGTTTCATTAGGAGTACTTCGATCTCTGGTTCTCTGGTGTTAGTTCTATGAAATAAGAAGAAAGGGAGGCAAGAGTAAAATTAAATATGAAAAAAAAATATCAAAACTGAGCGTGTTAAGTAAAAAGTAATGAGTATAGCGAGAACTACTTAATTTTTTGTTCCTTACATTTACCTAACACTTAAAATATTCAGCTCCTTTATTTTGAGTTATCAAACTAGCTTATTTTATTTTTAATTAATCTATTCAATTTAAAGTACTGGTTAGAGTTATCAAACTTATTTTTTGAAATATTACTTGGTTCACCCTCAAATAAGTCATTTAAAACTAAAAAAAAAAAGAAGCCACGTGTAAACTTTATACATTTTTATAAAAAAAAATACTTAAAAAATGACTTTTAAAAATAATTTATAACTTATAATCTGTTGGTCCAAACACCCCTTATTCACACCATGTCTAGTTTTTGAAATGAAACAAATTAAAATTCTCAATTCGCTATGATATCTAGATGATAAAATATTTTTAAAAACAAGTAAATCAGAATAATTTTTGTCTCTACTTTCAGTTACCTTGTAATGACGTCTTGGGATGAATTTATCAAAATCTTTCTTTTCAACATATCTTGGATCTCGGTTTGTTTGATTAGTTTGATGCCTACTTTTACGAGTTAATAAAATGCCTATGGTTTTGATACATAACAAACTGTCCATCATTTTTTAGAGTGTGAGAAACACTTCCTCCTTTTAAAATAGACACAGATATTAGCATGTATTTCTACTGATCAATACATTGAGAATCGTCCCAAATTACATTATAAAAAGAGTGTTGTTCACACGGTGACACGGTGACGCGCCAATCGTTGTAATGACAAGAACGCCCCTTGCAATTATTACTTCTGCAAATTTCGTGGCGGGAGTAAGCAAACTTTTTGGAGCCATTTCCAAATGGCTCAAGCCAAGCCGTTTTTTACTGACTAGATGATGAGAGTAGACACAAAAATAAAGGGACCACTTTCTGTACTCTCTCATCTCTCTCTCTCTCTGGGTTTGGCTCCTATCTCGATTAATATGAGAAGATGCAGTTCTTCGGCAAAACTTTGACGATGAAGGTGAAGAGCTAGCTCGAGGAGGGCACACGCCGGACCACATTTTCAACATTTGAATCGACCATCCACATGGTAGATATGTGGTTGTTTGCATGGGTTTCATTCATTTTGGATACATAGTAAGGGATTTGTTTGTGTTTCTTCTTTTTATCTTGGATGGGTTCGGTCAATTGTTCTTAAATTGTAATGCTTTTTTATTTCTTTGATTTTAGTTTTGCTGTTATTAGTTTTCTGTTCCTTTTATTTATTTATTTTTTGATGAAAAAAATGACACTGAAACTGATCCAAAGCATTAGCAATAACAAGAGGATGGATATGAATAAATATCAAAGGTCTTTTTCTATGGGTTCGGTCAATTGATCTTAGATTGTAATGCATTTTTATTTTTATTTTTAATTCAGTTTTGCTTCCATTAGTTTGCTCTTCTTTTTTTTTGGATGGAAGAAAGTGACACTAAAATTCAGCAAAGAATCAGCACTAACAACAGGATGGGTAAATTTCAACTGGTTTGAAGTGTGTTTAAAATATGAGAGACAAACCTCTACCATCTTCTGATTTCTAAGTAAAAAATGAGACGGAGATTCAATTGGAAAATTGAATAATAAAGTGGCTGAAAATACCATGAACCAATTAGAGTTTTTTATATTAAAGAATGCGGCAGGACAGTCAAGGACTATAGACCTGTTAGTGAGTTTCTCAAATACAACATTTAGACGGCCTGGCTTAAGCCATTTCTAAATGGCTCCAAAAAGTCCGCTTACTCGTTGAAAGGCCACTGCAAAATGCATGGATATTGGATATAATGATTACACGGGGCATACTCGTTCGTTCCTAGGATGGGCACGTCACCGTGTACAACACACATAAAATTATTGCTTTGTAACCATGTTCATAGTTTTAGTTTGAAGTAATTGTATTTTATCTCATTATAGATTTAGTTTAAAATTAGATAATTTTTTTGTAGTGTAAAAATAAATATATTATTTTTTTTTGTGATTTGAATTTATCTGTAAAATAAATAAAAATTATTAAATTTAATAAAAATTTTGTCGTATAAGTAATTTTTATCATTTTATCTCTCTAAATTAAAATATTAAAAAAATAATTTGGTATCTATAATTTAAAAGTCAATGCATGACTCTTGTATTTTAAACTTATTTATAAAATGAATAAAAACTGTTATATTTAATAAAAATTTTGTTGTGTGAGCATTTTTGTCAATTTATTTTTCTAAATTAAAATATAAAAAAATGATTTGTGCATATAACAAAAAAAAATCTTTCGAAAGATCACTTTATTTTGGCATAAAATAATTAAATTGTCTTTTTAATGTTCTCATTTGAAAAGATAAAATAACAAAAATGTTTGTACGATAAAATTTTTATTAAATCTAATCATTTTTTTAATAAGTTTAAACTATGAGAGGGTCATGCATTTATTTTTAAACCACATAGAATTTATTTAATTTTAACACAAATCACAATAAAATAAAGTGTAATTACCCATTTACTTTTTACACTCCAAAATCACCGGAATCAACTTCCTTATTCATTTTAACTGAGACGGATTTTGGGGGAAATAGCTGGCCTTTTAACCCTCTGTTTGGAATCTGTATCTCAGGTGGGAAAGAAAAATAAAATCCCTCAGAAAAATTATTCTCCTTCGTTTGGTTGTCATGAAAAATAAGAAGTCAAAGGAAGTTAGAGGAAAACTAGTTGGAAAAGGCATCAACAATACGGGTTCTCAATAAAATGCCAAGAAAACTGCAGAAAATTTTTTATCAGGCCTCCACAGCACCCCCGAAATAATCATTCTAGTTCAAATTATACCATCATCGTCAAACGAGAAAAATGAACTTCTAATTCAAACTACACCACCTTCGTCAAATGAGCAGTGGTCACTGTCGGAGAATATTATCCGGCGACCACAATTGATGTACCCATCGTCAACCACACCTTCGTCCGCCTCCGATTGATGACATTGCCCTACTCTTGGCTTATATTTAGCGACCCTAATCTGATTGCAGAACTTCAGATACCATCGCCAAACCAACAAACCGTAGCAGTGACCCTAATCTGATTATTCTGACAAAGCATCTGCTTCTATTCGGATCTCTTCATCTGCTTACAATATTAGAATTATGTGAAGCTCCTTTCTCCTAAACTATAGAGAATGGAAATAACGAAAATTGATGATATATATATATATATATATATACATACAAAAGATATATACATCTATATGCATTGTCCATCAACCCTCAATCTACAGTTAGTATTTGCTCATAATTTTGATAAAATTTGTTTTCTTTGCATTCATATAATGGATTTTGCTTAATCTTGTTCAAATGAATGTTTTGATTTTTGACAAACAAATACCCTTACAAAGTGGTTCGATATTAATGCTTAAAAGTTAGGACAAAATTAGACTATCATGATTTGCTTTTGAATTTGATATCAATTTCCAGTTCTAATGAAAAGGTAGTCCAGAATCGGCTTTCCAGTTCTAATGACTATGTTCGCTTCCAAGTGTTAATCTACATATACTGTGAACATGTAATAGTTAAGGAATATTAGACATGTTAGGTGTAGTCTAAGTCTATGGTTAGGTTTTGTTAGACATGTTTGTTAGGTATATTAGGCATGTTGCCATGGCATTTTTCTCTTTTCTTCCCCTATAAATATAGGTCTATTCTTCATTGTAACTTATCACATCTTGTACAAAAGATTACATACAACTATAATTCTTTCTCTCATCATCTTCTCTATTTTCTCTACCATTCTAACATGGTATCAGAGCTATAAGATCTGGTGACTATTATCTCGCTCTGTCTCTTTTTCAGCCGGCCGGCATTGTCTGTTTTTTCCTTCAAAATTTAATTTTTCTGGCTTTTCTGTGTTTCTGTCGAAATTCATAATTTCTGAATATTACTTTTGATCACACCATTACGTTCGTCTCCCCAAATAGAGTCCAACCATATAAAACCCATCTTCAGAAACCACCTCACGCACCCTCACGCACGGCCTGAAGTTAGGCGCGTCATCTCACGCGCAGCCCCATATTTCACGTGCTCACATGCGTCGCCGCCCCTGTTCATGTGCTTACACGCGCGCACTGACGCCTGCTGACGCCAGCCCTGCTGACGTCAGCCCTAGTCGCCCCGGCCACGCGGTTGGCCTTTTGACTCCGGTCCAGTTGAACCAGCCCAAGCCGAATATTTCTTTCTTTATCCGGTTCAAGTTCTGTTTGCCCATTTTTAAGCCGGTTCGGACCGGTTCCACCTATTTTGGGCCCTCTGAAACTGATTTTGGCCTTGGTTTGATCTATTTCTGCTTGTTTCCTACTATTTCTTCGGTATTGGAAACTTTTGATTCCCCCATCTTTTTCTTTCAATCTATTATCCAACGTCCTTGCATTATGGACCGTTCTGAAGTGTCCCGACCTATTGTTATCACTCTAGAAGGTCCTAACTATATTCCTTGGTCTCAAGCTGTGTCTAGTTTTCTCAAAGGAAGAAAACTTTGGCGTTACGTCATTGGACGTATTAAAGCCCCTATCAAAAGTGACACTGAATCCTCTACAGTTTACACTGAACATCTTAAGGAATAGAATAGTAAAAATCATCAGATTATCACTTGGTTTTGAAATACTTCTATTCCTTCCATAAGCCTCCAGTTTGGACGCTTTGATACTGCTCATTCCATCTGGGCTTTTCTGGCCCAACGCTACACTACTATTGATCTTGCTTATCAGTACCAACTCTTAACCTCTCTGCATCATCTCAAATAGGAATCTGGTCAGTCTATCAATGCCTTTCTATCACAGATGTATACTCTTTGGGACCAATTAACTCCGTTTGAGCCCACTTGGATCTGTCCTGATGACGCTGCTTATTTTGCTCTTTACCAAGATCAGCAGCGCCTCATTATGTTTCTTATGGCTCTCACTGATGTCTTTGAGCCTGTTCGTGCCTCTCTTCTGTATCGATCTCCTCTTCCTTCCTTGGAACAGGCTATTTTTGAGCTCCTATCTGAAGAGACTCATCTTGGTCTCTTTCGATCATCACCTCCAGACACAGTTCTTACCACCTCTAATTCTCGATTTAGAGGTTCATCCGCTTCAGGTGGTTCTCGCAACTCCTCTCTTCAATCTACTGGGACATCTTTCACTCCGCCCTCTCGAAACGATGAATGTACATTTTGCCATGCTACTAACATCGTCTCCTTAATTGTCCTATTCGGATCTGCCAACATTGTCATCAGCGTGACCCTGGTCACTATCGTAGTGACTGCTCTAAAAATCCTAATCGCTGAGACTTTCGCCCTAAGGCTGCAGCTGCTACTACTACGGATTCTGATGTTCCCTCTTCCTCCTTGAAGGTCAGTCTCAGTGATCTTTCTACACTTTTTCAGCAGTTCATGACTACCTTTGGTAATCCATCCTCTACTGCTCTGTTTGCCACTTCAGGTATTTCTTCGTGGTTCTCTGATTCTGGGTGTAGCAATCATATGACTTCTGACTTGTCTGTCTTTTCTTCTAAATCTTTTATATCTGTTCTTCCTGTCATTTATACTGTTGATGGCTCACCTATGACTATTGATCACATTGGTCATGTCTTCACTTCCAACCTTGCACTTCCTCAGACTTATTATATCCCTAAACTTAGATTGAATCTTATTTCTGTCGGCCAATTATGTGATCTTGGTCTCACTGTCCTTTTCTCCTCTACTGGTTGTGTTATGCAGGATCCAAAGACGGGACAGACTCTTGGGACAGGCCGTAAATACGGTCGACTATTTCAGCTCCTTCACCTTCATCTGCCCACTCAGACTGCTGCTGTCACTTCTACTGTTGCTTCATCTACTCCGAACTCCTCTCTTGATATTTGGCACTCCCATTTAGGTTATGTTTCTATAAGTCGCTTACGTCTTCTTTTGTCTCAAGGTGTTTTAGGCTCTGTCCCTAATAAACACCTTGATTGTCAATCTTGTCAACTTGCTAAACAACCGGCTTTATCTTTTAATAACAGTACTTCTCTGTCTTTCGCTTCTTTTGATTTAGTCCACTCTGATGTTTGGGGTCCTTCTCTCACTTCTACTATGGGAGGATCCAAGTATTTTGTTATATTTGTTGATGATTTTTCTCGATATACTTGGATTTATCTCTTGCAAAATCAATCTCAATTTCAACAAACTTATTATGATTTTGCTCGATTGGTCAAAACACAATTTTCTCGTGACATCAAGATCTTTCGGTCTGACAATGCTCAAGAATATTGTCATAACTCTTTTCATGCTTTTCTCCGTGAGCATGGGATCATTTTTCATCATTCTTGTCCTGGTACGTCACAACAAAATAGTCGTACTGAACGCAAATATCGTCATCTCCTTGATACAACCCATGCTCTTCTTATCTCTGCCTCTTGTCCTGAACAATTTTGGGTTGAAGCTGCTCTTATTGTTGCTTACACTATTAACCGTGTTCCTTCAGCTCCTCTCGGTAATCTCACTCCTTATGAGCGTTTGTATGGTACTACTCTTGATTATCATTCTCTTCGTGTTTTTGGATGTGCATGTTTTGTCTTACTTCAGCCTCATGAGCATACCAAGTTGGAGCCTCGCGCTCGTCTCTGTTGCTTCTTAAGCTACGGGATTGAGCATAAAGGTTATCGTTGTTGGGATCCCATGTCTAAACGTCTTCGTGTCTCTCGTCATGTTGTCTTTTGGGAACATAAAACATTTTCCTCCTTATCTTTTTTTCATTTATCTTCTTCTTCCACTCCTTACTTCACTGATCCTACTATTGAGCTCTTTCCTGAGCATGCTGATGTCACACCTACTGTACAGCCTATTACAGTCTATCCCGAGGAGTCCCCGTCTGCTGATCCTGCTCCTCCTGCTAGCTCTTCCTTATCTGATCCATCTCTGCCCTCTTCATCCACTGAGCCCACCATCAGGCGTTTTACTCGGGTAAGGGAGACTCCTACTCACCTTTGTGATTATCATTGTTTCTCTACTATTCTTGCTCATCACGAGCCTTGCTCCTATCGCGAGGCCAGTTCTAACCCTCTTTGGCAACAAGCTATGGATGATGAATTATAGGCTCTTACCAAGACTCACACTTGGGACTTGATTGAGCTTCCTCCTGGTAAATCTGTGATTGGATGTCGATGGGTTTATAAAGTCAAAACTCGTTCTGATGGTTCTATGGAACGTTATAAGGCTCGTTTAGTTGCCAAAGGTTTCACTCAAGAATATGGCATTTACTATGAGGAGACTTTTGCTCCTGTTGCTTGTCTCACTTCTGTTCGGAGTCTTATTATTGTTACTGCAGTTCGACAGTGGCCATTGTATTAGATGGATGTCAAAAATGCCTTTCTCAATGGCGATCTCTCTGAGGAAGTCTATATGTAGCCTCCTCCTGGTTCTTCTCACTCTCCACATCAGGTCTGCAAACTTCTTTGTGCTCTATATGGTCTTAAACAAGCTCCTCGTGCCTGGTATGCCAAATTCAGTTCTACTATTAGCGAGCTTGGCTTCTCTTCTAGTGATTATGATTCTGCTTTGTTTATTCGCAAAACTCCGCGTGGCACTGTTCTCCTACTTCTTTATGTGAATGATATGATTCTAATTGGCGATGATGTGGCTGGTATTTCTGAGCTCAAGGTATTTCTTAGCAGACAATTTGAGATGAAAGATCTTGGTCCTCTTAGTTACTTCCTTGGTCTTGAGATATCTTCTGCTTCTACTGGTTACTCTCTCTCTCAAGCCAAGTATGCCTCAGATCTTCTTGCTCGTGCTGGTCTCACTAATAGTAAGACTGCTTCCACACCTTTGGAAGCTAATGTTCGTCTTACTCCTTTAGATGGCGAACTTCTACCTAACCCTACTCTCTATTGGCAACTTGTTGGCAATCTTGTCTATCTCACTATTACTCGTCCTGACATTGCCCATGCTGTTCACCTCGTCAGTCAATTTCTGTCATCACCCCGCTCTACTCACTATGCTGCAGTTCTTCGCATTCTACGTTATGTTAAGGGCACTCTCTTCCATGGTCTGCATTACTCTAGTCACTCCTCTCTACAGCTCCATGCTTATTCTGACGCTGATTGGGCTGGTGACCTTACTGATCGTTGTTCTACCACAGGATTCTGCTTCTTCCTTGGCGATTCTCTGATTTCTTGGCGTAGTAAGAAGCAGACTCTTACCACTCGCTCTAACACTAAGGCTGAGTATCATGCTTTGGCTGATACTACTCAAGAACTTATCTAGCTTCGGTGGTTGCTTCAAGACATGGGTGTCTCTCATTCTGGTGCTACTGTTCTGCATTGTGACAATCGCAGTGCGATTATGATAGCTCATAATGATGTGTTTCATGATCGTATTAAGCATATTAAGATTGATTGTCCTTTCATTCGTTAGCATGTCATGTGTGGTACAGTTCATCTTCTCTCTGTGACTTCTGCTGATCAAACTGCTAACATCTTCACCAAGTCTCATCCCCCAGGACGGTTTCATGATCTGGTTATCAAACTCAATTTGGTCTCCACCTTACCACCTTGAGTTTGCGGGGGGCTGTTAATGTACATATATTATGAACATGTAATAGTCAAGGAATATTAGGCATGTTAGGTGTAGTCTAAGTCTATGGTTAGGTTTTGTTAGGCATGTTTGTTAGGTATATTAGGCATGTTGCCATGGCATTTTTCTCTTTTCTTCCCTTATAAATATAGGTCTATTCTTCATTGTAACTTATCACATCTTGTACAAAAGATTACATACAACTATAATTCTTTCTCTCATCATCTTCTCTATTTTCTCTACCATTCTAACACAAAAGTTTCCATGAATTCCCCCCAGTTGTGTGATAAGAAATGCCTACTTTATTAATTTATTTTTTCCTTGCCCTTTTCTCAGGCAACCAAATGAAACAAAATGATCTCCTTAGAAATGCGTTTTCTTTTCCTTTAAATTTTCCTAAACAACCAAACAAGGAAATTAATACTATTTTCCTCTCTTCTTTTTCATTTTTTTCCTTTTCCTTTCCCTCCAAAAATTAGGGTACAAACATCACTATGTTTCATTTGTCTCACATTATTAGATCAGTTTCAAATATGGTACACAAAATCAATTTTGGGATTATTGTGGCAGCAGTATCATGTACTTAAGTATTCAATTATGGGGTCAACAGCCACATTGATATGTATTTATGTATAAGAAGTGTGATGATTCAAAGCTTTAGAGCTACATTGCTTACCTATTTTACAATACTAATAAGTTTTAGCAAAGAAATTTTTACTTTGCTTCAGAAAAGTCAGTGGACACGTGGAAGCTTTAAAGTGCGATGGTTAGAGGATGACTAAAAAAGCAAAAGGCATAGGCCTACCTCTCGGTAGATCCTACACTTGTCTGTTAGATGAACTAAAGTAATTCCATCATAACGGTAAGTCCCAACAAAGTCATTTCGCATCAACAGTTGAGTTTTAATCTGAAAACATTCCATGGAATGGGGGTTGAAAGCTATCTTTGAAGTGTTTCCTTTAATTTGGTGATGAGTTTTAGTTCGTGGTTCATGTTACATTAGAACTTCTGCAACATCACGATATGAGTTGTCCAGGAAACAAAATTCAGGTCGTGATAGGGTGGTAAGCAGCTTATTGCTCTTAGATGTATTTTTACTCCTACTTTTCCTTAGAGGAGTTGTGTGGGTTGTGGGTATTATGTATATAAAATTTTATACCTATATAATAAAATACAACTTTTTTTAAAAATTTATTCCTCACATTTGTATCTGACGGCTCAAATTCAATTTTGAATTGCATTCAATGGTTGAGATCAATTAAACCTTTTGTCCCAAACCTACATCCTGCCCAAACACAATGTCACCTACTTTGCTCAACATTTTCTCTGTTTTCATCTAAGCTCCGGTGGTAATCCAAGCTCCAACCTTCAAGCTTTGGTGGTCAGCCCTCTACAAGTAAGCATATCTCTCTCTCTCTCTCTCTCTCTCTCTCTCTCTCTCTCCTCTTGCCAAAATCTTGACCCTTCTTCACTACCGACCCAGTGACCACCACACAAAGCCACCACTGGTCACCACACCACTCCCTTCTTCACCACCAACCCAGTCACCACCACCGATCGCACACCCACACCATTCCTTCACCCGAAACCCACACCACACCCACATAGCCACCACACCGACCCAATACACACCCACACCACTCCTTCACCCCAAATCCTCACCACACCTACAAACCCAGTATGCACACCACCACCACTCCTTCACCGCAAAACCCAAGACACCGGTAAAGGGTTTGCGAAAATCACAAAATTGCTCAAAATTCATATACAAAATTCACAAAATTCACAAAATTACACTGGTAAAGGGTTTACAAAATTCACAAAATTACACTGGCAAGGGGTTTGCAAAATTCATGAGCTCCTTCTTCACCTCTTCGAAGGGCTTGAACACGACACTGGTAAGGGGTCGACTGTTCGAACTATATGTATGAGAGTAATCAAATTTCAAGAATTTTTTGTAGGCATCTTTGTTTGTTCTCATTTTTTTTGGTGTGTTTATTTAAGTGTATATGTAAGTAGTTTTTTTTATGTCATGCAATTTGTTTAGAAGTCCTATTATGGGTTTCGGCCCTTTCGGCCATGGTTGGAATGATGGTTGCATATGGAGAAGAAGGGGAAAGTGGATTTGTTTAGTGAGAGCAGGGAAAGTGGGTTTGTGTAGTGAGAGCAGGAAAAAAGTAAGAGACACAGTTAGGTTATGCTTGGCCATGGGAAAAGGCAAGGCGTAGTGACTAGCAAAGTTCTCTCCCCTCTCATGCTTTCTTTCTCAGTTTCTTTGTACCCTCATAACTGAAGACCAAGATCCAAGCCTAAATATTGCGCACACACTAGTAACTCTGCTCCTCTCTCTGTCTGTCTTACCCATAGCTCACTCTCACTGGTCAATCTAGACTTTTGGAAAAGCATTGTGTGGGCTATTGAGGAAAGTAAGCTAATTTGATATTGAATAAAAAAATTTACCTTTTATTTTTTTTTAGACCCCCAAATGTATATTCATTTTTCTCAAACAGAATGTGTAGGGTATAGTGTTCTTTTTATTTTATTCAATGCTTATTTCCAATCGGAGCCCCCGATTCTTGCAAGTCCCTCTAGCGTACTTTAGCAATCCTCCCAAGCATAGCAAAGAGATGATATATATATTTTTATGTTTTTTTAATTCTGGGTTGATATATGTCTAAATTCGTATAGGTAATTTTCAAATGGTTTTTATTGTGTAAGTGTCCATTTTCTTTTGTTCTATTTGTGGAGTTAATATTTTTTCCTGGTCATTTTTTGTATAATAGGCTAAAAGGTTTCACAACCATTTCGTTGGTATATGTATTTATTTTCAACAATACAGGTCATGTGATTTTCTTCATTAAAAGCATTGAGTTAAAACTTCAAAGCAAGTTTATTCATTTAACCATTGAATTTGTTTGCGTAAAAATATGGTAAACAATATTTAATATATTAATTAAATTTAAGAATTTGATTTTATATAGTATGCTTGAAAAGAGATTGTAGTGCATTTTTTTCAATGCTTATTTGTTAAATAGTGATACCGTTGTGTATCTTTAATGTGGGTGTTTGTTGGAAGAGATTACTCGCTAAGAGTGGAGTAATTATTCAGGGTGACCATCACACTATGTTAGGATAATATTTATAATTTCTCAAAAAGTGTGATTTTCTCTGCACATGACATCATATGAATAAACTATCACATCACATAAACATGATGACAATGTGATGGTCACCCTTGATAATTTCTCCTAAGAGTGGGTTCGAGTGTCCTTGCCTTGAACAAATTTTCTAGTTCTTACACCTAAAAAAAGGTGCCAAGAATGTATATTTTATGCTTATTTTAGATTTTGTTGGGCACAGGTTATCTCTTCGATGCACAAATCACAAACCCATTTTTGCTCTTCACTTGTGAAAACCCAAGAACAAAGCCTGGAGCAGCTATTCAAACTCGAACCCTTGAATGCACAAATAGATTTTGTTTAAATTTGGGCCTTTTAACTATTCAATTTTATTTCTATAATAGACCTCTATAATAGATTTTGTTCAGATTTTTCAAGGTGTCAAAGTTGTTGGGAGTGTTGTTGGATTTTGGTGAAATTGTCTTTAGTGCCTTTTGGTTGCATCATTAAAATCAAATTTTGAACAGTGAACCCTCTGTTTCTTTTAACGGCAGCTTTGGTGGCTTTGATTTGATTCATAAAACAGTGTTAATGTTTGAATGACATGAAACCTTGGAACAACTGCTCCTATATTTACATCTCTCAAGTTTCATTGAGTTATTAAGTTCTTGCAGGTTATTTTAAGTACTTCATGAATTTATTTTTATTTAGTTATTTTTTTATAATATAATATGAAATTTTGATTCTAAGTCAATTAATTAATTTTGATCTATGCATGTAGGTTATGATTTTGTGGGGAGTGACGTAAGCATAGGTCATAACTCAATGAATGCATGTAGGTTCAAATCAAAATCTATTAAGTTATCCCTAGATCAAAATGGGGAGGAGGAAGAGCAAGGGAGCTCATGATTAAGAGAGAGAGAGAGAGAGAGAAGGTTTTCAAATGGTGAAAAATCTATTCAAATGGTCAATGTACTTCTCAATTTCGTTTTCATTTTCCTTTTGTTTGGTGTGATTTTCATTCGATGTATAGTTGATGAACCTAGTGGTTTTACCCAGTCAGGGTGCTGCCTTCAAAAACTGCATCTGAAAATCATGCTGCTTCAAAATTCATTGCCTTTTTACTTAAAACTCTACATCTTTATTTGTTTATTTGTTCAGTTGAGATCCTTTAATTTAGTGTTGTGGAGACCTTCTCATTATCAATATGAATATCTAGATAATCTCATACCGGTCACATATTTGATTGGCAACTTTTTTCTAGTTTGAGTAACGGGTCTTTTAGTTTGGAATTTGCTGGTTCTTTGTTCTCCCTAATCTAAGATGTTAGTAAATGCCGCAAGCAATGCTCATTTGTTATGAATCACTCAAGCCGCTTGAGCTCGGTTTATTTGGTCTTCCTTTCTTTTTTCTGTCGGTTTTTCACTGTTATTTTTTTGCCCTCTGATATGTTGTGATATGGTGGAGCTAAATGTTAGTTATTTTTGTTCAAACTATCTAAGCAAGTAATTTTAGGTTGATGCAAAACCAACTAGCATCAATCCGTAATCATGGATAACATCAATATTTTTGATCATGCAAGTGGGATTTTTTTTTTTATAAATATACTCCTATCTTATAGCAATTCAATTATAATGCCTACTTTTTAATTATTGATTATATATTGCTCTAATTATAGCTGGATTTTAGACTTAAATGAAATAGTAAGATAAGCTTCTTTTACTCAATTTTTCATTTAATCTACATTTCCTTTATGTATTTATTTTTTCTTTTCAAATGCCTTTGTATGTAGGTGCAGTTTCTTTGTGAAAAAAATATAAGTGTTGTGATTTGCAATGAGCAAGACTTCAATACTATTTGCGTTCGTGATGTAAACCTACCATTCAAATCCATAGGATTACAAAATTATGTAAAATTCATTTAACATAAGATGCTTCTATTTTTTCTTTAAACTGTATCATATGTTGATGATGATATTGTGATGGCAAACATAGGGATGGGTTACTATGCCTGGGTAGTTTTTCTCTCATTACACAACTCTTTACTTTAGCTGAAGTACAATGAAGTAGCAAATTATAAAGATTGAATAGTATATAATTCTTTGCATCTGTTACTTTAGCTAAAGTACAAGGGTTTGCATCTGGATGCATTTATTTTTCTTCATCTTTGGTCTCTTCATTTCTTTTTTCTTATCTTTCCTCCTTTCTCTTCTTCTCTCACAAGCCATATACCTCACCATTGTCGAAACCAAACCCAACATCTCAGTGAACCTATTTAAATTTTACCTATTCAAAAATTCAAAATCTGACCTATTTAAGAAACAAAAAGAACACATCAGTCCAAAGCTTTTCATTTCAACAAACTCAAATTTAAATTTTAAATTCCAGACCCACTTCTCTCTTTCCAATGCGCTAACGAAAGTCTATTTGGCTTTTGGTTTTTCCCTCCTTTTTTTTTTTTTTTGGTGAGTCCCATCTAATGTAGTTTTTTTGTGAGTCCCATGGCCAACACCTATTGGCCATCAACATAAAGAAGAAAAAAAAAACAATGACCAACAGCCAATAAATCAGTTATTAAAGATTAAGCATCTTATTTTCACAAACGATGAGGTGGAGCGGGCCAAGAAAAAGAAATGAAAATCAATAAAGCAATAGTTGATTGTAAAAGGGAAAGATATGTATACCAAAGGCATAAACAGTGGTGTACACTATACATAGACCACCCACTCTCTATTCCATTCTTCTTCCTCTTCCTTTACAGGTGACACAACCACCAAACCCATCTCTGCAACTCCCCTAGCCCAGTTCTTACACCCTAAGATAACATCACTACAACTAACTCAATTTTTTTAGAGTGAGAAAATAGGTTGTGTTTGAAAAACAAAGTGTGGGAGGTTAAAGTGTGAGGAAGATTGGCTAGGTAGTCACCTCTATGAGTGCTTTGGTGGTGTTGTGCTTCAGCTGGACATGGGTTTTCGGCGTCTCTTTTCTATAGAGAAATGAGAGGGGTTTAGAGAGAGATGATGGGTGCCATGGTGGTTTTTAGAGAGACAGAGAGATGGCTTCGGTCTTAGGTCTATCAATATATGGTTGTGGTGTGAGATAGAAGAGGAGGGAGAAAGCTAGAAGGTGGGCCATGGTAGGTTGTGAGAAATGATGGTCAGAACTAAGAGATAATGGCTTTGGAGAGAGGGGGAGAGGAGATGTATTGTGGGAGTGGTGATTGGTCACTAGCATCTGTTTTAGTAGCTAGATTAGCCTTTGCAGTGATACCAACATCTCTATGTTGGGAAATAAAAAAGTATGACAAAATCGTTTTTTAGCAAAATTTATGGGTAGAAAGAAGTGGTGAATGGCTGATCTAAGTCGTTGAATTAAATTCAAAATAAATCTCAACCCTTAAATGCAATCCAAAACTGAATTTGAGTCGCTAGATACAAATATGAGGGAAACATTTCTAAAAAAAAGTTGTGTTTTATTATATAGATTAGACAATTTCTTGCTTATAAGAAAAATAAAGAGAAAAACATATAAATGATACAATTCATGTATGTACCCAATGATATACTACTTACATTTTAGGCACCAAATCATAATGTTATATCCAAAGCTGCAATGGGCCAACGTGCTTGGCAAGAACGAGAAAAAATAAAAGGCTATATTTTGCACATTAGTTAGGACAACGCGTGATCTGAGAAGGAGAGAGCTCGGAACAAGATAGATCTGCACAATCAGTTGGGACATCAGTAAGTTGTATTCTTTCTTTGACAACAAGTCATCGCAACCGTGCTTGCATGGAAAAAGGATCGAATATAGCTGACGTCATTCAATATGTAACAAAACAAACTATAATTGCACATTCTTCCACAAGTTTGTTATCTATGCCAATCACATCTTCAGTTTCACAAAGAAATCGGCAAATGAATGTGTTTGTTTATTAGAACAAATACTCTTATTTTCTAATATCTGATTATACATAAACATGAATTTATTTATGATTAATTATTGTAGGCCTGCTCCTACAAGCCGATTCATTCTAGACGATCTGTGTAATAAGGATGAATCAGAAGATATGCCTACAAGTACAAGGGCTCATCCTCGGTTAAACATAGATCTTGGTCGACATTTTCTTGGCAAAATGGATATATTATGTCCTCGTTATTTGGCCTTACATTGGATGAATGAGAAGTTGACAAAATCTTCTGAAACATGTCCCCTTTTCTGTACTTGCTGCCTCTAAGGGAAGATTAAGCTACATAGGCTTATTACACCCCCTCTAGTACTTCAAGCATTGTATGATGAGGATGATGATCAATCAAAATTGTTTTGACAGTATGTTTGAATATACAATGTAGCTAATACTTTTACAAGCCTTGGTGCTATATTAGATCCCATAGTACTTAGTGGAAAGGGCCCTACATCATTCACTATCCATGGGGAATTGCGTCTTCGAACAGGATCGCTAATACCACAACCAGATCAGGATGATACTTATGCTCAACTATATATTTTTGACCCTGATTCAGCTTTAGAAGTTTGAAATCGTAGAAACCCTAATTTAAAAAGGGATGTTCTTGAAACAATTCAAAATACTTTGTTGGAAGTCAATGGATTCGTGGATAAATATCGTCAAGCTCATGCAATTTTAAATCAGTTAGCCTTGCGAGGACAAAATTTACATGCTCATCTTCGTTACATTTCAGCTATAGATTGACAACGGTATAATCTACTAATAAAAGATGGGATTGTCGTAGTGATTCCAGGTAATGGAACTAAGGTTAGTGAGATGAGAGACATTATCTTGCACTTAAGAGGAAATAACGAGCTGATGCAAATCAATGAATCTCACCCAGCTTATTTGCCATTGCATTATGTTTTGGTGAGCTTGGATGGGAACCTGGTCTTGAACAGTGGGATGTTCTACATGATCGGCCTTTTACTGATTGACTTACTCAGTTGCAATATTATAATTATCATTTGTTTGAACAACCCACTGAGTATTCAACCATTTTGAGATCGGGTAAACTTTTTCAGGAGTTTCTAGTAGATGCTTGGGTTGCCACTGAGCAAAACCGATTGACATACTAAACGCTTAATCAAGGGAAACTTCGTGCTGAACTTTAGCATGCTTTGACAGATACCGGTCTAGATGAGCTGGCCCCTAACCAAATTGGTCAAATATTTATTTTACCTTCTACATTTACTGGTAACGCTAGACATATGTTTGAAATATTTCAAGATTCAATGGCTATCACGCGTTATAACCAACACCCAAATATATTTTTCACCATGACTACAAATCCCAATTGGTCAGAAATTACTTCAGCTTTGTTGCCACATCAAAAACCAAGATCTTTTATCTCAAATTGTTTGCTAAGAAAAACCTTGAGCTCAGAAATACCATGTACATCATCCCCAGTGAGAATCATATCATCCACATAGAGTAGTAGGAGAATAGTGCCACTCGTAGTTTTGCAAACAAAGAGAGTAGAATCATAATCACTAGAAGAAAAGCTAAGCTCACTAATGGTGGAACTGAATTTAGCACACTAGGCACGAGGAGCTTGCTTAAGACTATATAGAGCACGATAAAATTTGTAAACCTGATGTGAAGAGTGAGGAGAACTATGAGGGGGCTACATATAGACTTCCTCAGAGAGATTACCATTGAGAAAGGTATTTTTGACATCCATTTGATACAAGGACCACTACTGGATAGTAGCAATTGGAATGAGACTCCGAACAGAAGTGAGACGAGCAATAGGAGCAAAGGTCTCCTTATAGTCAATGTCATACTCTTGAGTAAAACCTTTGGCAACTAAACGGGCTTTGTAACGTTCCACAGAACCATCTGAATGGGTTTTAATCTTATAGACCCATCGACACCCAATCACAAATTTACCAGGAGGAAGATCAACTAAGTCCCAAGTGTGAGTCTTGGCAAGAGCCTATAATTTATCATCCATAGCTTGCTGCCAAAGAGAGTTAGAACTGGCCTCGTGATAGGAGCAAGCCTCGTGATGAGTAAGAATGGTGGAGAAACAGTGATAATCACGAAGGTGAGGAGAAGTCTCCCTTACCTGAGTAGAACGCCTAATAGTGGGCTCAATGGATGAAGAGGGCAGAAATGGATTAGACAAGGAAGAGCTAGTAGGAGGAGCAAGATCAGCAGACGGGGACTCCTCTAGATAGAAAATAATAGGCAATACAGTAGGTGTTTCAGCAGTAGTACATCGGTATCTTCATAAAAGAGCTCAATAGTAGGATCAGTGAAGTAAGAAGTGAAAGAAGAAGAGGATAAATGAAATGAGGATAAGGAGAAAAATGTCTTATGTTCCCAAAAGACAACATTATGAGAGACACGAAGAAGTTTAAACAAGGGATCCCAACAACGATAACCTTTATGCTCAATCTCGTAGCCTAAGAAGCAGCAAAGACAAGCTCGAGGCTCAAATTTGGTGCGCTCATGAGGCTGAAGTAAGACAAAACAGACACACCCAAAAAACATATAGAGAATGATAATCAAGAGGAGTACCATACAAACACTCATAGGGAGTGAGATTACCAAAAGGAGCCAAAGGTACACGATTAAATGTGTCAGCAATAATAAGAGCAGCTTCACCCCAAAATTATTCAGGACAAGAGGCAGAGATAAGAAGAGCACGAGTTATATCAAGGAGATGATGATGTTTTAGTTCAACACGACCATTTTGTTGTGAAGTACCAGGATATGAACGATGAGGAATGATCCCATGCTCATGGAGAAAGGCAAGAAAACAATTGTCACAATATTCCTTAGCATTGTCAAACCGAAAGATCTTGAAAGATCTTGATGTTACGAGAGAATTATTTTTTGACCATACGAGCACAATCATAATAAGTTTGTTGAAATTGAGATCGATTTTGCAAGATATAAATCTAGGTATATCGAGAGAAATCATCAACAAATATAAAAAATACTTGGTTACTCCCATAGTAAAAGTGGAGGAAGGATCCCAAACATCAGATTGCACTAAATCAAAAGGAGTTAAGGAAAGAGAAGTATTGTTATTAAAAAATAAAGCCGGTTGCTTAGCAAGTTGATAGGATTGACAATCAAGATATTTATTGGGGACAGAGCCTAAAACACCCTGAGACAAAAAAAAAAAAAAAAAGTGTAAACAACCTATAAAAACATAGCCTAAACGTAAGTGTCGGATATCAAGAGAGGAATTGGGAGCAGATGAAGCACTAGTAGAGGTGACAACAATAGTCTGAGTAGGCAGATGAAGGTGAATGAGCTGAAACAGTCGACCATGTTTATAGCCTATCCCAACAGTCTGTCCCGTCTTCGGTTCCTGCACAACACAACTAGTATAAGAGAAAAGGACAGTAGGGCCAATATCACATAATTGGCTGACAGAGATAAGATTCAATATGAGTTTAGGGATATAATAAATATGAGAAAGAGCAAGAGTGGAAGTGGAGACATAACCAATGTGGTCAATAGTCATAGGTGATCCATCAGCAGTATAAATGACAAGAAGAGCAAATATAGAGGATTTGGAAGAGAAAGTAGACAAGTCAAAAGTCATATGATTGCTACACCCTAAATCAAAGAACCACGAATAAATACCTGAAGTGACAGACAAAGCAATAGAGGATGGATTACCAGACGTAGTCATGAACAGCTGAAGAAGTGTAGAGAGATCACTGACACTAATCATAAAGAAGGAGGAGGGAACATTAGAATCCATAGTAGTGGCAGCAGCAGACTTAGGGCGAAAGTCTCAGCGGTGAGAATTTTTAAGACAGTCACTACAATAGTGACCAGGGCCACATCAATGACAGTGTTGGTAGATCCGAATAGGACAAATAAGTAGACGATGATTAGTAGCATGGAAAAATGTACAACCATCGTTTCGAGACGGAAGATTGAAAGATGTCTCAATAGATTGAGCAGAAGAGTTACGAGAACCACCAGAAGCAGATGAACCTTGAGAACTACCTTAAAAGCCTCTAAATCAAGAGCTAGAGGTGGCAAGAACTATGTCTACAGGTGGTGATTAGATAAGACCAAGGCGAGTCTTGTGATATCCCAAACCTCTATCTAATTATATTAATGAGAATTTCTAGTTTATGCAATTTTTTTTTTAGTGTTAATTATTCCTTCTTTTAGGTCAAAATGACCAATGGGAACTTATGTTGTATCTTGTGTTAGAGGTGTGAGACACATGGGATTATTTCCCATGTGTGTCTTCTTACAACACACACACACCCATATGCATACACACACAGATCAGTAAAGAGAGGGAGAAAGAGAGAAAGGGGAAGAAGGAAGGGGAAATTGAAGGAAAGGATTGAAGCCATTAAAGACTTCACCAAGCTTGAAGAAGGTAAGGTTTCATTTTTCTCTCTCTACAATTGCATATATACATGTATCTATCTTGTGTGATTTTGTTGGGTCTTTGTATGTATGCATATATATGAGTTGGGTTTGTCTTGAGGGACTCCTTGAGTCCCAATTACTTTGAATTTGAAGGCTTGAAACCCAATATTGGAGGATTGGAGAGTTGGGGGTTGAAACCCCCAAATATGTGAAATGTTGAGGGTTTTGATTTCTTCTTTAGATCCCTTTGTTTTGATTATTCTTTCTTCCCCATTTTGAGTTATTATCATCCTTGTGGGCTTATCTTTGAGCCCTAAGAGTATTGGGAAGGTTTGGTTGTGTTTAGAGGAGGTTTGGTTGTGTTTTGGTTGAGCTTCGAGTGCTGCCCAGAGCAGGGCGTTCGAACTCCCAATATGGAGTTCGAACGGTGAGAAATAAGCCTGAGAGTTTGAACTCCCTCGGGGGGAGTTCGAACCCTCAGAGAAGGGTGTTTTCGAATTTTCTTCTTGGAGTTCGAACTCCCATTTGGGCATTCGAACTCCCAGTTCATTTTGCCTGGGTGTTCGAACTCCCAGTTGGGCGTTCGAACCCTCTGTTGACTTGGACGCTATTTAGTAAAATGGGCATAACTTTCTCTAGAAAACTCGGATTGATGCACCATTTGAAGCATTAGAAACTAAACTCATAGACCTTTGTACCCATATAAATTTTTTTCTCTAATTCATTATAGATTGAGAGTTATGGAAGTTTAAAGTTGACCCAAAATCTATGCCAACAACATTGTTTTCCAAAATCTTTAGTCCACCTTTCGTGAAGCATAACTTCTTCACCCGAAATGTTTTTTTGGCCCATGACCTATCAAAATAAAGACCTTTAAGCCTTATTTCAAATGGAACTAGCCTCGGGTGTGAACTCATCTTTGAGAGGTAGTTGGGACTCGATGAAGAAGTCGATGCTCCGGTTTTCATGTTCAAACCTCAACTTCATGTTCTTATTTTACATCGGGGCATTGTCCTAAAGTTTAGTCTCGCTCTCCCATCATGAGAATGAGGTGTTGTTGAGTCGGGGTCGAGGGGTTTGCATGCTTAGTCTTGACTTGCGTGTTATTGTTTTGCCTTAGAGTCTTGTATTGATGTTTCTTTGCTTCAACGTGCATTTGTGTAGGAATACCTTGTTTGTCACCCGTCCAATTTAAGAAAGGTGAGTAACATTATGCCATGAGTAAATTCTACTACTTTCTAACCATTTTAAATTTAAACCATATCATACGATGTTTTATATATGTTTTCAATGCATCAATGTTATATTCAATTATAGATGTCATACTTTTAAAGGCATGCAAGTTATATTGTATAATGAATTGAAACTCATGGACTTAAATGCTTATAAGAAAAAGATGTAAGACTTTTCTCAATGTATGGTGCCAACTCGGGGTCTTTCGTGGCAAGACCTTAAACTAGCAACGATGGTCCTACGATAGGGGATGTGAAATAAACTATCGCCATGTCCGAGAGACGTCCCACGGCCTAAAGAGCCCTATTTGTGACCTTTAAGGTTACTGATGTGGAGCATAGCTCTGATGTCGAGTTGTAGCACACTTATATTTTAGAACGAGAACGATGATATGTTCAAATGTTTATGACAAGTTATGTTATGCTTTATTACAAGCAAAGATACGTCGCATCTCTCTTTTATGATACCATGTTTTAAAGCAATAGAATGCTTTAATATGATGCTTATGCTATCTATGATTTCAAGCCTATACTTACACGTTTCAAGTTCATGCTCTATATACATAAATGTTTACCTATTGTTTTATACATTAGATATAACTGATAGTCCATGATATTTTCACACTCATGCATCATTGTTATTCACTAAGTATTAGCTTACGTTTTTTTTTAATGATTTTCAGGAAGCCAATCCAAGAGGCCCTAGAGCGAGGCCATATGTGGATTTGAGCTGCGGCCCACGGGCCTATGTTTTGTATATTGTTTGAGGGCTGGACCCAATGTTTTGTAATGATATATTGCTATAACTTTGGTGGACCTTGATTTGGTCCTTATGTATGTTATGTTTTGGATAAGGCACAACTCCACCATGTATGACACAGATTATGTTTTTAAGTTATCAAAAGTTCTATTTTATGTAATTATGCATCATTCTAAATGATTGTGCACAGGTGATCAACCAGTTTATGTAATGCGGCCTTAGGTAGCCTTGCTATTGGCCGGTCATGTACCCTAAATCCGTATAGGCCAAGTTTTGGGGCGTGACAAGTCTCCTTGGCGAGGAGCTCAGAAATAACCTGTTTGAAGGAAGGGAGAGGGGATCGATGTAGAAGAGAGGCTCGAACAGGCTCAAAGACACCAGTAAAAGCCATGAGAAATATAATCAGGCGCTGCTGATCTTGGTAGCGAGCAAATTAAGCAGCATTATCAGAGCAAGTCCAAGTAGGTTCAGATGAAGTCAATTGATGATATAGAATATACATTTAAGACAGGAAAGCATTGATAGACTGGCCAGATTCCTGTTTCAGATGATGTAAAGAAATCAAAAATTGGTACTATGAGCAAGGTCTATAGTAGTGTAGCATTGGGCTAGAAAGGCCCAGATGGAGTAAGCAATGTCAAAGCGTTCGAACTAGAGGCTTATAAAAGGAATGGACGTATTTCAAAACCAGGTGATGATCTGATGATTCTTACTGTCCCAATCCTTAAGTCGTTCAGTATATACTATAGACGTTTTAGTGTCACTTTTAATAGATGCTTGAATATCTCGAGTGACATAACGCCAAAGTTTTCTTCCTTTAAGGAAAATGGACATGGCTTGAGATCAAGGAATGTAATTAGGGCCTTCTAGAGTGAAACAATAGGTTTAGATACCTCAGGATGCTCCATAGTGCAGTGACGTGGGATATAGAATTAAAAAGAAAAGATCAAAAATGGAAATGTTTCCAATGCAGAAGAAACAGTATTAACGGAGCAAAATTAGGCCAAACCAAGGGTAGAATCAAATTCAGGAGGCCAAAAATAGCCAGGAATCGGTTTGAACCAATCCGAAAAGAGTCAAATAGGACTTGAACCGGCCAAAAAGAAGAAAAATCCGGTATGAACTGGTTCAGGTGGACCGGAGACCGACGCGGACCGACGGCTAAGGCTGACATCAGTGCTTAGGTGCACGTGTGGGAGAGCATATGAGGGCATGTGGGTGCGCATGAGCGGAGCGGCAGTGCATGAGGGCACGTGGCAAGAGGGCTGCAAGTGAATCTTACATGCGAACTTTAGACGGCTCGTGGGGGCACGTTCGGTGGTTTCTGGCGATGGTTTTTGTTCGACTAGACTCGAACTGTGGAGACAAATCTGATTGTGTGATCAAATTTGATATTCAAGCAGTGTTATTGTTGGTAGAAAATCCAAAAAATGCAAAAACAGGCCAAGAAAGTAGAGTAGTGGAAGAAAAAATTTTGATGTTACCAGATCTTCAGCTCTGATACCATGTTACAAATGGTAGAGAAACAGAGGGAAAGAGAAGAAAGAGGAATATAATTGATGCAATTCTTTTGTACAAGGTGATATGTTTACAATCAGTTACAAAGAAATATATAGAAAGGAAGAGAGAGACTGATTGGCCATTGATCATGGCACTGCCTTTGACAATGGTCAATCTGTATTGGCAAGAGTTTTGACAATTGAAACTTTGACAATGGAAGCTTGAGAAGTTGGACAATAACCAATCTGTGTACATATTAACAAGAGAGAAACTTAAGAGGCAATAGAAAACATAATCAGTGTGAAGAAGCTAGAGACAGGTCACAAACATATCACTAAGGGAACCAGTTTTTGGAAAGCATGAGGTTTGAATAACAACCCTTTTGTAATTCGTTCTACAACATGGTTTTTATGTATATTATTTAGTTCTTTTAACATATTGTACATGTGATTTGCATTGCTTTTTTCCTGTTAATATGTTTGTAATACTACTTAAGCACATAGTGAAATTGTCTCATTAAAACAAAATGAAATTGGCAGATAAAAGAAAATTGAGAAAAAAAAAAACCGCTTTTCTATTGTGTTTTTAACACCTAATTTAAAAATTATTAAATTCAACCTAAGGTTACACTGATCCAAACTTTGATTAGATATTAGACTGAGAGATAAAAGTTTGAGAGATGAAAGTGTTGGTATTTTGTACTCCTCTCTCTCTCTCTCTCTCTCTGGCATTTCAACTATTTTTTTTTTCTCTTTTTCAGCTTCATTGTAGCTGTTATGATTAGGTTGAAAAAATGAAAGTTTTTTTTTGTGGATCTTTAGTTTATATTTCATGTGGATGTTTGAAAATGATTTTTGTGTTGGTTGTTGGACGATGGGAATATAATTGAATTACATAATTGATTGGTTGATTGCTTGATGTTCAAAAATATGTTTTGTTGAAATTTTGAATAGGTTTATTTTTAAAATATTTTTAAAAGAATTTACAAATAGACTCGCGTAGTTTTGATATAGAAATTTTTAAAATAAAAGCTATCTTACATGGTTAGTTAGTTGTTTGATGTTGAAAAAAAATATTTTGTTAAGATTTTAAACAAGTTTATCTTTAAAAAAATTTTAAAATAATTTACGAATATACTTACATAATTTTAATCAAAAATTTTTTAAAATAAAAACTATCTATCAAACTAAATACATGTATATTTAAAAGTCTCATAGGCACAAATCATCCTTAGTATATATATATAGATACAGATACATTGAAACCGACTTTTACTCTTTCAATATCACCAATTTTTTAGTTAGGTATAATCAACACTCATAAAAGTATAAGCATCAAAAAGAGGCTAGGACCCTCTTCAATAGGAAAAGCACTAGGTGGAAACCGACTCACTTTCCAAAATATCACAGATTTTTTTTAGTAAAGGCATAGTCAAACACTTACAAAAGTATAAGTATCAAAAAGGGGCTAGGGGTCTAGGACCCTACATCATCATTGCACTGGACAGTGACATTCTTGTTTACCTTTTTGTTCTTCAATTTTCCTTGTGTTGTAGAAAACAAAAAAACAAAAAGACTGAGTGATTTTTTTCTGAAAATCAACGTTGGTGTCATAGGCACTGCCTCCTCAACGCGGATAACAGTAAATCTTAAACTTGTGTTGCGACAGAAAGTGAAACCAACGCTTAAAGTTTGAATACGATTTATACACACAATAAAGATTCGTCTTAACAACTAACTACACTAGCTCCGAAAAATCTGACTCATGACCAGACCAAGTTGGGAGGATTTCAGCCCCAATTATAAGACCATCGACATTTGAGTACGAGGCAAAATTGTATTGTGTGGCCCCGAAAACTTTGAATGATCAGCAACAATTATGTGAATGACAAGCAAAATAAAAAAGAATCCTTTTTCTTCTCTTGCTTTTTCCTATACTCTCTCTCTCTCTCTCTCTACTGTTTTTCCTTCTAATTCCCGGCGATTCTTCTTCTTCTTCCCTGCAAGACAAAATGGCAGAAATGTTTATGTTTAACATTGCAGAAATCCTTTTAAGAAAGTTAGGAGTCCTTCTTCTACCACAACTTTGCCTGGCAAAGGGAGTGGAAACTGAACTCCACAAGCTCCAGAACTCCTGCTCCACAATCAAAGCTGTACTGTTGGACGCCGAGGAGCAGCAGGTGAGCAACCGCGGGCTGCGAGAATGGCTCGGGAAGCTTAAGGATGCTTTCAGTGATGCCGACGATCTGCTAGACGAATTCGAGATTGAAGCTTTGCGGCATCGAAGCATGAATCATCATGTTCATTGGATTATCAGAAAGGTATTCAACTTCCTTCCAACTCCGCATTCACTCCTATTCCGCTTCTCAATGGGTCGTAAACTCAAGAATATTAGAGAGAGGTTAGATGAAATTGCTGCTGTCAAAGACCAATTTCACCTCACGGAGCGCGGCTTGGGTAGGCGTGCTGCGCAGGGAGAGAGAGAGATGACCCACTCCTTCGTGCGAAGCATAGACGTGATCGGAAGAAACAACGACAAAGAAAAGATTGTTAAGATGTTAATGTCAAGATCTAGTGACGATGAACATGCTGTAATTCCCATAGTGGGTATTGGAGGTCTCGGCAAGACCACACTTGCAAAATTAGTGTACAATGATGAGAGGATTGCTAAGAATTTTGATTTGAAATTGTGGGTTTGTGTTTCAGAGGATTTTGATATGAAGTTCCTAATGAGAAAGATCGTTACATCTGTAACTCATACAACCTATGGTGATCTAGACATTGATCAGTTGCAGAATCTGCTTCGAAGTCGTTTGGTTGCCAATAAATTCCTACTCATCTTGGATGATGTGTGGAATAGTGACCTTGGAAAGTGGAGAGAATTGAAAAGTTTGCTGATGGATGGAGCCAGAGGAAGCAAAATCATCGTCACCACGCGGAGTAAATTAGTTGCTTCTGTTATGGGGACTATCCACAGGTCCTATAATCTAGAGGGACTTGGATTGAAGGATTGCTTGTCTTTGTTTCTGAAATGGGCATTTCCGAAGGGAGAAGAGAGGAAGCATCCGAACCTGGTGAGGATCGGGGAGGATATTGTGAACAAGTGTAAGGGAGTTCCATTAGCTGCAAGAACACTAGGAAGCCTATTGTTTAAGAAAACTGATGAAACAGATTGGTTGCAAGTGAAAAACAGTGAAATGTGGAGATTAAAAAATCAAACACCAGATGATATCCTTCCCGCGCTGAGATTGAGCTATGATCAACTGCCATCTCACTTGAAACAATGTTTCGCCTACTGTTCCATTTTCCCAAAAGCTCAATACCTTTATAAGGACAAACTAATTCAGTTGTGGATGGCACAAGGGCTAATCCAAACATCTGACCAAACTCAAGAGTTAGAAGATGTCGGGAGCCAATATTTCGATGAGTTATGTTCAATGTCATTATTCCAAGAGGTTGAAGGAAATGGCCCGTTATATGTAACCTTTAGAATACATGACCTTGTACAAGACCTTGCACAGTCTGTGGCACAAACAGAGTGCATAGTGAAGAAATTCCATACGGGAGATATATCTAAGATGGTTCGACATGTTTCATTTTTGGGTTGTGATTATTCATCAGAGCAAGAAGTGCCAAGATCTGTACTCAAACTTGAGAAACTAAGGACCATTTTCTTTCCACGCGATGGAATAAGGTCTGTTCATCCTCACTTCATCGATGCATGTATCTCAAATTTCTTCTACTTGCGCATGATTGACTTAGCAGATTCGTGCATTGAGGTGTTACCGGATTCTGTTGGTAATTTGAAACATTTAAGGTTTCTTGACCTCAGTCGGAATTATTGCATCAAAGAGCTCCCTAATTCCATTTGCAAGCTTCTGGCTTTGCAAACATTGCGGATCTCAGACTGTAAGGAACTGAAAAAGTTGCCTAGAGATACAGGGAACTTAATCAGCCTCAGACATTTTTATGTAACCACACAACAGGAATGCTTTTCAAAGAAAGAAATCGGATGCTTGACCTCTCTGCGGTCCCTGTGCATCAACGGTTGTACTAATCTCGTTTCTTTGCCTGAAGAGATTCGACAACTTAGCGCTCTTCAGACATTATCCATTAACAGATGCCCACAGTTAGCGTCTCTTCCGAGCAGTATAGCAAATCTGACCGCGTTACAGAATCTGATAATTAATGACTGTGAAAAGCTCAACTTGTTGGAGGTGGAAGGCATTCAAGGGCTTAGCATTAGGACAATGGTGATAGGAGAATTACCAAAGTTGGAGGCTTTGCCCCAGTGGCTTCATGGGATAGCTAGGAGTATAAACTACTTACGGATTGCATGCTGCCCCAACCTTTTGAATTTGCCGGAGTGGCTGAGAAACTCGGCTTCACTTCAGAAACTTGAAATTTTAGAATGTCCGAAACTGTCAGCGCTGCCAGAGGGTTTCCAACACCTGAATGCGTTGAAAGTACTGCGCATTAAAGAGTGCAACATGTTGAGTAGCAGATGCCGGCCTGGAACAGGCGAGGATTGGTGGATGATAGCTCATATCCCAGAAATATATCTCAACAAAACCAAGATCACCCCGACTCATTATTAGGTAAAGGAAAAACCTAAATCTCTCTTCCACAAAAATAAGTTATATATGTAACTTAAACTGTACGTTTACAACTTTTTCAACCTGACATGTTTTGGACAGGAAATTTCAGAAAATCAGTGGAGCAAATTTAGCTGCTTGATCGTCTTGGTTTGAATTATTACAGGGTAAGGAGCTCAAAGAATTACTGTTTTCGTTCTAATTCAAGTTTAATATTGAATTTCTAGGACTGAATTATCAGAATTCTACAATTTACCCAATTTATCTCTGGAAGCACAGTAAGGATGAATTATCTTTCTCCCAAAAAGTGAGAATGGTAAATGTTACTCTCATATAATGCATATTCTTTGTTTTGCATTGAAAGTGTTTTCTGACATTGAGAACTCTAGCATGAAAAAATAAATGGTTTTCAGTCAATTACAGTTCTCCTTAATTTGTTTCACTCATTTTGAGCTCATTTCTTCTTTTTCTTCTTCTTCTTCTTTTGGGTTCTTTCTATTCCAGACAGTTGCACTAGTTTTCAGACTTGAGCAGAAGTTGTCAACGAGATGAAGTATTACCCTTAGCGTTGTCTCATTTTATATTCCACGGTTGATTTGGTTCTGTAAACATTACTGATCATATTGAACTTGGACAAGTTCATAGATTTTCAGTGTGTTAGTTTGGTAAGAGGGGATTGCTAATTTGTTCTATATATATCTGTAAATATATGTATTAGCATTGTATTGCTTTTCCCTTGTGTATATCTATGGATCAATAGATCAAGAACTCTCCCAAATTTTATTGCTTTGTAATCATGTTCATGGTTTTACCCTATTCGTTTTCATTGCGACAATTTTGGAGGAAACAGGTGGCCTTAGAATGTTTCATTTGCCTCATGTTATTAGATCAATTTCAGATATGGTACACAAAATCAATTTTCGGATTATTGTGGATCACCAGAATGTCCTTAAGTTTTCATTTATTGGGTCAACAGCCACAGTGATATACATTTATGTATAGTACATGCTGATTCAAAGCTTTAGAGCTACGTTGCTTTCTGATTTTGCATTGATAAGATTTAGCTAAGTGATCTTTACTTTGCTTAAAAAATTAGTACCAATAGTCCTAAGAAGAGCTACCTTGTTTGGGTTGCTAGGATTTTTAACTAACTCTTAATTAGTTCTTAACCTTGTGCATATGCTGATCATCCAATCGCTTGTAAAATAATCACCATTACACAAGCAAGGCATTATTAATTTATTCTTTTTACGTGAAAAACCCACAGACGAAAAATTACAAAATTTAGTTCAGCCAATCAACGCACTATAACGAACCATCAATGCGCTATAACGAACCAAATATAAGAACAAAACAAACAACTCCTACTTCAATTGAATTCACACGCTTCAGGTTTCAAATCCATGAACTCGGGAGGTAATCTCGTTGTAGTGACGAAATCACCATGATGACCTATTAATCCTTCGATACAGTTTTTCAGCAATTAATTGAGTGTTGAACACCACACTACCCCTGGAAGCTACAAAGAACTAAATAGATAATCCACAAACTCCAAGAAACTCTTCAATGGCTCTAGCAAGACCTCATAATCACTCACAAGTATTCTAGCAGCACATAGTCTCTCTTTGCTCGCTCAGATTTTTTTCAATGTCTTATGGCATTCCCTTGCACTCCTACATGTAGCAGTAGAAGTCTCACAAAGTGCAAGTTCTGATTTGGTACAAGTGCTTTCCTTCATAGAATTTGTCAACAAACAAAAATTTCTAACATAAAACTTGTAACAATATAGAATATTAGGGCACTAGTTGCCCCAATCCTTTTTTTTCTTTTCACTTTACCTCTCTTAGTCCCAGCTAGGAGTGTTCACGGATTGGGTCGAATAGCCACCCAAACCAAAAGAATGGGGTTAAAAAAATTTTAAATCGCTTTTGACCCAGTGGATGATTGGGTTGCCTCAATTTGGGTTATGTTGGATTCGGGTTTTGTGAAAAAACCCACTTTTTAGTGTAAAAATGTCAGGTTGATTTGGGTTGGTCAGGTTGATAAATAAAGGCCCAACACTTGAACCAAATATAGCCCAATTGGATAAAATCCACCCGTTATTTACCTATAAGGTGACCGATTTGGTGTCAGTTGGGCCGGTCTTTTGAACAGCGCTCCCAGCTATCACAGCTGCAACCTTGCAGCACACAAGCTCCAGATTTTTGTCAAACAAGCCGAGCATCAGTCCATTTACGCATCTCAGCCATGATCATCTGAAACAGGTCCCTTGATCTACAACTGTTGGGTAGACTTGCAGTGTTGCTTCCTCCATTCCACCTTCCATGTCCTCCAAGCTTTTCAGGCTACCGGATGATGGTATATCTATCGGCACTTGATTCTGCTTTCGTAGCTATACATTCTTAATCCTAATTCTGTTTCAGCTTTGCTTTGTGCTTCAAACTCCTCTTATTTTGCAAAGAAGTTCCTTTAGGTATCACTAGTTTTGTTTTAAGCATAGAAAAAGGAAAAATATCAGGGTTTAGAGAAATCTCCACACCACACTTCGACTCTATGTCTGAATCTGCTGGAGGGAAAGGAAATGGAAAAGCAAAAGGAAAAGATAGAAAAATAAAATACAGTGGAAGAAGCTAAATATTTTTTCTTCATAAACATTTCTCATCTCATCTCAATCCTGAGATAAAAAGGAGTTCCTTACTGCCCAGCAACGTGATTTCTTGGCATACTAAAGAAAACATACCCAGAGCTTAAGGGAAGGATAGGCAGGCATCGAATGAAAGAAGTATGGGCAAAACCTCCCAAATTAGCAATACATTAATATCCCAAAATCTAAGGTAGTCAGACAACTTAAACAGACACCTTAAGAGCATCAACTTAAATATCCCCGCAATATTTATGAATTCTCCTTTTCAAAAAAAAAAAGAACCCCAGAGACTTGCTCTAGTTTTGAATCAATGCCCAACCTCGAAAGCAATTTTAGAAACCTCAAAACGGAAAATGAAAAGAAACTTCTTCAATGCCAAATCTATCGAGCAGGCTGTGCCTGTGCATGTTCTAGAAGCTGACTAACCAGTTTGTAAGTACGTCCTGATAGTCCCTTGGTATGATCAATAAGCTGCTCGTACCTGGAACCCAAAATAAAACCGGTTGAAAATTTAATGAGTCAAAAATGAAAAAAGAAATAACAGAAGGGAAGAGAAAATGTGGTCAGGCAAGTAAATGAAGATGAGAACAGTGGCAATATCATATGCTTGGACTTACACATTAGGATGATTAGGTTCCATGACAACAGTTCCTGCCTTTGAATCAACCTTAGCATCGAGCTTTGAGGTTCGGATAAGATTCACAATCCATCTCTCAGCCTCGTCATAATTCAAATTTAGTTTCTCTGCCAGCACCCTACCAAAACAGAAAAATCTTCAGAACAAAGGGTCATAAGGAATTAAAGCACACAAAAAAATCTCATTATCCCCAGATAAATGAGGTTATCTTCATAAAATAGATATTCAAAAGGATTACAGGAACTTGACGTTATAAATCAAAACTTCGTTTCTAAGAAGTTGAGTAATATTGGGTTTAGAAAATGGTATCATCCCCAGAAATCAACTGAACATGGGACATTAAACACATACTGAATGTTCAATTCTGAAATTTGTTATCAAAAGTATCTCTAGTAACAAACCAATACCCGAAATAGTTGCAGGGTCAATTAATCAAAATAAAATAAAATAAAATAAAAAAACAAAACACAAAAGAAAGAAAGGTGTGGGGATTGTTAAGGATTAGAATTTCCATAAAAGTGAAGGCAAGTTAGGCAACTACATATAATAGGTACATACCCCATGTCAATGCGCTGATGTATTCGGCAATAAGTCTCAAAGATAAAAAGGCGCGCATTTTCAAGGAACTCATCCCTCAATGGTACAGTGGAAAAGTTACCTTCTTCTGCTCGTTTGCCAAGGAATGGGTCACTCAATATTGCCTACAATAAGGAATCCATGTTCAGCAAGCACCAATACAAACAAACTAAGGAAACAAAATGTCATCACAAAACTGCAATCAAAGCCTTTGACTAATCAAAACCATATGATAAGCTTTTGACTAAAATGCCAAGTAATAGGAACCTTCTAAGTAAGTTCTATTACAAGGAGCAACTGGACACAAACATTTTGATGCCCTCAAATAGGTGCAAGTTTCCCAAATATCAGAAACAGCGACAGTTAAAATCAGTGGCCTCATAAAATCGACCAATTATAAAATCATTGCTCATACACACACATATATCTATGCACTTATAGGTGTTGCACATCAAACTGAATAAACATGAAATATGAAAGGAAGAAAGGACAAATGTCTATATTTTGAAAACATATGCCACATGAAACTAATGTAAAGGCAATGCACCAACAAATGTACAACTTCAGTTGAGCAAGAAGCAGTTCATCAAGACCGAAATGCCCACAGGAATTTTTGTTTCTGGAACAGTAATCAGGACTTTTTATTCAAAAAGGGAATATTTGACATTACCAAGCACTTGCTACCGCCTACTGGATCTAAGTAATTTTTAAAATTTTCAGTCAAGAAGACCTTCAACAAGAACAACACCATAAGGCCAATCCAACTATCCAAAAAACTTAAAACTGAAATCCTTGATCAAACAGCTTTATTCTCAAAGCATTTATGCACAACAGATATGAAAAAGATAGCTAACCAGCAAATGATTTATGTCAGTGCTGACAACTTAGAGGTCCATATTTATGTCTTCCCTACATAAAATTCCTCACTTAATAATTCAGAAGGCACCAGATGTAACTCATTTCAAGACAAGTTACATTTCTTATGATGGATCTCAATCCTACCCTTAAAGGGGGATCCCCTATTTTGCCACAGCCACTGTAAGATTGAATATTCTGCTGAAGTAGATTGGCCAGAACTCTGCATCAATGACCTATCCACATAGACTATTGTGCTAAGCTGGGTACGATTTCTCTTTGAAGAATCAAAAGGCAAACTATTATAGCTATGGGAAGGACTAAACTAAAGATCCAGAGCACAAAATATAAACGTTGTTACTAAGGTGTGAACAAGTTGAGAAATACGGGTGAAGGATTAGAGAGGCATAAAGAATTGTAGCAGTTACTTAAATTGAAGTGGATTACGTTTACAGACTTTTGGGTGAAAAGACAGGCAACCTCCAATGTCAACCCTCTGACAACTCAACACTTTTCATGGTGTATGTGTAAAACAACAACAATATTATAAGAATGACTACAATTTCCTATTTGATTTCGTTTAGTTCACTACAATTCGTCATATCCAAATAATTAAACTAAACAAACAACTGTCTTCAGTGGATGAAACAAAATACTTGTGTCAAACAAACAAACTCTGTCTTCAATGGATCAAACCAATCCTTTACAATAAAAGGGATAAAATATGTTTAAATCATGAAAGATACGGCAAAATGTGGGAAAGAACAAAGTCATACACATGATTAAGCAAATGATAATAGTGTTACAATAATCATTTTTGCAGAGCCCTGCAAACAGAAAAAGAAAATTAAAAAAAATAAGGAAACCTTGAGATGTTTTTAACCCTCCTATCTCCTAGACCAGAAATAAGTGCAGTGATATGTGAAGATGATCTACTACTCGGAAGTACACTCCCAAAAGGAAAATATGTGTCTGTTAGGCTTGGATAAAATTTTGAAAATTCCTTCTATTCTTTTTTACAAATGCCTGGAGCAAATCACAGTGGATTCTCTTTAGTCTTATAGATGGTATCTAATATAACCTCTGATATTATTATCATAGTCAAGCATATATTTAACTTTAGCATGCAAAAAATGGGTTCCTTTCCAGTGAAAATCTAAACTGAGTTATTAGGTAATGGAGATGAATACTTCAGAACCACTTCCCAGCATTTCCAAATAGTTCTATTGAAATTTGGTCCCCGTCCTAGTGACATCCCTATTATGCTACTCAATCAGGACCCAAGCTGTAAAGCAAGATGTTAGGAAGCAATACCAATTAATAGAACAAGTGGCACAAACTTTTATGTATGTATAGGTATTATATCTGTTTCTCTCTGTATCTTTAGACCCAGGGCATCAAAAATATGTGATGCAATGGAGAGCACAAAACAAGGAAACACAATGAAGAATGCATTTCCAGATACTGATAGCCACAAGACCACTTCAAAGAAAATGGAGCTTACTTCTTCACACTCTCTCATCTTCTTTTGGGCTGCATCAAAATCATAATTGACATATACACATGCCAAAAACTCTGTGATAGGATCTTTGCAGGAATACTGCTCTTGCTGGATAACCTTTATAAAATCTTTGAATTGAGGTCTCCTCCTTTTGTTGACAACGAAGGCAGTGGCTAGATAACGTAAAAGATGGGGAGCATTTGTTTGAATGGCATTTAGATACCTGGAAGAAAGAAAAATGTTTTATATTTTCAATCATTGTAGAGGACAATCACAATGATAAAATTTCATCAACAAATACACTTTGGTGAATACAAGGAAAAAGCTAGACATATGCTGAGAGATTATGGCATCTCAGCCACAGACCCAAGCATGAGCTTTCATGCATTGAGAAACGTCATGTATAATTTCCTCAAACTCCTGATGCCCAACCAGATAAATCATGTCATGCCATAGAAGTTCTGAAAGATTGATACCAAAAGAGCATGCCAAGTTGAAAGGAGTGACAAACACTAAAAAATGAACTAGACTAATATGGAAATGAACAAACATGCACTAACAGAATCCTCCCTGAATGGTTGTTTTGTTCAATTTATTGTAAAGATCAGGCCTTATTGATCCCATTCTGAGCATTACAACATTGCCCTAGTGGCCCTAATTTCCAATCACATAGAGAGTGGAAAATAGTTCAGTAGTTAAATAGTACTGAGTACTAGGTAGTAATCCTTATTAAATAATAACACGTGGCATATGAATTCAGTAGTAATCCTTATTAAATAATGACACGTGGCATGTGAATACACCACTAACCTAAATTTGTAGTGTAGTGGGAAGATTTTTAAAGTAACATCCTATCGGATTTTGGAATGTGGTATTTTTCTTTAAAAATCTTCCCATTACACCACAAATTCAGATTAGTGGTGTATTCACACACCACCTGTCATCATTTGATAGGGATTACTATGTAGTACTCAGTACTTCCTAATCACTAGATTTTTTGTCCCATGGAGAGAGTTAATCAGTAAACATTGATCCCTAATTGTTCACGCCATTGCACATTGAACGGAGAAGCAAAATCTATAACCCTGCCGTTCATGTTTAAACTACAATTTGCCTCAAATGATAGTTAAAGAAAGAAGGGAAAAGAGAAGGGGGGAGAGTAGGGGAGGGGACGAATAGCTAATTTTAAAAGGAGATAGAAAGAGGCATGCATCTTCCACATTAAGCAACAATAACAATAATAATACCATATGAAATAATAACTTTGCAAACACTACTAATAACAATAAAAAAAAAACTGATATATAGAAGGGAAAAAAAAAAGCGGTAAAATAAGAAAACAAGGTGGTATAAGAAGGGATCCCAATGGGTGGGTTTGGGATGGGAGAACCCTTCATCCAACCCTGACTCAATACTCGAAACAAAATCTCCGTCATGGGATGGCCGTGCTACCCTCTTAAGCTAGGAAGCATGGACACTCCGTTTAGAGTGTAGTTTGCGTCTTGGACACACCTAGATACACGTCGTGTCCAAACTTTTTATTATTATTTTTTTCCAATGGACAGATCTCAAACATGTCAAAAACACGCATGCCCCTCAGTTGGACACATTATCGGACACAGTAGGCTCGAAATGTTATTGTTAAAAGTATTAAATGGTTTCAAATTTAAATTTTAAAACTTTAAAAGATCAAAATGTAGCACACCCAAATCCAATTTTTCAAATACTTAACTTGGTAGTTGTTAGCTTATAATTGTAAACTTATTTAGTATTTTATGAATATTACATACATAAACACAACAAATAATAATTTATAAAATATATTTTTTTTCCATAACCCTATCCTACCCATATCCTTACTTTTCAAAAATGTTGTGTACCATGTCTATATTTGTTCCCGTGTCCTCCGTACTTCTTAGCTCTCATGTTTAGATTTAAACTAAGTATTAATTGAAATTTATATTTTCAATTTATTTCTGGTGATGGGTTGCTTTGCCACTTTAATGTAGTGCCAAGCTTAGACAACATAGTTATATATCTTTAAGCATCTACCAATGGGTTGTCCCACATTGTCTGACTACCGAAACAAGGACAGATTTATAAGGGCAATCTAGCTGGGTGTAGGCCACTAGCACAATGCAGGATATGCTTGTTTGCCCATACCCGCTACGCCCCCATCATGATGAATCCCAACTATATCTTCTCCATTTTTCAAGGTGAATTACCATCCCCAAGTGTAATTGACAACTGGAGAAATGGTTTGAAAATAATTCATGATACAAACTTTAAAAATAAAAATAAAAATAAAAACAAAAAAGATAAACATTGGTAACTAGATTGAGAACAAAGATGTTCAGACGCCATACTTGTCCTGATAGAAAAGGTCGATAATTTGTGTTCTTCCATTGTCATGGTTGAAAAAGATGAATAGACTCCAATGCATTAGCCATATTCTGTTTTGCACTTGATTTAAAGGCGACGCAAAACTCTGCATTGCAAAATCACAAATCACCATTAGAAAGAATTTCTTACAAGGAATATAAAAACTAGACATTTGCAAGTTAATATAAAATTGGATGTAGGATGGAAACCTTTGAGTCAATAATTTCCTTTAGTGTGTTGAGTTCAGTAAGAGCAATCTCCCAGTTTTGCATCAATATCTCAGCTGCTAGCTTCCCCCATAATGCACTCAAACTCCTTTCACTGTTTGTGCATAAACCACTGTACTGATACAAATAATCAGCAGCACCAGAGTAGTTCCCACATTCAAACTGAAACTTTGCATACTGATACAATGCCTCTATCTGCTCTGGACCAATCTGATTGAAATATATATTGTTTTGTAAGTTTAAAATGTGCAAAGGACCTAAATATCATGCAGCAATAATGGCATACAAAAGAAGAACTGAAGGATCACTAGACCTATTAATACTAATAATAACATAGATGCTACGTTACCTGAACTCTTCTAAATTTGTAAAATAACAGTGTCGGACAATCAACACTTGAATAAGGGTATGAGATATGTGTCCGATATGGCTACTTGGTCATACATCTAACAAATATGTATAAGTAATTGAGTTTACTATAAAATGAAGCATAGGAGTTTCATTTTATGTATAAAATACTGCATTTTAGCTTGTAAATACAGTTTTAAAGAAGTATCTAAAAAATATGACATTTGGCAGTGTTCGAGTGTCTTTGGACATGAAAATTAGATGAACCCAACAGTCGAACATGTACCCGCACCCAACAACCGTACCCGAGTCCAGATAACATTCATGCAACAATAATGAAGTACCGACCACAAAACTATGTAGTACACAATGATTTTTTCTTTTAAATTCTGAATAACTTATGTAGTAGACAATGATTGATTTATAGAAGCATTCATATGCAAAAGATGTGCATGCAAAAAGGTCTAAAGTTGTATATATGGGTATTTAGCCTCAACTTAAACTGGCATCCCAAACATACTTTTAAGCTATCCCCGCCAAACATGTTCTGCAAATTTCTTCCATTTAGAATGCTTGTTTTTAGGCTTTCTCATACAATCAAAATTCACTTAATTGTAAGGATATTGAAGCTCCATCAACTTTATCCAGAAGGTTATACACAGCATATTGTTCATAGCTTGAAATAGAACAATATTCTGCCTGTTCACTCAACTCTGGGCAACAATGCAGACTCCACAAAGAGTTGACTATGATCAACTTTTATACTAACACCATAAAATAAAGTTCTCCTAACTGCTAGTTGAAATACCAAGAAAGATGAGGAGGAAAAAATCAATATCTACATATGGACAGATAAAAAAGAAAATGATTTGTGAGGGAGGACACAAGTTTCCTGCCTGAACGTACACACCTGAGGCTTAGAATGAGAGCAGCAGTTTTCAAAATGCTAGCACCCATACATGCTTGTTGTCTATGTGCAAGAATATATGGAATTATGCACAAAACATTTGAATATTCTCCAGTATTTGCAAAGATAGATGTACTTATATTCTAGGACAAATTACGCTGGTAGTCCTTATAATTTGGACCATGTCTTAATTTCGTCCTTTTAGTTTTAATTGTAACAATTTTATCCTTCAACATTTCAAAATATACAAAATTAGTCCAATTGATAACGAGCACGCTTAGATTGGACGAAATATGACCACTTGCCTTGCAGGTGGAGTATAATTGTAAAATCACTACTTTCGTCTTCGTCTATTTTTCTCCTTATGAATTACTTCACTCTTTATACACACTAGTGGTCAGGCACATGCTTTGCATGTGCCAACCACATTTAAATACACATAAGAAAAAAGACTAACAAAAAAGAACATTTTAAGTTTCGTTTCGTTTTTTTGTTTTGACATTGTTTTTATCGTTTGATGTCTTGTCTTTTTTTTAGGTGGGGTGCCAAAATGGTCGCCTCCTTTTTTTGCTAAATACGCAAGTAAATAACACATGATTTTTGTTCAACGCCAAATTACAATATAATAGGCTTTAAATAGCCCAAAAGCCCAACTCACTCACCACTTTCAAAATGACCTAGCTGAAACCTCCTTTACTCTTTCTTAAAGAGGGAACAAAAAGTTTAGTGGTACAACAAACTTGATAACTTAAAAACTTGTGGTGAAAATAATGGAGAGACAAGATAAAAATATAGTTAATGGGCCTTACCTCTCCCGTATTACGTTCTACTCAACACGAATTTGGATACAGTAGATTCTACTAACCAAGTTAATGTTAGCTAAATAAAACTCACTTTATCATGACACTTCCCTGAGATAAATGAAAGTTTGGTGCCTAATATCATCTGCTTAGTAGGCCCCACAACACAATGGCTATAGTGAAAGCATAAACCAAACCCTACAACATTTTTCTTCATTTATCACATCTTCCACAGCACCTAAATCCACATACCTACAAAAGCCCCTAACTCCGAACCTCCTTTAACTGAATTCACACTCCACGTGCCAGGTTCAGAGCTTGCTTTGTCATCTGCCATCTCTGTAACTTGAACGCTTATTTTCTTTCTCTCTCAACACTTTTTACTTGACCACTCCCTCTCAGAACGTCTGCTGTTTCACCCTGTAGCATTTCAATAATGATTTCATTTCCCCCTCTCAACAGTCGTTTCATGGAGATCCAATTTCTGTGTCAAGACCAAGATCAACACAGCTTTGGCCTTCGACAGTGCAGCTCGGTCAATAGGATGTGCCTCCACCAAGACCAACTTTCCGACACCACTGATTGGTCTATAATTGGACCTCAACGAGCCATCTGACAATTGGTGGAACTCGACTTCCAGCCATCTCATAACGAAGATCTGCTGTTTTATTGCATCCTACTCATCATCTTCTTTATCAATTTCATCGTCGTTACCTCCTTAGCTATCTTTCTCCCTGCCTCTATTCTCCTTCACACCCTCACAGCCTTCCTTCAACACAACTCAACTCTCGCGCACAGATACCGTCGGCCATGGATAGCTTTTTATATATTTTCAAAAGTACTGGGAATGGGATGATTTTATTAAGTTTCATATTTCAAAGACAGTTTACTGCCAAAACTTGCCCCATTAGTTGTTTAGGTCACTAATATAAAGTTTGGTGGTTGAAACCAATTGGCTGCCGGAGTACTGCAATTGGCGGCCGCTGAAATCCACTAAGTTCACAACTCTTAGTTTTTGGCGGTGGAAATTCGGTGGCCATTAATCTGATTCGTTGGTTTAACGGTTGGAAAGTTACCCCATTAGTTGTTTAGGTCGGTAATATAAAGTTCGGAGGTTGAAACCAATTGGCTGCCGAAGTACTGCAATTGGCGGCCGCCGAAATCTACTAAGTTCACAACTCTTCATTTTTGACGGTGGAAGTTCGTTGGCCATTAATCTGATTGGTTGGTTTAACTGTTGGATATGCATGAAATAAAAGAAGTAATAAAAGGCTAAGGTGGTGTAAGTTGGTGAATAGTAGCAGGTGAGCCAATTGGTTGAATGGTTGGGACATACATGGAAGACCAGACATAATGAAAGGACAAAACAGACAATTCAAATTGGCGTACCGGAGGAAAAAGCAGGTCACTGCCGCTTTTGTTATAGGTTATAGATAAATGTATATACACAATCCAGTCCTGATGGATTTTAATTCTCAAATCAAAAGAAGAGATGGAAGATTAAACTCAATTTTTGTTGAAAACCAATTTTTTTTTTTTTTTTTGATAAGTAAAAGATATCATTAGAAAGCGCTAAAAAGGCTCAACCCAAATACAAAACTAAACCAAAACTACTTACAAGAACTCAACACAAAAATTAAGCTCATCTATAAAGTCTAAAATAGAGAGGGAGGAATCACAGAAATTCCCTTTACACCAGAATGGAAGCTATACAAAAGACAAGACTTTAATGCATGTACTGCCAAATGAGACTCTTCAAAGATACGGCAGTTTCTTTCTCCCCATATACACCACATAATGCATAGAGGTGCCACTCTCCAAGGCTTCCTCTTGCTTTTCCGTCTGCGACCTGTCTCCCAACATGCCAAGAGCTTGAGGACTGAGTCTGGTACAACCCAAAAGATCCCAAAAACAGACAAAATAAGGGCCCATAACTCCTTAGCTACCTCGCAATGAAGCATTAAATGATCCACTATTCCTTCAGCCTTACAACACATGCAGCATCTATTTGGGAACTTGAAGCCTCTTTTGACTAGGTTGTCAGTGGTGAGGATAGAGTTCAAGGCAGTTACCCACACAAAACATGCCACCTTCAGGGGCACTCCGAGTATCCAAATACTTTTGAAGGGGAACATTAAACTTGGATTGGTGGAAAGCAAGGAGTAATACAATATTACCGAGAAAATCCCCTTGTTATGCTTCCACTTAATGTTGTCCACTATTCCTCTATGCACCTGAGCTCCATACACAAGAGCAAGGAACTCTTAAACATACTCCACCTTCCAACCCTGACAAGGCCTTGTGAAAATAAGCTCCCAAACAACCCCTGCGCTGGAGGTGATCAAGTAATCTGCAACTAAAGCATTCTTATTGGCTGCAATGTTGAAAAGATTCGGAAAAGCAACTGATAAAGGAGTGTCTCCGCAGCACAGAACATGCCAAAATTGGATTCAGCTTCCAATGCCCACCTCGAATACCACCTGTTTGAAAAAAGCTATCCATCCCCTTCTAATTCCTTTCCACAAACCCACCCCGTGAGGTTCTCTAAGGTCCACTCCATACTTACAATCAATCACACTTTTCCAAAGATGGTCCTCCTTTTTCGTATATCGCCAGAGCCATTTTCCCAATAAAGCTTGGTTAAACTTACAAAAGCATCTAATGCCCAACCCTCCTTGCTCAACTGGGGTGCAGATTTGATTCCATCCCACCAAATGGAATTTGAATTCATCCCCAAGACCTCCCCATAAAAAATTACTTTGGAGTTGTATCAACCTTTTTTCTATTGAGGCTGGCATGATGCAAAGAGACATAAAGTAAGTAGGCAAGCTATATAGAGTACTCTTGATAAGAGTGACTACCGCCTTTGGATTGGCATTGCCTTTTTCCAACCCGTAAGCCTTTTCTCGAACGACTCGACAACTTTGTCCCAAACTGTCGTTGCTTTGAATGGAGAGCCTAGAGGTAAACCCAAGTATGTAGAAGGAAGGGCTCCCACTTTGAAGCCCATAGAGTCAGCCATACCTTGCAAATCCATCACCACACTTACAAGAATTAGGTCACTTTTGCTTATGTTTACTTTCAAACTTGAAACCGCCTCAAAGCAAACAAGAATGCATTGTAAAAACTTCAACTGCTCCTCCACAGGGCCACAAAAAATGATGGTGTCATCTGCAAACAAAAGGTGAGAGATCTATATTGCTTCCCCTTCCCTCCTGCTAGGCTTAAAACCCTTAATCATACCTCCTTGCTCTGCCTTCTTTAACATTATGCTCAACGCTTCCATCACAATGATGAATAGGAAGCGTGACAAGGGATCCCCTTGCCTCAAACCCCTTGAACTGGGAAAGAAACCTGATAGAGATCCATTCACAAGCACAAAATATCTTACAGAGGAAATGCACCATTGAATCCAAGTCTTCCATCTAGCCCCAAAACCCATTCTTCCCATGACATAGATAAGAAAATCCCAGTTAACATGATCAAAGGCTTTTTCTATGTCTAACTTACAAATGACACCTGGAACCCTACTTTTGATTCTAGAATCCACTACTTCACTGGCAATAAGAACCGCATCAAAAATCTGACGACCTCCTACAAAGGTGTTCTGATAATTTGAAATAACTGTTCCAACCACATTTTTCAAATACCTAGCTAGTACCTTTGCTAGTAACTTATAGATGCAGCCCACTAGGCTAATAGGCCTAAAATCTTTCAACTCTATGGCACCGCCTTTCTTGGGGATAAGAGCACTGAATGTGGCATTGAGACTTTTGTCAAAAGACCCATGAGTGAAGAAATGTTGGAATAGAGCCATAATGTCCCCTTTAACCGTAGCCCAAGCTGATAACAAGAAAGCCATGGTCATCCCATGGTCATACCCCAGATTATAGTTTGGTCGGAAAACAAAAATCTTATGAATTTGGATTGGATTTCAATTGTCAATACCTTCAAACCAAAAATCTGTTACCACCCTCCCTCCGTCCATCCACTAAGACCCCCTCCCTCCCTGTCTTTTCAAAAGTCTCTCTTACTCTATATATATTTATCTCTCTAAATGTTTTTCTCTCTCTGTATATATATACACATATAAATGAATACCCCAACAAAAACAAACTTGTTTTTATTCCTCTTCATTTCTTTTAAGATTGTCAATCATGTTATCCTACTGGTGTAAGACGAATTTTGTAATCGGGGTAATATATATGTGGTAAGGTTTAAGTGAACCTTTGCTCAAAATTCATGGGGAACTGCAAAACTGGTCCATCAACCATCTGGGTGCCAAAACCTTGGGTTTTGTTCGTATATTAGTTGAGACTCAACCATGAACTTATTTTTGGACAAGAACGCTTTGGGTTGACCACAACTTTTCGGGCAGTCATATTGCAAAGTGTGAAAACCGTGTAAACTGTTCAGTGGTTTCATTTGGATTGGGGTGAGGGGTGGAGGGAAAGGGTGGATGGTGGTGGGAGACAGCCAGGGAGGTGGGTGCAGGGGTTTTGGGAGGGCGGAGGGCGTGGAGGTGGAGAGGAAGAAGAATACAGAGGAGAGAAAAATGGAAGGTAAGAGAGAGAAGAAAATAGAGCAGAGACAAAAAAAAAAAAAATGAAATAAGAAAAAGAAATGATAGGGTAGGGGAAAGAAAAGGAAATGGAAGAGAAAGAGATAGAATAAAGGAGAGACAAGTAAATGGAAGAGAGAGAAGCTGATGACTGGAGAAGAAGACTGAGAGAGGGAAATAGTGTGAATTACCATTATTACCCTAGAGTGTTTGGCACGTGGTTGTTTTCCGTTCAAGTTAGTAATGTCAGTTATCAATTGGACTAATTTTGCATATTTGAAAAATTGAAGAAAAATAATGGTTACAATTCAAACTATAAGGATGAAATGGAGACATGGTTCAAATTATAACGACTATAAGTGTAATTTGCGCTATATGTTTAGATACATCATACTGCTAGTTCAACAGATTGATGGGACATAATGGTTCTGTGGGTGGTGTAGGTACAAGTGTCCAACTCCACTCCGTACAAGTCCTCCTCTTACGCTTGGCTTCACGTGGCAGCCCACTGAGGCGACGTGTGCACTAAGTCTGCTCATCCACCGAGAAAAGTACGAAGAGCGCCTCCTTCGAACTAAGACATTGAGAGGTCCTCACCTAACAGATGACCTCAGAACACCTCCTCCGCGTCACGACTTCGCACTCGGCACCTCCTGGCTCGGCCATAGAACATCGCCGCCGAGCACATCTCCATACTCGGGACACCTTCATGGCTTCACACTCGGCACCTCCTGGCTCGGCCATGGAACATCACCGCTGAGCACATCTCCATACTTAGCATAATTCTCTATGACTTATTTTCCATAACCTAGGTTGGGAGCAGGACCTAGGGACCTCCGCGTGAGATCACCAGGAGACAAGTGGATTGGAGGCTAGAGTTGAGGGCTCGCCGAGGGGCCCTGCCCCTCCGGCCGATCTTAGAGAGAGAGGGATCTCCAAGCAAACGACAAAGCGCATTTAATGCCTGAACGTTTGAATCACTGAATCACTGTCACTACAGAGGTACATAGTTGACATTCAGAATGTCGGTCTTCAAGACGCCCCAGACTGAGGAGCCAATCAACAAAGGGCTCCGCCTCAGGTCTGAGGAACCAATCACCGAAAACCTCGACAACTGAATGACTAATCATGAAGTATCTCCCTCACCTATATAAAGGAAGCCTTCATTCGCCATTGAAGGGACATCAAGACATTCAAGACATTCATCGCACATTGAATGCTCATCACCAACCTCTCCAAAATCTCTCCAAGCTCTTTAGGACACTGCCACTCTCTCTCTTCTTAAGACCACCTCAACTCTCTCTCCTCCACCTCCGGTGGTCCTCTGCCTAGACAGCGCCTGCCGTTAACTTCCCATAGAGTCACCCTCTACAGGTTTGACCACTCACTTCCCACCATACCACACACACAGGTGGAATCAAGTTTCAAGTTTCAACTAACATAAAGGAAGGACACGATCTGAGTAACATTTTGACCAACTTGAACTGCCAACTCGAGGGGGTTGAATTTCCTCAAACCCTTCAATTTCAGATTAGAGGGGAATCAGCCCCTCCTTTAGATGGGTTGGGTATCCTAGGTGTGTTCACAGCTATGGGATATGGAACACAACTACACCCCAAAATCTATACCAGAGAATATGGACAAAGTTACCAATGTTCAGGAGTTTATTACATTGGTGTAGTTGTGCGTAAACAATAATGAGAATAAACTAAGCTATTATCCAAGAAAAACTCAAAAGGCACATAAAAATTACTCTCTCTCGTCCTCTTATCAAAAAAGAAAAAATTTCTCATATTGCTTGCTTACATTGGATTCTACATTGGTATCTTTTTCTCTGCCCACAAAAAACAGATAGATAAACTAATTCAAAAAAGCCAAATCAAGAGCACCAACCTGGTATCGATCATTAAGCATCTGAAGAGTGTACGGCTTATTATCAGGCCTCATCTCATTAACCGCATTCGGATTCTGCAGAAAAGTTATCAACGGGGCTGCAGCCTCCTCCAAGGCCTTCAACCTCGACACCACCTCCGCCCTTCTCTCCACCATCTCTGCAAAAACGCATTCAAAACCGACAAACACCTTAAAACCCCAATCATACAAATACAGATATATATATATATATAGAGAGAGAGAGAGACCTTGGGGGACCTCGTCTGTTTGGTAGAGGGACTTGTGGATGTCCATGGCGTAGTCGACCATGTTGGTGTTGGCGAGGAGTTCGATCTTGGCTTTGAGGATATCTCCATCTGGGTACAGTTGAAGTTCTTGAAGGAACTCCAAGAGCGGGAACACTAGGTGGCGGTCCAAATTCGGTGCGATTCGTGGGGTGAGATCGTAGTTCGCCATGGCCGCCCTGCTCGAAAGAGTTCAACCCTAAAAACTAAACACACGCATAGGGAGGGGGTTATCTATAGGTTTGCGTTTTTCGTCTGAATCTCAAAACTACCCCTAAAGTTTTGAACAATATCAGTTACCTCACTTAAAATATGTAAAATATTAATTGAAAAATGATTTGCTGCGGCTCCTTCTCTCACAATATATTAAGTAGTTAGGTGTTAAAATTATTAATACACTGTGACATATGTGATATTACTTTTTCAACCACTCTTTAAACATGCCTAATTAAAATCCATATCCATACTAATTTACCTCTTCTAATTCAATGATATCCAATTTTGGAAACTATTTATTTTTCCGTTGTATTTTTCTCTCGTTTTTCTTTTTTCTTTTTTTCTTTTCCTTTGTTTACTGTATAAAAAGGAATAAGCATGATGTTAAAAATGCAAATTTTCATCCAATGCGGTGAACTTGTTCAAATTCAAATTTTCACAAACTTCCAACTTTAATGACAAATTTGAAATCTTCAAATTAAAATGTTGAGGATCAACAGCTTTAAGGTTGCCTTGCCATGAAAATTTTCCCTCTAATTGTCTAACATCATTAAGAGCTGAAAATATGAAAGGAAGGAAACAATTTTTCTTTCCTTTTCCTTTCTTATTTATTAAGTGGGTACAACTACACCAACCTTGCAATTATTGCTTCTATCCCGTTTATATAATCATACTCAGCCATTTTAGAGAAATTCTATATATACCAACTACTTTAATAGAGTTTTCATGTCGAATAATGTGATTGTTTGTAATTATTGTATTTCAAATAAAAGTACCCATTATTTTTGGTCATAATTGCAAAAATTATTACAACGGCCCACATTGTGGGATTCTACGGACAAAAATTCCATAACAATAGAATTTTATGGCTGCAAATACATATGACAAAGGAGACTGCTTAAAAAAAGAACAGATATGGAGAGAAAATCCAGTAGGTGGAGTAAGGCAACCCTTTACCCACGTTTACACCCTTGTGTCTGGCCTAGATGTGAAAATACGCACACAACATTGTAGGGGACAACACCCACTCGCCTAGCACTTCTTTATGTACAAAAACAAAAAAAACAAAAAAATTAGTCTATATAAATCTCAAACATAATATAATACTACTATATTTTTACGTTGAACATATACTATTAAACATTTTACAAATTATAGTTCATGAAAGAAAAAACTCATTCATGTCTACAACTAAATAGGATTTTTTAATATAATCTCAACAAATTATCAAACCCTTTGAACAATATGTAACTTAGTAATAGAAGTCGTCCCACACTCTCAACCTCATAAACTGAATGAGAGATGGTAAGTATGTAAATTTAATTCGTACTTGAGATATAAAAACACGTGTCAAATAAATTAACCATTCTGTTGTGAAACTTTAAAAAAAAAAGTCTGACTTGAGTTGTGACTACTTTAACATAGTTATTGGCCGTGAACGCATGTCATGTACGGATTATAAATATAGAATTGTAATATAATTTTTTAGAGATATTCTTGTAAAATAATTTTATAGGATCATGTGTTTAAAATATGATATTAAATGAAATATGTTAGAAGCATGACTAAGTCATATTTTTAATATATATTTGTTTATTGGGAGTAAATACATTAATTATAAATTTTGACATCATATTTATTGAGCCATATTCAGGTTTGAAAAGAAAGAAACAAAAATTATAAAAAAAAAATTAAATCTAGGCCATCCTTATGGAACAATGTCCGGTATTCTAGTAATACAAAATTATTTGGTAGTCTATCCATTAAATTTTGTCATATGTTATTTATTTTATTAAAAATATCTCAATTAATAACAAATTCATGTTGTTGATGTAATAATACACTACCTGTCACAATTTAATACGGATGAGTACTGAGCAGTCGATGGCACTATCTAACTACTGGACCATTTTTTCCTACCATTATATTCATCCAATCTGTCTTAGATTTGATATCTTATATACATATATGACTAATCTGTATTCATTCAAATTAATAAAACAACTTTATTATAGTTTAGTTTTAAGAAAATATAAATAATAGTAAAAATTGATTAATTAAGTTTTCATAAGTTAATTAAGATAAATATGAGTAAATGTTTTAATTCCATGCTCAAAAAAATTTATAAATATATTTTCAAAAAATTTTGTGTACTTTATTTATATATGATTTCCTAGTTCTTTTTCCCATTTTTCTTTTCTTTTTTTTTTGGGGTAATTATTTGATATAATTGAACAAATTCATAAATGTTAAATAAATTAATAAAATTATATGAAACAAAGTGAAATCAGTGTATCTTCTTCAATAATTCTTATTTTATAAGCTTATTAACCTCCTTTATTAAACAGAGTATATAAGGTTTGAGTAAATTAATCCATCAAAAAAATCAAAAATACATATATTAAGCTTACAACTCAATTTTTAAAAAATTTAAAATACTTTGAAAAGAGCACTATTTATAGGAATTTGAATTAATTTTTAAAATTTTGTTATCATATTGACTATTAAAAATCCATAATGACATAATTATATTTAGTTTCTATATATTATCTTAAATGACATTTAAAGTTTCCATTCATTTATAAAAAAATTCACAAGTAAATATACTTAAAATCGAGTCAGGAACTTTTTTTAACAAAACTTAAAAAGCTTTGAAAAAAACGCTATTTATAGGAATTTGAAAAGATTAAATAGATTTAGTTACTAAATTGACTATAAAGAATTCATAATAAAATATTTATCTTTAGATTTTATATATTATCTTAAATGTTAATAAGAAATTTTTATATTAAAGGAAGATGATTCAAGAAAACATTACCATATCAGTTAAAGAACTAATGATTTTATAATTTTTGTATTTTTGTATTTTTTTAAATTCAAAAATTTGAGAAAAATGGATCAATACTTTCAAGTTTAAAGACCTAATAATGTATTTTATAATATATAATAATATATACATATATACATGTATGCATGTATACATGTGTATATATGTATCAAATTTTTGTATATATTTTTATATAGATCTAAGGATATAGTGAAACATAGTTATAAATTTAAAAATAAATAGAAAGATATATATAATTAATATATATATATATATATATATATGTATTCTTAGATATATATGTATCTTCATATATAGATAAATTTAAATATATTTCTATCAGTATTCTTATATATATATGTAACAACCGCAAAATCTATGATCCAAATGTAGACCAGGCCAAACCGTTTGCAATAAAAGTTCTTTGTTCAAGTCTTGACACTAGAATGTTTATTATGATGGGATATACTTCAAATTTGCTAAGAGTCATAAATTATGAAATGTCATAACCCTTGCTAATGAAATTAATATAATCAAAAGTTAGGAAATTTAAGTATTAATATTGTTTTTATAGTTATAACCATGTGTTTAACAATACATAAGTTGTGTTATACATTAATAAATTAAATTAGTTAAGGACTAATTAGAGAAGTTAACTAATTTTTGCCATTATTTGATGAGGTGTCAAGACCTCTTTGGATGTAGGCCAAAGTTAGACATTAACTAAAAAACTTAACAAAGTTATCTATATGGTTGGAATGTAAGTAGAGGGCAATTAGAAAAAATGACATAGGTTTTAAAATATCTATCTATATATCTAAATTTGAAATTATGAAGAAATTTCATGATTGGCTAATTTTAATTTCTTGAATTAGTTAAATAAATAATTAAATTAAGAAGCTACCAAACTACCCTTATGTGATCTTCTAGAAATATAAGACTACATCTTGAATTGACACTTGACACACTTAAGGCCTTTGATAGTATAGGAGTCTACATGGGGGGTATAATTAGGTACTAAAATTTTCATTTTCATGCATAAAATGTAGGATTGAATGATGAAGAGAGAGAGAGAGAGAGAGAGAGTGTGTGTAGAGAGACTCATGTTATATGCGATTGTATCTCTAAAACCTGCTAGAAATAGCAGAGAAGATAAAGAGGAAGAAGAAGAGAGAAAGAGAGAGAAAAAGAGAGGGAGAGAGGAGTAAAAGGCTAATCTTGCACCCTAAGCTTTGGGACATCAAGGGTAACTATTCTACACCATTTCTAAGTTATTTTTATTGCTTTTCCTGGGGTTACAAGGCTAGAAGTTTGGTACAGACAATTTAAAACCAAACTCCATTAATGGTTATTAATGGAGAAAGGTTTAGAATAGATTTCTCTCCAGTCAACGACAAAGTGTGAGGCTAGTATAGAATTGTTCTAGGGTAGAAAATAATGCTACGGATTAAGTTTGAAGACCCCATGTGGTTGGAGAAGAGAGATAAGGCTAGATTATGGTTTTTGGGCTTATTAGCAATAATACATTGGATAACCGGATTTAGCACTTTTCAGGGGAGTATAAAAAGAAGTTCTGGGCACTTGGGGGTGGTCGGGGCTAACCGAGAAACACCAAAAAGTGGAGTTACAAGTCATAATACATAGTTGGCAGTGAACAGTCCATTTCGCCAAAGTTTTTCTTAGCTATCGATGACAGAAGCTGGTGAGGCCGGTACCAAATGAAAGGTTCGAGTTTAGTTTCTAACTCCGCTGACCTTGCATCATTTGGAGTTAAAATAAGTCCGACGGCTAGATCGCTAGGGCAACGAGCTCAAGCCTATTGGAGAAGAAAGGTGGGAGCCACCACCCCCACTCTCGGGAGGTGGTGCATGGGGGCACGTGGGCCACCCTCTGGACCCCATTATTTTTTTAAATTTATATTTTAATATAATAAACATTTTAAAACTAGTTTGGTATTTTTAGTGTTTTATCATAGAAAAATCATTAAAATTAATTTCTAACGAGTAAAAAATATTTCAAAATCAATTTTAGATAATATTGAAAATACTCTAGGGAGGTGGGATATTCCTATCATTCAAATAAACTTTAAAATTTCTCAACTCTAGGGGCAAAACGGTCATTTTAACACTATTAAGGGCAAACTTGATATTTTGTAACAAAACCTGACCTTAGGATTTCAAAACAAGTATAAACACCTAAAATAAATAAATATATATATTTTTAGTAATTTGTATCAGAAATGGATGGATTTTATAATCTAGGAAGACATAGAAATTGCTTAGGCTACACCATAGCAACTAGTGGGCTAAGTTAATCAACACTGAACTCAGTAGGACTTAGAACAAATAACGGGAAGGTCTTGCATTCATATATGCTAACTTAGACTAAAGAATAATACAAGCGATAATGTGTTTACAGTTCACATACAAAATGAGACAATAACAAAACAACTAAGCTATACCAAATTTCAGGTAGGGGATTCATACCCTTTATTGCGATGATAATATAATTGTTAAAAAGTATTTTAATTTTAAAAATTCAATAATATTACTTTATAATTATATTTTATGTATTTTATTTACTATGGTAAATATGGATAAATCGAGATAACTGCAATGATTTTTCAATTGTCTTATTAAATCAACTGTATAATATTTAAAAGATATGATTATATAGTAAGGTAATACTCCCGACGTGAAGGAGATGAGCTATATTTATAAACATATATTAATAAAAGCCTAGTCAACCAGGCCATAAAGTAGTGACAATCTCACCTTCCGAAGTTGAATGATTTGCAATAGAAGTTATAAAGGTGGATTCCTTCTAGCGTGTAAGTGTGAAGAGGAAAAAGGGGTCTCACCTTTCAAATCGATGTTATTGGCAAAGGTGCTATAAGGGTGAAAACTTTTAGCGTGACGGTGGGGGGTATGTTGAATTACGAAAGTACCTAAAGATTAAATAACCTCAAGATATTCAAAGTTTGATATCATTGGATATGACATATTGTGAAACTGATAGTGTATTGAAGGAAATAATTGCTTTTGAACTAAAATATTTTATTATAGATCGTTATCTCTGTACATCTTATATTGAAAGGTATTTACATTGTAATTACTGGATTTATTTCTTATTGAGTTTTATAACTCATTCCATTCATGGGTAAACATTTCAAATAATAGGAAGTAAACTAAACTATCTCAGGAATAATTATGCAGGGTTGGACAGCTGACTAGGAAATAGATTTATACATAGCGCAAGTTATGATAATAAAGCTAGTTGTAATAGGCCTTAGGTATTAAGGATCTAGTTATGTAATCTTTATCTAGTTCAAAGTTTTGGCTTCTGTGAGAGTGGAACCATAGTTTATTATTATTATATTTAGAATAATAGTTATATTAGGTCAGTTGTCAGTTAGTTTACTTTATTTACCTTACAATCCGTTACTTTATTTGTATTTATCATTCACATCCCTGTATCTCCTTGGGTGGAGAAAACCAGAATGTGACAGTATATATTTACATACATATGTACCTCAATTATATTTTTAACATATTAAGGATACACATATATATCACTAATATATTAAAGATATATATTTTTTTAATACGTTGTTATTGGTGTCTATTGACTATCAATGTAAAATTATAATTATTTGATTTGGCTGTAAGGTTTTTGACAATTGATCTAATTGTACGATTCGATAGTCTTAAAAAAATCAAATAACTATCAAATCTTAAATTCTGATAACTGGTCAAAAGTTTAATGCAAATAAAAAAATATTGATGATATGTATAGCGGTTATACACCTATAATATATACAAATATATAATACATTTATAAATTTATAAAATGTATTAAAATATAATATAGATAATATGGTTTATTTATTTTATAGAATAATAAATATATATTATGTATTATATACTGTATACATATGATATATTTCCATAAATAATATATAATAATTACATTATAATATATTATAATATTGTAATATATATACTATATCACAATATACAATATATGCAATCTAATTTTACATTAAATTTAATAAATTATATCTTATGTATTATATATTATATATACATTATATATGGACAAATAAATTATAATACTTATAATATAATATGTTATAATGTTGTAGTATATATTATATTAATTATGTGTCAAAATAACCAGGCCCAATATAATAGGTTAGACCCAACTAAGAACATGTTGTCGACCTGGGCTAGGAGAGGCCCAAACTCACTAATGTCTAGAAGTAGGCCCTAACAGTGGTAATTACAACCCAGATCTAGCAAGGACCAAGTTGGTTTAGCATACGTAAGTCCATTCCTAAAAAAACTAGGACACTAAACAATAAAGTCCAAATACAAGACAAACAATAGCCAAAAGTGATTGACTCATAAAAGGAGACAAAGTTCAATTTTCAATGGGATTATGGCATTCTGAAGCCTATAAATACCACATACTACTAAGGTGTAAGGTACGTTCACTAGAGCTAAAGCTAGAGTCTTTTGTTCAATTTATTGTGATTAAGATTGCTAACTTAGTCATCGGAGTGCCATCGATCTAAAAAGGATCGAGGCATTCTTATTGTCTTATTCTCTTACAGATTATTCGTGCTCATCAATTTGATTTGAGAGTTCAACTAGGCCTTCCTAAAAATTTCACCTACAATTGGCACCGTCTATGGGAAGGTCTAGCAACAATGAGTACCAGCAATCTCGGAAGAGGAGTTGATCCTATTGATAGGGAGATTCACCATAGTTGAGATATTACCAGTCATGACGACACTCACCTAACCTTGCACAGCTAGGGAGGTTGTCCGATAAGATCGGAGATACGAGTCCTTGATAACAACCCCCAGCGAAAACGGGAAGAACTACTGGGGCCACTTAGTATATCAGGAATTAGGACCGCCGAAGAAACTATCACATGAATCTTAATTCCTCGCCCTCAGCAGCCGTTTACCTAGTTATGCAATACCCCAAGATGCCGATCACGAGCTTCTCCGACGGGATGAAGAAATTGCCCACCTCCAATCTCAAGTCAAGGCCATGAGGGAGGCAATTGCCCGAAGAGATGGATGAGTCCCCAAGAGATCTATAGATTGGCGCTTTGGAAGGAGGACAAGTTCCAAAAGTCCGAGCTCTCCTTTCACACGTCAAACAGCAAGCCATGCCTCCAGCATAGGACGCCTTGGAGACAGACATGGAGTTCAGCATCGTGAGAAGGATTAATTTCCACCCGTAGCAGATCGGGCTAAAGCTGGTCTAGAGCAATAAGATTAGGGCAAGTGGTTGAACAAGAAGCTGGATAACCGAGACAAGCACCCAACAGGACGGACATCTCAGGATATTGCTAGAAGGGCCCTCAACCAAATTGTTTCCACCCCCTTTATAAAAGAGATTGAGGCCCACCGACCTCCTAGGAAATTTACTTACCAAAATTTACTTATTATTATGGGAAGACAGATCTCATTACCCATGTTCGGCACTACAAACAGATTACACTATGGAGTTTTTTATGTGCCTAGTTTTTTCATCAAGCCTAGGAGAGGTGGCCCTACGATGGTTCAGCAAGTTGCCCTCTAGATCAGTTTCAAACTGGAGACAACTTGCCAAGCTAATCACTAATCGATTCATAGTAAACAGCAAGCAGCCTAAGGAGGTGGACTACTTGATGACCTTACAGAAGAAGAATGACAAGGGATTAGGGGTGTATGCAAGGCGTTACTAGGAGGCTTACAACGAAATCAAGGATTGCAACGAGCAGTTGGTTGTTGCACAATTCAAGATCGGCCTACCCAAGAAGCATCGACTGAGGCAATTCCTTATGAAGAAACCAATCACCTAGATACAGAAACTGATGCTAAGGATCGAACAGTATGCATGGGTGGAGGAAGATGTTGCTTAGCTGATACAGGAAAAGATCGGAGAAAAAACTGAGAAAAAAGATGGGGGTGAAAGCAAGAAGCCTAGACATGAGGAAAATAACAACCATCGGGTTAGAAAGATAACAGAAGGGGTCAACACGCTCTTCAAGGACCCAATTTACAAGATTTTGCCTTAGATAAGGGATAAGCTCTTCTTCAAGTGGCCCCAAAAGTTGGGAGGAGACCCCATTGCCCAAGATTAGAGGAAAGTTCTGCAGTTACCATTGGGAAAAGGGGTATCAGATAGAAAACTGCCGAAATCTTAAGAACCACTTGGAGGAATTGACGAAGGCTGGTCATCTTGATCAGTACATAGACCAGGAGAAGATGAAGCGGGAGGCTGAGCAGACAAGGCAGGAAGCCATCCTATAGACAGAAGTGAGAATAGAACCAGCCCGGGTAATCAATATCCTCCATGGAATGGTAGAGTCGGCAGCAGTAGACTCTCACGTATACCGGGCCGAGATCAAGAAGGCTGTGCATCTCAGGGAGGTAATGTTGTTGGAACCTCCAAACAAAAAGGCTAAGGTCGGCAGCAGTGTTAAAACCATAACCTTCACTGACGATGACTTAGTTGGAGTACAACTACCCTACAATAATGCGCTGGTGGTAACACTACGATTGGGGGATTGCAATGTGAAAATGATGCTCGTTGATTAAGGAAGCTCCTCCAAAGTCATGTACTACGACCTTTTCAAAAAATTGGGATTAAAGGATTCCAATCTCCAACCATCTTTGAACCCCTTAATTGGATTCAGTTCGGACTCGGTCTGGTTGTTGGGAAAGGTAACGATCCCGGTAACTGTGGGGGGGATCAATATTTAGATAGAGTTCTTGGTGGTCAACATGCCCTCCTCCTACAATGCAATCAAGGGTCAGACATGGTTATACCTCATGAAGGCCATACTGTCTAGCTACCACCAGCTGATCCACTTCTTGAGCCTAGGAGGAGTATAAGAGATAAGAGGAGACCAAGTGGCAACTAAGCAGTGCTTTCTGACAGCATGCGCCACAAAGGTAAATGCGGGTAAGGTTCAAATGATGGAGCTCCACGAGAATACGCCCATGGCCGACAATGTTGGGCTATTACCAGAACATAAGGCCGTTGAGGACATTAAGAAAGTTCATATAGATCAGCATGACGAGGAGAAGTACTTCGTGCTCGACACTTCTTTGTCCAAAATTGAGGAGAAATTGTTGTTTAATCTACTGACATAGTACATTGAATTCTTCGCTTGGACACCTTACTACATGCCGGGAATCAACCTAGAATTAGCCTGCCACAAACTTAACGTAGACCCATGGGACTGACCTGTGGTTCAGAAGGGAAGAAGGGCAGCTACTCAAATATAGATGCAGTGATTGAAGAGGTTGATAGGCTTCTTGAAGCTGGGGCAATAAAGGAAGTCTATTACTCATGATGACTCTCCAACACAGTGCCGATGAAGAAGAAGAACAACAAGTAGAAGGTTTGTGTCGACTTCACCGACCTGAACAAAGCATCCCCAAGGACCCTTTCCCTCTTCCCAAGATCGACCAGCTTGTAGATGCAACAATTGGATTTGAAAGGATGAACTTCCTAGATGCCTATTGCGAGTACCACTAGATCAGGCTTTGTAAAGATGCCCAAGAGAAAACTACTTTCATCACCCCAAGGGGCATCTTCTGTTACAAAGTCATACCCTTTGGTTTGAAGAACGCCAATGCTACCTACCAAAGATTAGTCACCAAAATATTTAAAGAGCATATCGATAGCATTGCAGAAGTATACATTGATGATATGGTGGTCAAAAGTAAGGTCGGCAGATTCCACCTAGGCAATCTAAAGGGAGTGTTCGACATCCTTAAAAAAAGTACAAGATGAGGCTGAATGCCTTTAAATGTGTATTTTGAGTAAGCTCGGGGAAGTTTCTTGAATTTTTGGTCACACACCGGAGATTAAAGCAGATTTGCATCAGATTAGTGCCACCCAAAACATCTAAGCCTTGAGAAACATCAAAGAAGTCCAGAAGTTGATTGGAATGATAGCGGCCCTTAACCAATTCATTAGCCGATCTTTAGATAAGTGTCAGCCATTTTTCTAACTTTTGAAAAAGCAAGAGCATTCAACTAGAACCCTAACTGTGACCAGGCTCTTGTTGACTTACAGAGATATCTGGCCTAGCCATCACTGCTTTCTACGCAGCTCAAACATGAAGAGCTCTTCCTTTATCTAACAGTCTCAGAGCACACAATGAGTGCCGTCCTACTTCGTCAACAAGACAGGCAGCAAAAGCCAGTCTATTATATCAGCAAAACTCTTCTGGGGGTAGAAAGCAAATATTTACTATTAGAGAAACTGACCTATCATTAATAATGGCATTACGTAAGTTGGTGCACTACTTCAGGAGCCCATACCATTAACGTCCTCATGGATCACCAGCTTAAGCCAATCCTTCGAAGGGCAGACTTCTCAAGTAGACTAGCAAAGTGGGCAGTGGAACTGGGAGAGTTTGACATCAAGTATCAACCTAGATCAGGGGTAAAAGGTCAGATACTTGTTGACTTTATTGCTGAATTTTCTATTGAATTGCCATAGAAAGCCAATCAGGCACCTGCTGCCCATCAACCATTACGAACCCCCCCTTGGAGCTATGGGAGATTGCTGATTATTAGAAGCTCTTCGTCAACAAAACATCTAATGACAAGGGGGCAGGATCGGGCATAGTCCTAATCACGCCAGACAACATGGCATTATAGTTGGCCATAAAATTGGAGTTCACTATCTCAAACAACGAGTCAAAATATGAGACTTTGCTCATTGGTCTGTGCCAAGTTATAGAGCTCAAGATTGCTAAGATAATGATCTACTTATATTCCCAACTGGTGGCTATCAGAATATGGGCGAATATGCGGCAAAGAACGACAAAATGGCACAGTACCTGGCAAAAGCAAGAGAATTGCTCAACAAGTTCAGCAAATACAAGCTCCATCAAATCAATCGCAACAACAATGCTCATATTGATGCCTTGACAACACTCGCAACAATCCTAAAGTCAGGATCAAAGAGAACAATTCACATGGAGACAGTATCTAGCCCGAGCATATTTCAAGAAGAAGTGCAAGCTCTGGCTATTGAATAGTTAAGACCATCCTGGATGGACCCAATCATCTCCTATCTTGACAAGGACGAGCTACTGGAAGACAAGAATGATGCTAGAAGAGTCAAGCATAAGTCCTTAAAATACTAGCTATTACCCGCCAAAGAACTTCATAGAAGATCTTTTACTAGTCCCTATCTACATTGTGTTCATTCGTATAAAGTGCAGGGCATCTTGTTCGAAATTTATGAAGGGATTTGTGAAAGTCACGTCGGCAGTAGATCTTTCACCCACTGAGCTATTTCACAAGACTATTGGTGGCCCTATATGCAGAAAGATATTGCCCAATATCTGCTGAAATGTGAGAAGTGCCAGAAGTTCTCACCAATAATCCATTAGCCTGCCAAGGACCTCATAACTATCACCAGTCCTTGATCTTTTGCATAATGGGGGATGGACATAGTCGGACTACTACCCTGAGCTCCAGGGAATAAGAAGTTCTTGATAGTGGCAACAGACTACTTCATCAAGTGGGTGGAAGCAGAGCCTTTGTCGACTATTAGAGAACTTGAGGCTAAAAGGTTTACATGGAGGAAAATCATCACAAGATTCGGGATACCCTATGCATTGGTTTCACATAACGACAACTAGTTCGACGACAATATGTACAAAGGATTCTACAATGATCTTGGGATTAGAAACTACTATTCAACGCTGGCCAATTCGTAGTGCAACGAGCAAGCAAAATATTGAACAAGACTATGCTGAATAAGATAAAAAATAGGCTGGAAAAAGTTAAGGGAAGATGGGTGGAAGAAATGCCCAACGTCTTCTGGTCTTAAAGAACCACTGTAAGAAGATCTACTTGAAAAACCCCTTTCTCAATGGCATATGGGGCGGAGGTAGTAATACCCTTAGAGGTCGGACTTCTAACCATTAGATCAGCAGCATTCGACACCGGTCTTAACGATAAGACTTTGGAAAAGGACCTCGACCTCGTTAAAGAAAAGAGAAAGCCTGCCTTGCTCAAACTTACTGGATATTATTAACAACTAAGCCAATCCTACAACAAATGGGTTTAGCCAAGAGCCTTCGCTCCTAGAGACTTAGTGCTAAGAAAGGTACTGGGGGCAATGAAGAATCCAGCAGACGGGAAGTTCGACCCTAATTGGGAAGGTCCTTACAGAGTTGTGTCCCAGGTTGGCGTGAGGGCATACCGACTAGAAACTATCGAAGAAATGTGACAACTACCCCGACCTTGAAACGCGAATAATCTTAAGAAATTCTACTAGTAGGAGTCTTCTTATTCTCAAAGGATGTAATGGCCTACAACAATACTTTGTTTTTCCTTTAAAAGTTGTATATTATAAGTAAAACTGGAAGTCATTCAGCAGATCTACATATCTAATGCTATTCCAAAAGACAAGCACAAAAGGGAGACAAAAACCAAATGTAAAAATTTAGTCCTGTCCAAGTTGAGTAGGTCGGCCAATGAAGGTTACAAAAACCAAGTATAAAAATTTGATCCTGTCCAAGTTGGGTAGGTCGGCCAATGAAGGTCACAAAAACCAAGTGTAAAAACTTGGTCTTGTCCAAGTTGGGCAAGTGGGCCAACAAAGGCCAAGATTTTTAAAATAAAAACCAAGTGTTTAACTTATTCCTGTATAGGTTTGGCAGGTCGGCTCAAGAATGGCCAAAACATATCAAAAACTTAGTAGAAAACTAAGTCTTCCTCATATAGAACAGTTCAGCTAAACAATTTGGTTAAAAAAGAAAGGTCATAGCTAAAAACTGAACGCACTCAGATCAAGTGCAATAACCAGCAAAAACATAGCAAGAAAAACTTGAGTTGAAATACTTAGCTTACGCAAAAAGAAGTACAAAAATAGAGGTAATAAAAAATCTTCCTATATTAAATAAATAAATAAAGTACAAATTACAACTATCTTGCCCGCATGTATAATTACAAGAAAGAAAGCAAAAATACAAAGAAAGAAAAAGTTACAAAGGTCGGTCAATAGTAAGGTTGGTCTCGGCAGAAGGCTGGTCGGCAGACCTATTGTTTTCAGTTGACTTGACTCCAAGAGGAGCCTCTTCTTCTTCGTCTTCATCAACCTCTACATCATATCCCAAAGAAAAGAAGACTTATCTAGAGCTTACTTCCTCAAGGCTGCCTTCCAGCCTTCTTGGAAGAGTTACTAGCAGATTTGCTTGACTTGTCCTTCATAGGAGTCTCTTACATCCTCATAACCCTTTGTACATTGGGCTTATGACTCTACCTCAGACTTCTCCAAATTCGTTATGGCTTCCGTTAAGCATGCCTTGGCCTCAGATGTTGACTTCTCAGCTTCGGCAAGCTAACCCGTCAGAGCTGCAGCTTCAGCCGTCACCGCATTAAAGTTTTTATCTTTCTGTTTAAAGCAGGCTTGGGTTTCAACAAGGAGGACTTTGCTGTTCTTCAGCACTATCTCTAGAGTACAAACGTACCGATCTCGATCATGGAAGTGATCCTTCAGCTCACCGTGTTTCTTCAGCAAGTTCTTGTGTCGATCATGCAGGCTATAGAAGCGCTGTATGACCTCCAAGCTTTGAATCGCTCCTTGATAAGAACAAACAGCAGAAGACATTGGTAAAAATCCCGACAAATAATTAACCAAAAAACAAAGGGAAGATGCCTTACCACCATCGATGAGTGAGCTGCCCCCATCAAGAGGTCTACAGTAGTTGTGTCACTTAGTTCCTTGATGTTTCTAAGCAGCAAACCGGTCTAGAGAGCCCCAACAGCAATATCGGCGCTGAAGAGGATGGAATTTTGATAAGTCATGGCACGACCACAAATCTTTGGCCACACCACAAACTCCTTAGTCCGTAGCTCCTCCTCTTTGCCCTTGTCTTCCTGTTTGGGGCATGCCGTCTTTTGTGAAGCACCTTCAGCCTCAGCAGCCTTTACCAATTTTCTCCTTTTCTTCACCTCCTAAGGCACCATAGGCTTAACCAGATCCACCATTATGGGAGTAACGTGGATCGTGATAGCAGGAGGTGCCATAGACGAAGAAGCACTAATGGCAGCAACAACAACAGTAGTGGCGGTGGATGTAGTCGCTCTATCCCCTTTTTTCTTTTTTGTGCCGCTTTTCTTAAGGATGGTTGCCAGATTGCGGCGTTGCCACCTTCAGCAGCAGGAAGTTGCAGCAGAATCGTTAGAGAGTCTCCAAGTAAATGCTGGCTTCCTTTCACCTTCTGGGCAGCAATGACACCAGCTAGTACTCCGTTAGTTGCCGAGAAGGACTGGTATAGGATCGAGTAACCTAGCAGTATGTGGGCAGCTCGACCAATTCCTCTCAACTTGCCCTCGCTCTTATATGCCCAGACTTGGCCGAGAGTGACGATATCAAAACGGACTAGCTCAGAGTCCTTGTTTTTGATGAAGAAGTCAATTGTAAAAGAAAAAATAGGATGTCAGAATCAGCGAAGACAGATGCAAGCAGAGATAAAAGTAAAGAAAAACTTAATAGAGGAGGCGGAGATCGACCTATTATCTTCGAGACTCTAGGGCATCTCATTGCTCGGAAAACCTCTTCTAGGATGTTCTCAAACTCCCATAGTCTTCTCACCCTCATAATAACGTTGTCGATCCCCTTCCCTGAACTGGGGAGGAACTGGATCAACTCTCTCGACCCACTCCTAACCTAGAAATGGTACATTTTTCGGTCTGACTTAGCGCCACTCAACTCTACAGTCGAATAGCAATAATCAAACTTGTAGAGGCCTAAGTTTTGGTTCAGGCTCCTATTCAACTTGATCGCTCCCATGAATATCCTATAAGAATTGGGTTGGAGTTGGATGGGGCGATCCCATAGTGGTTAGGACTTCGGTTAAGAAAGGGTGAATTGGAAACCTAAGTTCACCCTCTACAATGGCGATTAAAGGGAAATGAGTCCCTTCCTCATTCTCAAACTAGCCATCGTCCTTAGATCCAATTAACCTAATCTCTACCTCTTTAGGGAAGTCGTATTTATGTTTGAAGGCCGCAGTGGCAACTGGACTATCGAGCATACTCATAAGCTTGTTTGCTATGGAAGACAAACAGGGGATCATAGGGTTTAGGCTTGGGAGCAAAGAGAAAAGAATAGACGAAAGAGACTTACAGAGAGTTTTGTTTCTTCGTATGATGAGCAAACGCAGAGTATTTGAAATATCTTCGTTCAGTTGTTTTGTCTAGAGAGGCAAACCCTTTGTTTGCAGAAAAGCGTGAAACTACGACAGTAAAATCAAACTTCCCAACAGTCACGTCTCATTAAATTGCACTTGATGGCTGCACGAGGCATGCCTACAACTGTATAGCACCAGCCCCAGCCTCCTTCCAAAGGGCATTAAGGCTGGGGGGTATGGGTCAAATAACCAAGCCTAATACAATAGGTTGAGCCCAACTAAGAACATGTTATCGACTTAGGCTAGGAGAGGCTCAAACTCACTATTGCCCAGAAACAAGCTCTAACAATGGTAATTACACCCTAGATCCACCAAGGACCAAGTCAGTCTAGCATACACGAGTCCATTTCTAAAAGGATTAGGCCACTAAATGATAAAATCCAAACATAAGACAGACAACATCCAAAAGTGATTACTTCTAAGAGGAGATAGAGTTTAATTCTCAATGGGATTATGACATTCTGAAATCTATAAATACCCCATACCACTAAAGTGTAAGGTACGTTCACTAGAGCTAAAGCTAGAGTTTTTAGTTCAATTCATTGTCATTAAGCTTGCTAATTTAATTATCGGAGTGCCATTGATCCAAAGAGGATCGACGCATTCTTACTGTCTTCTTCTCTTGCAGATTGTTTGTGTTCATCAATTTAGTTTGAGAGTTCAACCATGCATTCTTAAAAATCCCACCTATATTAATATATACAATATGCATGTAATAGGTAAAAACACGCCAACATAGCAGTATTGTGGCTACACCATGTTGGCAACGCCCATAGAAAACTGTAGTGACATTACACCTTCATCTTCTTTCTCTTTAGTTTTTTCCTTTTTCTGCTTCTGCTTTCTCTTCCCCAGCTTGACACATACAACCATGAGGTGTAATACTCTAAGAAGACAAAATATAACTATTGCTTCCACCAAAGAAGTCCTTCTGACATCTTCAAGAACATTTTTACCCCAAGTAGCAATCACTATGACTCGAACTCAGAACATTGAACTCACTCTAAGACCTGTGTTGAGAAAATTTCAACATATCCCATGAAATGACCATCGCAATTAGGGTATAAAGTTTCATTTTCTTCTCCAAATTAAATTGGTTTAAGTAACATTCAAGGCTTGTGCTTTGATTAACTTCCATGCTGGGCTATCTTTGCATTCTTCATGTGTTATGAAGCTTCTTCTGTGAGAGAGAGTGAGTACTGAATGTGATTTCAATGCTTTCTCCTAAATAGAATGAACTAAATTGTACAATCTAGACCATACAGAATCTTAATGTATAAAGTAAAAATTAAATGGATCTTGATCCTTGTTTTCCCCCACTCCTAAATTAGAAAATAATTTCCACATTGGAGGTCAGAAATAAAGAATATTAATTAGCATCCAGTCAATGATAAAAGGATCAGAAAGGGGAGTCTCTAATAAGCCTTAGAGGAGACAATTCAATTGGTAAAATGATGTAAATTGATGACATGTTGGCTACTAGTGACCAAGGCTACCATGATAGTAACACCATTAATTGGAATAACTGTTCTGTGCTCTTAAAATACTACGTCATTCTTGTTCCAACTCACATAGTGGTAGGGTTTTTCTGCTACTATATCAAGGGCACATCCCATGCGAGAAGAGGAGCAATGACACTTAATGCTGTAAGGGCACAGAATAGTTTCTCCATTTAATTGCCCATGTAGGGTTTGTTTAGCAAAATTCAAGCCATGTTTAACAATGCAAGTGATGCACAACCCATATGTTAGTTGCTTCAATTCGGTTCCCCATTCGAATAAGACAAACTTCAATTAGGGTCTCATCTAATTGCATTGAGTCTTAACTATACAACTTAATGGAATGTGTTTTGTTGGATTTTTTTTTTCTTTTTGGGGGGTGGGGGGAGAAAAGAAAATGCGAAAAAATAATTACCCCTTGTTTGGTTACATGAAAGACAATGAAGAAAAGAAAACAAAATGAAAATACGTTAAAATTTTTTTAATCAAATATTTGTTTAAGTGGGAAAAATAACCTAAAGTAAAACAATTTTCCTTTCCACTTTCTTGCCTTTTCAATTTTCCTTTACTAAATCTAAGTTCTAAAACAGAAGTAGACGATCACTGTGTGTCAAGGCATGCAAATGGGGCAGGCTCATGCGATAACTACATAGACTCTTACTCAACTTCATAGTTTCTGTTCATGTTTGATATTTGTTTTGTCTTTTTCTTCCTCCTTTTTCTTATGTATCCCCTTGAGAAAAAGAACAAAGACTAAATGTTAACATTTAAATTGGGAAATTTCCCATAATTTAAGGCCCTACAGCTCAGTGGGAGCCTCAATCTTCTGTAAAAATGATTATTACCTCCTCTGTATATGGAGGAAAATATAGAAAGGACTATCAATTATTGTTCAAGAAGGCATGCTAGATATTGAGATTGAGTTAGACTCTCAGAAGAATCAAACTAGAGTTTCACCTTCAGAGCTTTAGTGGAAGACTCTAGGTTCCTCCTTTAACTATGCTCGTGCTAGATTAGAAATATACAAAAATAAGAAAACCAGTGTATTGATGCGCTAGCTAAGATGAGGAATGACCAAAATGAAGAGCTTGTATTTCTTGAAGACCCTTCTGATCAAGGCCAGAGTCCCATTACTAACATGATAAACACCTCTTCGTATAATTTTTTTTTTTTTTTGTACTTTAGATTCCCGAAGCATAAAAAAGAAAGAAAAATAATAATTTTTTTAAAAATAATAATTAAAATTTATCAAATATTGAGTAGGGCGGACAAAAGTAGCATGCGTCTAGATTTGAGATTGAAATATAGGCCCATCAAGCTTGGTTAAAATTTTAGATCTGATTATTTTTCAGGCCAGACTTAAAATTAAAATTTACAAATAAGCCAAGGCTACAAATATTTTGTAACCTGTGTAAAATTTGTGCTTGAATAGAATTACAAGACTTACATTAACTTTATTTTTTTTTTCGGTATTTATTTGAAGTTAATAAATACACATTAGAGTAATAGATATAACGTAGGTGCTCCACATACATTCCTCCAGCTCCGACCCATTGTCCATTGTCCGAAGCATTTGTGTTTGTTGGCGTGAAATGAATCGAGGAGTTTATACCCAAATCCGAGTGATTTTTAACTTTGATTACCAAAATTAGGTACTTTTAAATTTATTTACCAAAGTTATGATGTTAAAAAAATTATGCCTTGAAAACATAATTTTAAACTTGAAATTTTCAAAATTTTAAACTTGAAGTACTATTCTCAAAACATAACTTTTATGAAATCAAAGGACAAATTTTAAATTATAGAAGTTGTATCTTAAAAACAAAATTTCTTTCTTAAGCAACATAAATTTAGTAAATGAGTTTAAAAGCACCTGAATTTGGTAATCCAAGTTTAAAAATTACACTTTGGAATTAACTTTCAATCAATAGTCTCTTTCCTTCGCAGACTAGATATACTCTCTCTCTATATATATATATGCAACACTCCATCTGATCTAAGGTCCGTCGAGCTCTGCTGCACAAGTAGTAAGCACCTTTTGAATACCGAAAGGCAGCAACCATGGCCATGTGTACCCTCAACCCATGTCTCGTCTCTCTCTTCTTCACCTTTTTCATTCTTTTGTCGCATACCCTCTTCTCCACCTGCATTGCTTTTGAATCTGAAGTTGGTAAGATCTCTCTCTTTCCCTACTCGTATCAGTGTTTTCTTACTTTTGAAGTTTTTAATTTGAGTAACAGACATTTTGAGAAGCACCCTTTCTTTAGCTGATGGTTGTGCCAAACTACAATCACAAATCTGTTATGGCTAGAAATTTCTCTTTCTCTGTCTCTAGACGCACTCAACATCCACAATCACAATTGAATCTAAACCATTTCTTCCAGAGAAGAACAGGGAAATCTGTTCATGACGTTCAAAATCCCATTTTTCTGATAATTTGTCGTTTTGATTTGACCCCATTTTAAAACAGCCTGTTAGTTTGCTAGTAAAGCTGATGTATCATATAGTCAAATCTAAGAGGGTTAGTGCTGGTACATGCAAAAATCATATATAGATGTGTGACATCTATAATGTATGTATTGTTTTCTAGTTTTTCTCACCAACACAGTTTTCTTCTTGACCTGAATGGATACTGTCGTAGATTAAGTGACCGTTGTCGGCTTGTCGCATATTTTTTATTGATTTATCTACTGCATTCCAATGGCATCTGGAGCTTTGGTCACCCTGCAATATTCAAAGTTGCTTCAACCGAAATCTTGTTGATTTCTTTATTCATGAAAAGAGTGTCGTAAAGGCATGACTTTCAATGTGTGAACAGTTATTTATGTTTTGTTCTTGCCCTCTTGGTGGGTCTTCTCTTTATGCTTGACAACAGATAAAGCAAAAGCTTTATTTATTCTTTTTTTTTATCTGAGAATTTTGTCCAATCCTTTATTTCCAAAGCTAAATCGTATCTCAAAAAGATTACTGGATTCGAACTATAGCACCTTCAATTCTCTTAAGATAGATCTGTATCTTTATTCTTTTCATTTCTCCTAGGTTCTTTCAATCTACTTTTTCAACCATGATCAACTGTCCTTGTTTGATTTATACTTTGAGAAAGAAAAGAATATGTTCTCTGAATTCTCTTCTGCCTTGCGCGTAAATATTGCTCTTAAGCATTCGTATTGGAATCTGGTTCATTTTTGGATGCCAACCTAAAACTGATGAGTCATATATATACATATATATGGTTTGTACATTTCTCTCTTATTATTTGATCTCATATATTGTTACTTTGTGGGGACAAAACAGACGATGAAACACCTTTCACCTATGTGGAGGGAACTGGTAAAGGGCCAAGAAAATGGGGCCAGATTGATTGGCATTGGCAAGTTTGTAACAATGGGAAAATGCAGTCTCCCATCGATCTTCTTGACAAAAGAGTGCAAGTTTTTCCTACCCTGGGGAAATTGAAAAGGGATTACAAGCCAGCTCCTGCCACAGTTAAAAATAGGGGACATGATATTGCTGTAAGCTACCTTAAAGTTTTAACATATGTTTTCTGTTTTATATATGTATGATACTTGCAACTGATTTAGATTGACTCATCATACACAAATCCGGTCAATGCGTGTAGTGCCTATCTAACTTTCCAGTCAATGGATCAAAAATAAATTAGATTATTTTATAATTAACCTTGGGCAGGTTATTTCACATATTCAAGTCAATCATAGATGTAATTGAGTTGTGACCCTTTGAAGCTGTGAACAATTAAAGTGGACAGTCATTATTGAATCATTGATGAGTATATATTCCTAATCTGAAGAAATAAAAAGGGGTTAGGAGCCATCTCCTGCTACTGTTAAAGCTGTGAATAATTTAGCATATGTTTTTCATTTTTCTTATACATACAACATTTAAACTGACTTAGATTGAGACATCGTAGTTCAGTCTAGTCAATAAGTGTGCTACGTTCTTGACTTTCCAATCAATGGATCAAAAATACTTCGAAATAGTCTGTGATTAACTTTAAGCAGGCAATTTGACAGATGCAAAGGTAGTCATAGATGTTATTAATTTCTGATCTTTTGAAGTTGTTACCATCGACTGGGCACGCATTATTGATGAGGAGGACATATATTGGTCATGAAAATGTTTGGTTATACTTCAATGCATGTACTGTGTCATAACGGTATAATCATTTGATTTTTTAAATTGAGAAGGCCTGCAGAAGCAAAGGAGAAATCCAACTGCTTGGGTCAGTCTTCAACTCATTTTTGGCCGTAAAAATGCCAATGTCATTCTCCTTTGTCCTGCTAGTTATCTGATATAGGTGTTCTTTCAGGTGGCATGGAAAGGAGATGCAGGAAAAATTAGCATAAATGGAACTGACTACAAACTGCTACAGTGTCATTGGCACTCTCCTTCTGAGCACACGTTCAATGGAACAAGGTCTCTCATCCGTTTGGTTTTTTTTCCCTGTCTCTAAAGAAAGTTTGTTTCGTATTTTGACACATGTAGCCTGTCTAATCCAACTATGCCTCAGCCAATGGTACTCTTCCAGGCTTTACGATTTTGAGAGAGTTGCATATATGTATTTCCCACCCTCTTCCACCTAATTTTTTGCAGGTACCATTTGGAGCTTCACATTGTTCATGTGAGCTCGAATGGAACCATAGCTGTTGTTGCAATTATATACAAATATGGCCATCCTGATCCTTTCCTTACAAAGGTAATGAGATGGGCTTCTGTTATTTCCCTTGGTTCCTCAGGTCACATGCTTTTATCCCTACATAAAAGCCCCTTTTTCTTGCACTATGCATGCCATATTGTGGTTCATAATATACGAGGGCCCTTTGTCTTATATTACAAAAAAACAACTGGAGTAGGAATGTGCTTTTCTTGCTTTATAGTTAAAATACATGTCCTCTCTGCATGCATTGATTTGATTTGCTGTGGTAGGCCATTGACTCATCATAAAGAACTAGCCGAAACTATACATTTTAAGTGGCGATATGTAAGTAAGGGCTATACCTGATAAATGAAGGTGATCAGTCCAGTTCCTTTTTGTTCATTGGTCTATAGTTTCCACATTTGTGTATATGGAGACAGTGAAACGAGCAGTTGTAAAGTAATTTTGAAATTCATTTTACTAGGAGAATTTTTTATGAGTTAACTAGTAAATCAGTTTGAAACTATAGTTGATATAATTATTTTAAGACCGTGCTTCAAATTTTCTTTTCTAGCAGCTGATAGGCCACATCAGATCGTTTGTTAAAGGAGAAAAATACTTGGGGATTGTTAATCCGGGTGATATCAAGTTTGGGAGCAGAAAGTACTACAGATATATTGGTTCTCTCACTGTTCCTCCATGCACAGAGGGTGTTATTTGGACAATAGTGAATAAGGTTAGAGTCTTTAACTTCTTGTTTCATTTAAAACAAAAAGTTTACATGCCCTTCACAACCTATTAATGTACATTTTCGCTTCTGTAGGTGAGAACAGTTTCAAGGGAGCAAGTTCATGCATTAAGGGATGATGTCCATGATGTAAGTGTTTCTGAGATGAGTTATTTTGATTTAACTAATCCTAAAAAAACCAAAAATATGAAACACTGGTGTGTAGAATACCTTGTTCGGATTTTATTGGATGTCGAATTTCTTCCCCAAGTTATTGAAAAAATTATTGTGCACAACTTTTTTTTGTGTAAAACATTTTTCTTTGCCTGGATTTTGAGCTGTGCGTTGGTTTGCACTTTTTCAGGGATTTGAGGCAAATGCAAGGCCACTTCAACAACTGGATGGAAGAACGATTTTGTTATATAATCCCAGTGTCGATGGAGGTTTCAATTAGAACTCTGTTTTACAACTAAAGTTTCTACATGCACGGACTGAAGTATCTTGGATGGTATTGTGTTCTTCCATGTTAATATTATGTGAATAAAAGACTTAATTATACATAGAAGGCACTTGTGATGCATTATTCTTAAAGAAGTATTCCGTGCATATACATTCAATTTTTATGTCATTTGGTATGCAAATCTGTCTCTCTGTCTCTGTCTCTGTCTCTCTCTCTCTATCATGATTTTTTGGGTAAAACTACTTCATTAAGGATAAAGTGAAGTAATTTTAGAACCATATGCCAATTGTTAATCCAAAGGGCAGCATGAACTCAATATAGGTCCTCTAGGTTACCTAAACTTCACTCTGTCTTCTTACCAATATCCAAAGTTCAGTTGTTCAAACCTCACCACAGGGTATAGTTTGCTTGAGGCAACTTTTCAGATTTGGCTTTGTAATAAATAAAAGAACAAAATAAAAACCAAAACTAGATCCAGACCTTGCATATCATTGGATGTTACATTTTTTTATCCCAAATAATTAACAGGATTCTGTATATTGCTTCTGTTATGTTGATTTGTAAGATGAAAACAGAGTGAAGATCTTGACTTTAAAATAATACATTGACTATTAAGAGTGATGATTAGATCACAACCAAGCGAAAGCAGGTCTTGTGCAATACATGGTCCACTTGGAGTTGTGAGAGCTGTTTCATTTGACTTATTGTATTTCATCAGGTTCATCTTTGAATCCAGTTCAAACTAGTGAAACCCCAGTATGTGGATTCTGAGTTCAACTCCATGTTTGGTTAGCATAAAAGTGTGGGAAAGTCCTCCTATATGAGGAAAGACCTTGCCACACCCCTATCACAACAAATGAAATGTTTTGGCAGAGTAACATGGCACGAACAGAGATTTTTATATATATATATATATATATGGAATTTTTGTAATGATAATGAAATTTACGTCCTTGTAGTTCATAATTTAAAAGATAATGTTGGCATATCTTTCTATATGAAATTTCTGTACAAAAATTCAATTTGTTTAGCTTTTTCTCTCAGAAGTGCATATTTTATCCTTGGCACCACAGGTTATATGGGTTGCTCACTAACTTTAGCTGGATGCTATGAATTTGGTTTGAAAGTTGAAACACTCCTACAAGAAAAAAAATTGCTAACTAGTCACCTGTTTGGTTCGCTAACTTCAGCTTGATACTATGAATTTGGGTTAAAAGTTGATGACAGAGAAAAAAAAAATGTTAACATCAATCCTAGGTGACCATCATTCGTCAGCTGATTCTAACCACTAGGAAAAAATGGCAAAGCATATTGTCGTTATCAAATATTTATTTATTATTTTGCTTGCAAATTATGGGTTTCGTAGCCCGTAATCAAGTATTATGGAATCAAGTTGACATTTATACCTTTCATGATTTGTGGCCGAGTTTCAATGAAGGAAATGCAAATTTCCAAGCACTACTGTTCGTCAGAAAAGCCTATACTTCTGTTTATGTAGAAGACTACCAAACTATCCCATTTCAGTTACAGCTTTGATTTTTCTAACTAGTCTCAGTAAAATATATAAATCCATGCTGGATTCTTTTCTTTTATAAGGTTTACCACTCATAATTTCATATCTTCAAGCTTGCGCTTGAACATTTCTAAACCCACCCTTTCTTTTTCAAATTGTTTCCATGGAGTAACATTCTAGAGATACAGTAAACATTCAAGATGAATGAATCGCTCGTCCAAGCTGAAACAAAAGAAGGCATTACCAACCTAGAGCACCAAAATTAAAGAGTTCTCCACACAAACAAACACACAACACACAGACAGACACATGGGCATTTCTATATTTTTGAGGGCCAAATTGAAAAGAATTTAAAAACTATAGATAAAAGTGTAATTTTTGAAATTTAAGAATAGGGACTCTCGGCACATGCTGCCTCCACCACTATATGCTCCATTCAATATGACTTCCTACTTAAAATTAAATCCAATCAAATGACACAAAATGATGCTGAAGAAAGCAAACAGGAAACGAACATCTTTTGCAAAATTATTAAACAATAGCCCATAATTCATTACAAGAAAGCATTAGTTATACCAGGGTAAGTTGATCAGTCTCTGGATAACATTAATTACATGTATCAAATATATTGTCCAATCCTCCAAGAAAGACATTTGTAAGTTGATCTGTCTCTGGATGTACCACTATACTACCAGGGCCAGCTAAAAATAACGCAAAACCATAAAAGTGAATGTGTACAAGTAATTTTATTTTTCTTTTCCTAGACAAATCTAAGATCCAAATATAACATTAAATGCAAAAGCCAACACATTCCTTCCTCTGGTTAACCAAGCCAATTAAATGCAAAGGCCAACACATTCCTTCCTCTGGTTAACCAAGCCAATTTTCGTGTCTTGGACTTCCCATAGAAGGGTGTCTCATTTCACAAAACTATGACTAGAAGTATATAAACTACATACTCGCCAGCTCTGAAGACTGTAAAACACAGCAGTTAATTCTGTTGGTCCTGTTTTCCAATAATTATTCATCTAGAAACCCAAGTATCGACATATAATGTTTTATTTTCTAGAAATAAAGGGCAATCTACACTTTATTGCCAACAACCGTAGGTGATTCCAGTGCAAAATTATTAACACCATGACTCATTTGTTGCTCTGGATAGTAAACTACAAACTATTGAATAAAGAGAAAAGAAAAAAAAAAGTTTAAAAGAGGAAAAAAAAAGTAGCAAGTCAATACAATGTGCAAGATCTACTGATGGGACCAACCAAAACATAGCTCTTATGTAGTGTTGGGTGTGTGTCTTGATTCTGTAGATTTCATCCAATTAGGTTATATATTTGGATTTTCGAATTGTATAAGAATTTTGTTTTTTTTGGTAGTTTTCTACAATAGGAAACAAATATTCCTAATTGTGAGGAGATTTAGAGTTCTAGAATTTGCCTATAAATAGAAACTCATGAGAATACTAGGGTTGATTTTGTGTGTCCAAAGGTGCCTTTGCCCAAGAGAGGCTTGTAAAGTTCACAAGAGAATTGCAAAGAGATAGGAGCCGGAGATTGAAAAAACATAGAAGAGCTGAGTAACAGACGTGCATAGCTATAGGGCTTGGGACACTAGGAGGAGTGGAGAAGCAGTGGCTTCAGGGCTTGAATGCTCAGCGATGACTTTAGGGCTTCAATACCGTCAAGTAGTTGGAGTCATGCATTAGTGTCAATTTGGGTGTTTTGTGATTATTTGAGACTTGTAATCTCTGTTTATAGTGGATTGTTCTCTCGCTTGTGTGGACGTAGGTAGAGTTGTACTGAACCACATGAATTCTTTGTGTTATTTTTTTATTTAATGTGTGTGTGTGGTCATGGGTTGCTTCCGTATATGTTTGCGTGTGGGTTTAATCCCAACATTTAGATCATCCACCAATTTGCCATTTTGTATAATAATTTCAGTCACTTAACCTTGATCAAAACAATTCTATAGTGTCAACATTCTTGTGGTCCAAGCTTTAAGTCATCAAGAGATGGTGGCATGAGAAGAAGAAGACGAGGAGGGGGATTAAATTGAGTTGCGTTGCTTTGAGGCCATCCTTTGAGGGTTACTTGATTCTCTTCTTCTTTTGCTTTGTTTTCCATTATTTACTGTGTAGAAAGGAACAAGCATGATTTTAAAAATGCAAATTTTCATGCAATTCGGTGAACCTGTCTAAATTCGAATTTTCCCACATTTCCAATTTTAAGGTCAAATTTTGAAATTTTAAAAATCTCAACTATTTGACCGATCTTTCAAATTTTATTGTGTGAAATTAATCTAACTTTTCAATCGACTTAACAAAAATATATCAAAAATTCAATTTTCCCAAATGCGGAATCTAAATATTTTTTAGTTTAGCCTAATATTCTAGATTTTGGCCACAATAATTATTTTTCCACATTTTGACCAACTCAAATTCGATTAACAACGAATCTTAATTGAGATGTTGAGGACTGATAGCTTTAAGATTGCCATGATATGAAAATTTCCCCCCCCCCCCCCCCCCCCCCCCCCCCCCCCCCCCCCCCCCCCCCCCCCCCCCCCCCCCCCCCCCCCCCCCCCCCCCCCCCCCCCCGGCGATTGTCTAACATCAGTAGGAGCATAAAAGATGAAAGCAAGGAAACATAATTTTCCTTTTCCTTTCTTATTTATGAAGTGGACAGAATTGCATCAACCTTGCACGTGTTACTTCTGTTCTTTTTATGTGATCATGTTCTCCATTACCAACTACTTAGTACAAAATTTTCATCCCGACTAATATGGTTGTCTGTGATTATTGCATTTCAAATAAAAACACCAATTATTTTTGCTCTTAATTGCAAGAATATGTTGCCACCACATCAATTTTGTGGGATTCTATGGACAAAAGTTCCTTAACACTAGAATTTTATTGTTGCGAATACAAATGACAAAGGAGACTACTTAAAAAGAGTGCAGATGTAGAGGGAAAATCCAGTTTGCTTTGTGCTGCAGCTGCCAAAGCCGGCTACCCCTGTACTTAGTAAATTTACATATCATATGCATATGTACAAACAAATAAAAAATACCAAATATTATAGCACATAATATTGTAGGGGACACCATGCACTCTCCTTAACACTTTTTTTTAGTTTAAAACAAAAAAAAGAAATTCAATCTATATAAATCTAAGACGTAATAAAACAATACTCATATTTTTATGTTGAACATATACTATTAAATGTTCTACAAATTATAGTTCATAAAGAAAAAAAAAAATCATTCGTGTCAACAACTATGCATGATTTTTCAATATAATCTCAACAAATTATTAACCTCTCTAAACAATATGTAACTTAGTAATAAGGAGCCGTCTCATACTCTCAACCTCATAAACGGGAGGAGAGATGGTAAATATGTAAATTTAATCCGTACTAGAGACATAAAATACGAGTCAAATAAATTAACCCTTCTATTGTGAAATTTTGAAAAAAAATATGCCTCAAGTTATTGACACTTGCATATAATTAGTAACAGTAAACCTGTGCTATGCACGGATCATAAATACAGTCATAGATATAGAATTATAAGATGTTTTTTAGAGAAATTTTTATAAAAAGTTTTTATAGGATCATGTGTTTAAATATGATATTAAATGAAATATGTTAGCAACATTTTTCTTATTCTAATAGCCAAAGAGAGAAAAATATAGAAAGAATAATTTACATAATGACTAAGTCACATTTTTAATATATCTTTGTTTATTGGGAGTAAATACATTAAATATAAATTTCCATAACAAATTTATTGAGCCATATTTAGGTTTGAAGTGAAAGAAATAAAATTATAAAAAAATATTAAAAATAGGCTATCATTACGAGAAATATCTAGTACTTTGGTAGTACAAATTTTTTCGATACTCCTGTCTATCAAATATTGCCATGTGTTATTTATTCTATTAAAACTCTCTCCATTAATAAATTCATGTTGTCGATGTAATAAAACCCTACATGTCACAATTTAATACGAATAAGTACTGAGCAGCAGATACAATCTAACTACGGGACTTTTTTTTTCCTACCATTTTATATTCATCCAATCTTACATACATATACAGCTAATCTCTATTTATTCAAATTAATAAAACAATGTTATTGTAGTTTAGTTTTAAGAAAATACAAAGTAGTTCTAAAAGGAGATTAATTAAGTTTTCATGAGTTGATTAAGATAATTATAAATAAATCTATTAATTCAATGCTTAAATAATGTACATTTGTAAAACTATTTTTATCAAAAGTTTGTGTACTTTATTTATATATGATTTCCTGGTTCTGTTTCCTTTTTTCTTTCTTTTCTATTTTGAGTGATTATTTGATATAGTTGAACCAATTCATAAATGTTAAATAAATTAAAAGATTTATATGAACAAAGTCAAATCATTGTATCTTCTCCGATAATTCTTGTTTTATAAGCTTACTAACCTCATTTATTAAACAAAGTATAAGGTTTGAGTAAATTAATCCATCAAAAAATTCAAAAGTACATATACTTAAATCCAGCTTACAACTCAATTTAAAAAAAAAAAGTTAAAATGCTTCGAAAAGAGAACTATTTATAGGAATTTGAATTTATTGTTAAAATTTTGTTATCATATTGACTATTAAAAATCCCCAATAACATAATTATATTTAGTTTTTACATATTATTTTAAATGACTTTTAAAGTTTCCAGCAATTTATCAAAAAATTTACAAGTAAAGATACTTAAAATCCAGACTAAGATGATTAAAAAAGCTAAAATTCTTTGAAAAATGCACTATTTATAGGAATTTGAATAGACTATTAGAGCTAGTTACCATATTGACTAAAAAGAATTTATAATGACATATTTGTCTTTAGATTTTATATATTATCTTTAATGACTATTAAAGTTTCCATATTGAAAAGAAGACAATTCAGAAAAACATTACTATGGTCTATATTGGTTAAGGAACCAATGATTTTATAACATTTGTATTTTTATATATTTAAAATTTGAGAAAAATGAATCAATATTTTCAAGCTTAGAGACCTAACCGAAGTGCAATAATACATAGTATATTAATATATATGTATGTATATGTATGCATGTATACACGAATATATATGTATCAAATTTTATTAAGAATACATCAAAACATATTTATAAATTTAAAGATATATAAAAAGGTATATATAATCATATACATATATATATATATATATATATACATACTAGCGTTAACCAATGCTATGCACGGGATCATTGAAAGTTAATAATAATTCAAAATTTTATGAAAGGAAAAGTTGCTCATTCAAACCAGCTATTAATTCTTTCAACAACAAAAAACACTGAACATGCAAAGGAAACTTACAGTGTTGAAAACTGCAGTGACACTCATAAGGTCAAATATACATGGGAGTCCCTAAATTAGGATGTTAAATACAATATTTAAAATTAGTGCATGAATGTTATTCTGCTAAATGAAAAATCCAAAAATGATAAGGTCAATACAAATGACTCAAAAAAAAAATTTGCAAAATGATATATGGAAGTAATTAAAAGCATGAATGGCTAATTTTAGTGCAAAAGTACCCTGTAACAAATAAAATATGATAGATTGGTAACTTGGGTTACATTATGCACTTCAAAGAATACAAAGAACACAAAGGGAGATGCAATCAATTCATAACCTCATTACTCACAAATTTGGAAGCAGCATAGTAGTTGAAGTTAAGGATTGCATTCTATGAAGTTTCGTTTATGCTATGCACGGGACTTAAATGCATAAAAGAGTAGTTTTAGATAATACAATCCATATTGTAAGTCTTAAAAACATGTACACTATTTAAATCATATGCTTGTCAAATATAAAGAACTTATAATCTAAATTTTTTACATAAACCAACTACTAATAAAAAAAATCTATATAACAATGCGTTTATTGATGCAAAATACATCCCACATTTTTGCAATTAAAATAATCTAAACTCAATCACTATCCAAAATTAAACACAATTCAAAATATTTTATACTAAGATCCAAATCATAAACATTGGTTCATAATCATAACTATAAGCCTTCCAGTCCATCCAGTTTTAAGCTGCCATACGTCACCTGCAAAAGGAAAAGTATAAAATATTTTTGTAAACTATCTGGATATAATACATTATTTAGCTTCATTGGAATTAAAGTAAGAAAATATGTACATACCTCCAAAGAATTTTATGATTCAATGATCTTCATTGTCATTTTTCTTCAGACTTTACTCCACTTCTTACAATGCTTGTAGGCCCAACAAATCACTTTGAATATTCTCCAACAAAATAGATAATGCTCTCATGTCTAAAAATTCTTTTTTTAACGATTTGTGAATACTTGATATGGGCCATGTGGGTAGGAGTGTATTAACTATGTTATAAATCAAGAGAGCAATCACTTCCATGTCATAAACGCTTACAGCGCAAGATTGATAATCTTAAATGTCGAGCAATCTTAGATTTAAGTCGTCGTGAAATTATTTCTCCATTAAATACCATTAAATCAATCATATGATCTCATGACCACATTTGTTGTAATGATACATATTTTCATTTAATTTTAAGGTTCTGTATATATATTTATTAAATGGGTTAAAGATTTTCTAAATACTAAAGCTTATTTTTTAATCACACTATTATAAATGATGTCCTGAAGCTCATTTTTAATATGAACTTAACAAAAAAAAGAATGCTAGTATTTATGTAGTATAGATATATATCATATCAAAATTTAATACAAAAGCAAGTTCATACATAGAGAGATTTCAATAAACTATTTATTTGCATTTATATGAGAGAGAGAGTGTGTGTGTGTGTTATTGAATCTATATAAATGCAGCAAATTATATATAACATTCTAACATTCACACAATGATTTTCTGGACAAAACTTTAACAAAATAAGTTAAATGAGTTAGTTAAAATGTAGAGGGATTCAAAGAGATCAACTAACCTTGTGGAACACTTAACTTAGAGTCGCTGCACAAATAAGAAATTAATACATTAGTGATGTTGCATTTTATTGTTAAACATCATTTAGAGAAGCATGAAAATATGGTAAACAAAGTAAGAATGTAAAAAAAATATTCACAATTCAAAAGTGAATAAGAAGTAAAAGCAAATAGAGAATAAATAAATTGGACGAATATACATGGGAGCCCCTAAATTCAGGGTGTTAAATAAATAGTTAAAATAAACATGCTTTAACAAAATTATATATAACATTCTAACATTCACATAAGAATTTTCTGGAAAAAGCTTTAACAAAATAAGTTAAATGAGTTAGTTAAAATGTAGAGGGATTAAAAGAGATCAAGTAACCTTGTGGAGCACTTAACTTGTCAAAAGCAAATAATCTTAGAGTCGCTGCATAGACATGAAATTAATACATTAGTGATGTTGCATTTTATTGTTAAACATCAATTAGAAAAGCATGAAAATATGGTAAACAAAGTAAGAATCTAAAAAAATATTCATAATTTAAAAATGAATAAGAAGTAAAAGCAAATAGAGAATAAACAAATTGAACAAATATACATGGGAGCCCCTGAATTCAGGGTGTTAAATAAATAGTTAAAATAAACATGCTTATCTGTTTAACTTAAAGGTACTTTAAACATCATACAATAAATAGTTAAGAATACAGGTAGCAAGTCCGTAGCCACACTTAAAATAAGCAATAAAATAAATAGAAAGAGTGTATAGAAATTCTAAGCAGAATGTTATGGCTAAATTGATGCCCCGACATTTTCAACCAAAGTACTTACTACTCGCAATATAGATTTAAATTACAAAAATATTACTACCACATCATTAATTCTGGTGGGGTTTTCTATATAATTTTTGTTGTAAGAATAGAATTTTCCTTATATCAAAGGACCCAAAAGAAAACTAATTCGTTGATTTATTGCAACTTACAGAAACATGCTTATCTATTATAGAATACAAAATAAAAAATACAAAATTTAAAGAAAAAATATTATTTGCAGTTTTTACACCAAAAAAATAATGATAATAGTAACGTCCTCAGTGAAGTATATTGGGTAACCAAAGTACTTACTACTCGCAATATAGATTTGAATTACAAAAATATTACTACCAAATCATTAATTCTAGTGGGATTTTCTATATAATTTTTTTTGTAAGAATAGAATTTTCCTTATATTAAAGGACCCAAGAGAAAACTCATTCGTTGATTTATTGCAACTTACAGAAACATGCTTATCTATTATAGAATACAAAATACAAAATACAAAATTTAAATAAAAAATATTATTTGCAGTTTTTACACCAAAAAAATAATGATAATAATAACGTCCTTTGTGAAGTATATTAGGTAACAATCACATAATGGAGCAACCATGACGATTCTCATCACTGAACACTGCGCCGATCTGGTGCCTGAAAATGGTTGAATGAGTAGGAGCATGATGGTAACCTCGGTCGTGCCCATAATCATATCCATGCTTGTAGTAGTTGTACGAATATGATGGCTGGGTCGCATAGTGGGTGACCGGACCACTATATGAACAACGTTAACTCGTGCTATTATCTCCAAGCAAAACTTGTTTACATGAACAGCATTATTATCTCTAAATTTTGAACAAAAAAATCTAGCAAGAGAGAGCGATAGATACATACGTTGTGGAGCGGTAGATATAGTATATATATATATATATATATATATATATATAGAGAGAGAGAGAGAGAGAGAGAGAGAGTGAGAGAGCTAACTGCCATTGTTTTCCTTCGCGGCAAGGCTGCACCAGTTTGCTCAGCTACTATAGTGAAAGATTGTATATGGTATGGTCGATTGGTATGTGGTAGGGTTTTGAGGCAGAGAGAGAAAGAGAGAGATTTTGGTTTCTATAGATTAGTTTTTAGGGTTTTCTTTTGCTTTTCTATTTAGGAATGGGCGGGAGGGAGGGAGGAGAGCCAGATTTCTCTTTCCTTTAGTGCTTTGTTTTTGGTTTCCATAGATTAGTTTTTTTTTTTAGATATTTTTTTGTTTCCTTGTCAATATTTTCATTTAATATTTTTTCATGATTATTTTTTTGTTTAAGTATTATATTTTTTTCCTTTGTTTCCTTTGTAAGAGAAAGAGAGAAGAGTGTGATTGGTTGAAAGAGATCGGTGTGCCATGTGGCGTCTTAATATTTTAGGTTTTATGAGAATTTAGAGTTGGATTTTTGGAGGCTTGAGAGTCTCCCACTACATTTGCATGTATATATAGTATAGATAGATACATTCTTAGATATATGTATCCTTATATATAAATACATTTCAATATATGTATGTATATATATGTTTATACTACCAGTCCTGCACAGATGTGTGTAATTCTCTATTTGACAAAAAAAAAAAAAAAAATTAACAATCCTTGTAATTCAACCAAAAATAATATGTGAATTAATTGTCAAAATTGTCACTTAATTAACCTCCAACAAAATAAATAAAACTGAACTGCTCTATATTGACATAGAAAAATTAAAGATCTAATAATCTGACTATCCTATTTGAACATTAACAATTACAAAAAAGATACAAAAAAACATATCTATTTAACTAGTAGCTTGTTCCAACTCAAGAACTACCCAAATCCAAATTTAAGTCAAATGTGTTTTCCTCAACTCACTCCCAAACATTCAATCCTTACTGTCAATGTGATGTTGTAAACAGAGAAATAAAGTTCATAAAGGAGAAGAAAAAGGAAAAGGAAAGGAAAGGAAGGGAATGGAAAAGAGAGAAAAAATTAAGAGAAAGTGATTTTCTTCCATTTGTTTGATTTGCAAAGAAAATGAGAGAAAAGTGAAGTAAAATCACTTTTTCTTGTTTGAAGTTGAAAGAAATGAGGAAGAAAAAATAATATGATCCCTATTAAAAAAAGGAAGAAAAATGGAGGGAAAGCGAGTAAAAAATAATTTTGTCTTCCTTTTCTCCTCTTCCTTCCTAGATTGGAAACCATACAAAGGAAGAGTGTTGGGCGGAGGTTGGGAGGGCCAAGTCTAGCATCCTACCGCATGTGTGCAGTCGAGACGGGCGCTGACTACTGTGAAGGTTTAAGGAAATAAAGTTGCACTTTGACTAACAGCAATTGCTTTTGGTGTAGTGGTAAGTGCTTGATCTTAACAATTGGTATCAGAGTAGGTCACGAGTTTGACTCCCTTGGAGGGCATGCTGCTTGCGAACAGGTGCTGGGGGGGGGGGATTGTTGGAGGGAGGTCGGGAGGGCCAATTCAACATCCTGCCGCATACGTGCAGTCAAGACGGGGTGCTAGCTATTGTGAAGGTTTAAAGAAATAAAGTTGCGCCTTGACTAACATCAATTGCTTTTGGTGCAGTGGTAAGCACTAGATCCTAACAAAGAGAATGTATCCTTCTCTTTCATTTTTTTCCTCAAATATCAAACAAACCCCAAATATCAAAAGTTACTGCAGTACACATGAGTAATTATTTTCCATGAGAGAGAAATAAAAGTTTAATTATCATTATGGCTCCAATAGGGGAGCAGCTTCTTCAGATTGTCTAAGTCATTAAGGTATATCCTCCATTTATTTAATAGTGCATGTTGATTATTTTCTAGTAAGTATCCTTTCTGTGTAAATTATTTGAAAAGCGATCTTACAGAGTGTTCTGTCAATCTACATTGGAATACCTTTTGTTTTGTTGTGCTTTTCCTAGGATGATTAATTTCATTATGTGTGCTTGTTGTGCTTTTCCTAGGATGATTAATTTCATTATGTGTGCACCAAACATGCATTTACACTTATACCTATACTGTGCATATACATATATCATCCATCAAACATCTTAGAAAGGGAAACCTTTCGTATTGTTGTCTAATGTTTCAAAAAAGTAGTACCAAAGTATTCGAACATAGGAAATAAGTTGGTTTAGAATATTATAAAATTAAGGTCTATTGGAAAGAACATTGCAATACCATAATTTAAATTTATAATTTTTTCCGATTTCGGTTTAACTATAATTTTCGTGTCCTCGAGATAACTTTTGCATAGTGGAAAATGTTCTTTTAATCAATTGTCCAATTATATGCAACTCATTTGTGAACCCTATAACACAGTCAATATGCAGTACACATTGAATGATATCCCCTTAAGATAAGCTTGTTGAAGAAAACATTTCACAAGAATTTACTAGCATTAAACCTGTGCTACGCACGTGCTATGCACGGTGATAAAAAAAAATATATACTAAATTTAAAAGTTCTACAAAAAGATAAGTTATGATTGTAGAGGTTTGGATCTTATACTAATTATATAATTTGTACTAAATTATAGTAATCAATATAGTCTTGAAATAAATTATAATAGTTTATTGTGAAAAAATCTCAAATTTGTAATAAGAAACTAAAATTTTAATGTGAACATTTGCTAGGGGGCTATATTAATTAAATATGTAAGTCATATATTTAGGTGATTTATCTATTAAAAACATTTAATAATGTACGCACATAAGCATATATATATATATATATAGCTACTCAAAACTAAAAATTTTACTTAAAAAGAATTCATATTTTTAAGTCAGAAAGAGTTTATCTATCACCAAATACTTAATGTACCACGTGAAATATGATTTTTTAAATTTACCTTAATGAAAAAACTTATCCTTAAATTATGAATTTAAAATTTTAAGTACTTAAAATTGTTAGCATTAATAATACAATATGTGAGTGTAGTTATATCTAATATTTCTTTCAGTTTAATGATAATATTTTAAGAACAGTTTCTTAAAATTTTAGCAAGCGCCAATTGAAAAAAAAAAAGACTTTGTAGACTTAGTTAATGTAATTTTTGTAGACAATATACTTGTGTAATTAGGAAAGTTAGCGTAAATTATATTTAAAAATATTGATCAAGCCTAAATAAATGAATTTTTATTATAAAATCAATCATGCTACAAAATAGTTTTGTCATTTTTCATTCAAATTCACAAAATAACATAAAATCATATTAGACCTTGAGACCAAAAAAAAAAAAAAAAACAGTTGAAGAATTATCCTTTCTTTAGGTAAAATAATATTTTTTATAGTCAAGATGTTTACATCCAATTTAGTTTTATACAAATTCTTGGAAAAATATTATGATGTAAGGGTATTTAAAAAAATGTTGTTATATTGATTGATTCATAAAATTTGTAAAAATTGAAAGAATAAAAAATAAAATGGAAATAATTTTGTATATTTTATTTGAAAAAAGTAAGATTAAAGGAAGAAATAATTTCATCACAACTTTATTCATTCTGAATTAGCTTTATTCATTTTATTTTAATTCAAAAGAAGGATTTTTATTTTTATTTTCTTGTACATGTTTTTTTAGTGGCATATGAATTGAGATAATAAAAAAATAAAAAAATCCTAATAATTTTATTACACATGTCTTTTTTATTTTTAAATTTAATATATAATTTATGCATAGTTAAAGATTTTTAGAAAGAGCATACTAATTTTTTTTTAGAAATATTATCACATCCATTAACGGATAGAACTCACAAAATTATGAAGAAATAAGAAAATTTAGATAGCACCAATAATATTATGAAACTTGTATTTTGTATAACAAAGTATTTAATAATTTCACAATACATGTTTTTTCTATTTTAGAAATTTAAAATCTAATATATGATTAATAAAGATTATTTAGAAGAAGCATATTTAAAGTAAATTTGAAAATGTTACTATATCTATCAATGGATAGCATTTATGAAGTTCATAATAGAAATCAAAATTAAAGTAAACCAATAATAGTATGATAATGTATTTTAAAATTAGAAAACACCAATGATATTATGACATATGTGTCTTACATATAACAAACTGCTAATAATTTTACGTCATATGTTCTTTCTATTTTAGAAATTTAAAATCTACTGAAAATTCTTTAGAATGAGCATAATTAAAGTGAATTTAAAAATGTTACCATAACTATAATGGATAGCATTTATGAAGTTTAAAATAAATAAACAAATTAAAGAGAACCAATAGCAGTATGACACATGTATTTAATATTTTTAAAAATTCAAAAAATTAAGATAAAGGGATTGAAACTTTCAAGTTCAAAGACCTCCTTACCTATTGCTATAATATATAGTATAGATAGTATGCGTTGAAATGAGATTCCCTACTTCTCACCTTTTTTCATTATTCAAATGAATAAATACCAACTACTTTCTGAAATATGTTTTCATTATAATTTTGTCAAGCCTAAACTTTCAAAAACATACGCGCAGCCTGGCCTCCTATGCTAATTGGTATTAAACTATTTGTATTTTACCTATGAAAATCCAGTTGAATGGGAAAAAAGAATAATAAAATATTATGAAAAGAAGGCAGTTGGAGTAATTTGAATTAATGATCTATCTCTCACCTTGATTGCTATTGCTTGAAAGTGTTGAAAACGTTGAGATTTAAACCTTAATTCCAAGCCTTCCAAAGTCAGATCCAAGGGCTCCTTAAAACTCAGTATTGGAAGCCACATTAGGTTGTAAAATTCACCAGCAAAAGAAGAAAACTAAAAAAATCAGTTGTTTAAATTTTCTTTATGCAGAAATCCACACACATAATTCAATAAAAAGTTAAGTTTCAGCCATGAATTCTTACATTCATGAATTATCCCAAAAATAACCCATAATAATTGCAAAAGGTTAGCAACATTAGAAATAAAAATTGCTACAACTTTATAACAGAAACACAAAGTAGATACATGTACCATCAACCAAAACACCCAAACAACAATAAGAAGAAATAAAAAGGGCAACAGTAGGGCGTGAAACTAATGCTAAAACTCTTCTTTTTTTTTTTTTTTTTCTTTTCAAACCAATCAACTATCCATTCAGATAGAACCTTAACCAATCAACTATTAATTCAAAGTTCCCATGTAGATCAACATACAAAGATAGACGAAGTGTTATCAAAGAACTCACAGGCTCTGATTCGAGTTTAACAGAGGGGCCGACGGCTCCTTTGCCGAAGACTTGATGGCAAGGTCAACCTTAGGGTGGTGACTCGCCTAGAATAATCTTGCAGAAAACGGAGTCAGATTCTTGAGTTCCTTTCTACTTGATTCATGTTTTCCATTGGTCAACCACTGGTACGCTGCATGTGGTTTCAGTTGTTGAGGGAGAGAGAGTTAGTATCGAGTAGGAAAGTAACCGAGAGTCGTGCAAAACGTGGGTTTTCAAGTTTGTTAATTGGTATTTCATAATTATTCCTGCATGTGGTGAGTGTAAATTAGACAAACTCTCTAACGTGAGTCATTTTGATCAACAAATTAAAAGTTTTATCAAAATGGAGGTTTCAAAAGTTTTACAAACTCTAAGTGTTTGCTTTATAATAAAATAAATAAACAAATATAAATAGATGCAAATGCAATGAATGTCTCATAAGTCTTCAAACACCTATCCCTTTTTTTCTAAAAAAACTGGAAAAGAAAAAGGCTACGTGGCACAACTTATTTCCTCACCTCTTATCTTCCATCGCTACAAAAAAAAAAAAAAAAAACCTGCAAAATGAGGAAATAATAAAACATTTTAATGGTTAATCTTATCCCCTTTCTCTCTCTCTCCGCTAGCCTAATTGGCAGTGAAACGGAAACTCACTCCACATTCACTCTCTGTGATACTGTAGTTCGGAAAAAAACGACGGCCAAATACGCACTCCTACGACAACCTTAGACGGACACATAAATAGGTCAAACTGTCCCTCCCCCCTTTCACATGAGAATATAATCCCATTTTCTTTGTAATGTAGTAGGTAAAAATGTATTAATGGAGTTTAGTTTCTTCAGGGATTTCAGAAGTTGAAGAGTTGGCTTAATTAAAGCCCTAACAATCAGTTTTAATTTTTTTGAGTTCCTACACATCTACCTATTAAATTTATTAATTTTTTTCATTTGAGTGTAATTTTATTTGATTGTGTATTGCATATGTACTTAAAGAAGAATTTTATCAGATTTTGGTTAGTTGTTTTAGAAATTTATTTATTCAAAGTTTAATCTCTATTTTCGTTATTTTTTTTAATAACTATCGATGTGTTTGGATTTGGGTTTAATGGATTTGAATCAATATAGGTTTATGACTCTCTCTCTCTCTCTCTCTCTATTGTTTTTTTTATTGTCTATTGAATCTTGTTTTCGACAAAATAGCAGTGGCCGGTCATGGACTTCACGGATAAAAGAGACGGGCTTGATTTGCTGGGCCTCTTGGCAGCTTGCTGGACATGGGGATGGACAGATCAGAAAGCTTCCGTGCAACGCCATCCACGACTAGAGGTGTAAAGCGGGCTGGGCCGGGCCGGCACGGCACGGCACAACAGGCGGGCCGTGCCGGGCTTGGTGTTTAGAGGCACGAGCACGAGCATGGTTAAGACACGAGTACGGCACGGGCACAGGCATGAGCACGAGCATGGCTAATGACTAATTTTTTGAAAAATATCCTTAAATGTCAAAATTATCCTCCCCAACAACTATATAACGGCTAGTTTAAAGGACAAATGTGTATTTTTCATTAAAAATGTCAAAATTATCCCTCCTTAACGGCTAGTTTAAACGGCAAATGTGTACTTTCATTAAAAATGTCAAAATTACCCCTTCCAACAACTATATAACGGTTAGTTTTAGGGATAATTTTGTAAATTGACTTATTCAATTTTTTCTATAAATACTAATTCTCACTTCATTTCTTTCTCACAAAATTATTCACTCTCTCTACAATCTATATAATTTTTCTCTCTACAATCACAAACTACTCATTTTCTCTTTATATTGTTTACACTTAGTCATTTTTTTTGCAACTTTGCTGCAAGTCAAGCAATCTGTAAATTCAGTTGAGGTATCATTATTATTATATTATTTTAAATTTATTGTTGTTATATTAATTGTATTATATTTATATTATTATTTTATTCAAATTTTATTTTTAATTACATTATTTCATTTTATTATAAATATGGACCTTATGAATTTTAACATTGAGGATTTAGATTTTGATGATATCGACGATTTCAATGGAGGTTCAACTGCACCATCAAGTACACTTTCCACGGCAACTAGCCATGTTAATAAAGGTAAAGAAAAAAGAGCACGCACATCTACTGTATGAAAGTATTATACCATAGAAGAAATAAAAGATGTGCATGGAAATATTCAACAAAAAGCTATATGTAAATTCGGCAAAAAAGCTTTGAGCTGCGACTCTCATGGTGGCACGGGCCACCTTGCCAGACATGCAGATTTTCATTTGAAGCAATAACAAAGTAATGACTCTAAACAATTCCAAGTTAGTTCAAGTGATGCTAGTTTGTCTACTTTGTCATACTTTCAAAATAAAATGATAGAAGGAATGACTGTATACATAGCTTCGGCAGAGCAACCTTTTACTTTTTCTGATGATAAAAAATTTGAGCGTTTTGTTAAATCATATTTACAGCTTTCTTATAAAAAAATTTATAGAAATACTTCTCGAAGTGATTGTTTAATAGTTTTTAGTGAATGGAAACAAAATTCAATTTTTGAATTTTCAAGTTTTGGTGCGACAATTTTCTTTACTTCTGATTTATGGACCGGTCGCAATAAATATGGTTATGTTTGTGTTATTGCACATTTTATTACTCCTGATTGGTTATTGCATAAAAAAATTATTGCTTTTTAAATGATGGAATATCCTCATAATGCTTCAAATATATTTCAATATATTACAAATGTATTTAAGGAATATAATATCGTAGATAAAGTTTTTAATATTACTTTTGATAATGCTACTACTAATAATGCATCAATTGATTTGTTTAAACGTCATTTGCATCCTATTCATGGTGGAAAATTTTTTCATGAAAAATGTGTATGTCATATAATTAATTTGATTGTGCAAGATGGCTTAAAATACATTAATAATCATATTAAAAAAGTTAAAAATGCAATTCTTTTTATTACTTCATCTAGTCCTAGAGTAAAAGAATTTGGTGAAATATGTAGAAGATAAAGTCTAAAACCTAGAAAGTTTAAATTAGATATTACAACACGTTGGAACTCTACTTATCTTATGTTACAATCTTGTGTGAAGTATAATGAAGTAATTACTGATTATCTTACTACTAGATACACTGATTTAATTTTATCTACAGAAGATTGGAACTTAATTACTGAATTTATTGAATTTTTAAAATTTTTTTTATAATGCTACAAATATTTATTTTGATATTTATTATTGTACTTCTTGTATTGTTTTAAATCAGTTATATAATATTTATAATATTTTGGCTATGTACAAAAGTAATAATTATTTTAAAGATGCTTGTCAATCTATGGAAGAAAATTTTTAAAAATATTGGGATTATATACTGCCTATTTTTAGTTTAGCTGCAATAATGGATCCTAGAATTAAATTATTTAGTGTAGAAATGGTGCTGAATGAAATTTTAGAAAATTTAACCACTACACTTAAAATTACTTTAAATGATGTTAAGAGTTCATTGACAACCCTATATGAAACATATGAATCTAAATATACAAATAATAGACGAGCTTCTTCTTTTTCAAGTACTATGAATGTTAGCAGTAATCCATCTTGGGCTTTAATTGCCACAAAGAAAAAATTTATTGTAAGTTCTTATTCAAGTACTGAACTTTATAGATATCTAGAGACTAATTTTATAGATTTTTTTACCGTCGAAGAGGTGAAAAATTTTAATATTTTGACATGGTGGAAAACACATGAAAGGAATGTTCCTGTGCTTTCAATCATGACACGTGATCTACTAATTGTTCCGGTGTCTACAGTAGCATCGGAGTCTGTTTTTAGTGCAGGTAATAAGCAATTGGACGAGAGAAGAAGCAGATTAACTTCAGAAATCTTGGAATGCATTGTGTGCTTGAAGGATTGGGATGATGCAAGTCTTAGAGCCCAAAATTTGACAAACGACATAATTGAAGACTTTCAAAACTTAGATATAGCTTAATCAAATGAAGAATGAAAAATATGTTCAATTTATTTTGTATATGTATTCCATTATTGAACTACGATGTATTTCAAATTCTATTTGGTCTGTAATTTTTTTATACATTATAATTTACTTTTTATACTTATTCATTCTATTTAATATTTGTAAGTAGATTCCATCATAAATAAATGTTTATTTCATTTGTGTTGTTAAAGTTTTAAATGTATATGAGTTCAATATTGGTAAAATTTTTTTTAATATGAAGACAGGCACGACACAAGCACAAGGCACGGCTCGAGCACGAGCACAAGCAGAAGCACGACATGAGCACGAGCTGTGCCATGCCCATGGGCCGTGCTGGACCTGGTATTTTTCTTCATGAGCCGGCACAAGCATGGCACGATAGCTAAATGGGTCGGCATGAGCACAGCACGAAGCACGCTTGACACGACACTGTAACGGGCCGTGCTAGCACGGCACGACCCACTTTACACCTCTATCCATGACTCTAACTGAAGACGTAGCAGCCTTTGGAAGTTGGAACTTCTCTCTTTGCTGTCTCTTATTGCCATGTAAAGTGTTGGGTGCAAAGGTGGTGGAATCAAGAGAGAGAGACAAAGCTTTGAGAAAGAGTGAAAGAGTTTGTATTTTTTTTTAGTGGTACAACTTTCTAACAAAAGTTAGCTCTCTTTTATAGGAAAGCTAAGGGGTGTATATACATATACAATAGATAATACAAGATTCCTAATCTTATCTTTTCCATTGACAATTTTATTCTTCCATTGATAATTGGTGTTTGCTTATCTCTTCTTTTGATAATAAGTATTTGCTTATCTCTTCTATTGACAATTTTATTTGTAGGAATTATTATTACAAAATACTATTATTTTAACACCCCGACTTAATTTGTAATACAGAATAGTGTCTTGAACTGTTGCAATTTCTTTGCCGATGCTGTTTTGGTAAAAATATCTACGAGTTGCTCATTGGTGTTGATAAAATTCAGTTGAATTTCTTCTTTGCCGATAAGATTTCTGATGTAATGGTGACAAAGTTCAATGTACTTTGTCCTGGCATGAAATACCAGATTTTTGGTCATAGCAATTGCAGACAAATTGTCACAGTAAATGGTTGTGAGGTCCTTTTGCTTTTGCTGCAAATCTGCAACAATTCTTCGTAGCCAAACTGCTTCACAAGCGGCGTCAGTGGTAGCAATATATTCCGCTTCAACTGATGGGAGAGCCACTGTCTTCTGTTTTTTGAATGACCAAGAGATTGCTTTAGTGCCCATGTAGAACATGTAGCCAGATGTGCTCTTTCTATCATCAATGGATCCAGCCCAGTTACTGTCAGTGTATCCAGCAAGACTGTTGTCTTGTTCAGAAATCTATTTGATGCCAAAATTTTTTGTGCCTTGCAAATACGGTAATATTCGCTTAACTGCAGAATACTAGATTTGGATTGGATCAGTCATAAATCTAAAAATCATGCTAACTAAATAGACAATATCTGGCCTTGAGTTGGTGAGATACATGAAAGAACCAACGAGGCTACGGTACAGTGTCGAGTAAACTTTTGGTGATCCATCTTCTTGCTGCAATTTTTCATTCACCGCCTTTAGAATTGAGAGTGACTTTCATGTTGACATCTTGAATCTTTTCAGCAAGTCTTCAATGTACTTTTCTTGAGAAACAAAAATTTCTCCTTTTGCCTGCCGCACTTGGATGCCAAGAAAATACTTCACTAGGCTCAAATCTGTCATCTCATATTCTTTTATCACGGCCTTTTTAAATTCATCTAGCATCACAGGGTTAGTGCCAACATATATCAAATCATCAACATAAAGGCAGACGATAAGAAAATCATTGTTACCTCCCTTTTTGACATATAGGGAAGGTTCATTGGGATTTATTTGAAATCCACTATGAAGTAATTATCTATTTTACTGTTCCAAGCACGTGAAGCCAGTTTTAGGCTGTAAAGTGCTTTTCTTAGTCGATAAACCATATTTTCTTTTCCTTCCATCACGTAGCCTTGAGGCTGTTCCACGTACACTTCTTTTTCTAGCTCGCCATTTAGGAATGCTGATTTTACATCAAACTGGTAGACTTGTAACTCTAGCTATGCTGTGAGGGCTAGGACTGTTCTAATTGTCTCCGTTCGGGCAATAAGTGCAAATGTCTCGTTGAAATCTATTTCATGTTGTTGTGAGTAGCCTTTTGCTACAAAACGAGCTTTATACTTTTGAATTGAGCCATCTTCTTTGAACTTTGTTTTGAATATCCATTTCAGTCCAACGACGTCTTTTTGCTTTGGAGGATCAACAAGTTCCCAAGTGTGATTTTTCACAATAGTGGTCATTTCTTCGTGCATTGCTTTTTGCTAAACTTTATTTTTTGCTGCTTCTTCAAAATTCTGAGGCTCGTAAGAAAATAATGCAAAATTGTTGGAGTCATAAATTTCTCTTAATGAGCGTACCTTCCTGATTGGTGAATCTGGTTCGGAGTCACTTTCTTCAAAAAGACTTTCTTGTGGAACTGGTGAGTTTGAACTAATAGAAGAACTTGGCTTGCCATGATCTAGTTGTGTAACATCTCCAAATGATCTAGTCGCATGGGATATTTTGTTTTCCCATTCCCAGGCTTTCATTTCATCGAAGTGTACGTTCCTTGAAATCACTAATTTATTGGTCTTTGGATCAAAAAATCGATAACCTTTTGATTCATCACTGTAGCCGACAAAGATGTATTTTTCTCCTTTTTCATCAAACTTTTCCCTGTTTTGAGAGGGAACAAGTGAATATGCTATGCATCCAAAAACTTTGAAAAAGTTTACCATCGGCTTGCGGTTGTGCCAAGCTTCATAGGGAGTTTTGTTTAGGACTGATTTTGTTGGAGACCGGTTGAGGATGTAGATTTCTGTGTTAACTGCTTCTGCCCAGAAAGTGTTGGGAAGACCTTTGGCTTTCAGCATACTTCGTGTAATCTCAACAATGGTGCAATTCTTTCATTTTGCCACACCATTTTTTTGAGGAGTGTGGTGAACTGTTAGCTGCCATTTGATTCCTTCATTTTTATAGTAATTTATGAATTCTTTAGACAAGAATTCTCCACCATGATCAGTTTTGAGCACCTTCAATAGATGGCCGCTTTGTCTTTCCACCATCTTCTTGAACTGGAGAAATATTGAGAAAGTTTCAGAATTTTGCTCCAAGAAGTAGACCCACATCAACTTGCTGAAATCATCAACAAAAAGAAGAAAATATTTTTTGTTTTCCAATGAGGGAGTTCTTGTTGGTCCATAAATGTCCACATGTATCAATTCAAGTGGAGTTTTTGCTCGCCAAGCTGTCTTGGGAAAGTTTGTGCATCTTTCTATAAATACATCATTCACAAGTTTTGTCATCTTTTTCAATTTTAGGCAATCCAATCACCATTTTTTTTGTCCTAGCATTTTCAGTCCTTTGAAGTTCAAGTGTCCATATCTCCAATGCCAGAGTAGGGATTCATCAGTTTTGTCAACTTTTAAGGCAAAATTCTCGTCCAGTGGCATATTAAGGGGAAATATTTTGCTTGGTGCTATTTTTACATTGGCCACTTACAAATTATTTTTTTCACTGATTGTGCAGTTGTCCCCTTTAAAGTTCACCGAGTATCCTTTTTGAATTAATTACCTAACACTCAGTAAATTTTGAGTCAAACCAGGAACATACAAAACATCATTTATGAGTTTGGTTTTAACTCCTTTGGTTTGTACTGCCACGGTTCCTTTGCCTTTGACAGGATACTGATTTTCATCTCCCAATTTGACTTAGGAAGAGATCTGGTTGTCCATTTAGACAAAGCACTTGCCATTCTCGGTCATATGGTTACTGCATCTGCTGTCTAGGTACCATGCGTTGAACGCAACCTGATGATGTATACTCATGCAGGAATAGAATACCTGCGTTGAGCCATTTTCTTCAGAGAAATTTTGCTTCAGTCTTTTTCATCTTTTTGTTGATACAACAGTCTCTCTGTGAATGATTTGGAACTCTGCACTTGGTGCATCTGAGTCTGCAATCTTTGGATTGATGATTAGATTTACCACAAATAAGACAAGTAGAGTTAGATTGCTGGTTACCAACTTTATTTGTTTGATGGCGGTAATTTTTCCTTCCTCTTTCTCGATTGCGGTTGCTAGAGTTTTGGAGCCTGCTTTCTTGCTGACGTTGTTGAGATGAGCCACATCCACCATTTTTTGAGGTCCTATTTTCTGAAACATTGAGCTTTAACTGGAATGCTTGCTCAACATTTGTTCTTGCAAAGCTTGCCATTTTTTTTTTCATGGGCTTCAAGAGAACCCATGAGCTCATAAAAAGTGAGTTCGGAAAAATCTTTAGATTCTTCTATTGCAGCAACAATATGCACAAATTTCTTTGGCAAGCTTTTCAACTATTTTTCTCTCTTGAATAGTATCTCCATAGCTTCTAATTTGGTTAATAGTTTTAACCACTTTTGTGAAACATGGTTGAATGCTCTCACTTTCTTTCATGGCTAGATTGTCAAAATCACGCCATAAAGATTGAAGTTTTATGGAGATAACTTTTTCAGACCTTGAAATTCAGCCTTTAAGATTTTCCATGCCTCTTTGGAAGTCTTTGCACTTATAATTTTAGGAAAAATAGATTTACTTACCCCTTATTGAATATTGAGTAAACCTCTTGCATTTTTCCTTACATTCTCCTTGTATTCCTTTTGTTTGGCTTATGTCTAGGAGTTTAGTACTTCTTGATTTTTAGGTATAGAAAAGCCTCCCTCCACTACTTCCCACAGATCTTGAGAAATGAAGAGGGTTTTCATTTGAATACTCCAATAATTGTAGCTTTCGCCATCGAATATAAGTATAAGATTTTGAGCATAGTTGAAGGTAATATTTGAGGTTGTTACCATGGACACAAATTGGAGTATAAGGAGAGAACAAGAAAAGAGTTAGGCTCTGATACCAAAATAACGTTGGGTGCAAAGATGGTGGAATCGAGAGAGAGAGAGAGAGAGAGAGAGAGAGAGAGAGAGAGAGAGAGAGAGAGCTTTGAGAAAGAGCGAATAACTTCGTATGTTTTTTTAGTGGTACAACTTTGTATAAGAGTTAGCTCCCTTTTATAGGAAAGCCAAGGGGTGTACATACATATACAATAGATAATACAAGATTCCTAATCTTATATTCTCCATTGACAATTTTATTCTTCCATTTTATTTGTAAGAATTATTATTACAAATTACTATTATTTTAACATAAAGTTGTATAATAAACATTATTTTCATTTTCGCTTTTTTCTCAAGACCCACGGTAATAGTTTAATTTTGGGTTGTCACATACTTTTATTAACACTTTGACTAACATCAATGCATATATAGTAGGCTGTAACTACAAACTTAAAAATCATAATGTTGAAAATAATTCGCACCAGCCAATACCATGCCTCCTATTGTCATACCAGAACCATGATCCATCCCACAGCAAAAAAGATGGTTGGGTGCACAACCACAAGATCATGCTGCCAAGGATTGTGGCCAGGTGCTTCGCCGGTGACGGGGAGTTCGAGCTCAACTCTGAGGCCAGTCAGTGCATCCTAGCCACCTCTGGCTACATCAGCTACCACGCACTATAGTGAAACATTGTCCCCAACTCCTCATGTGGTGCCTCCTACTACAATTGGCAACCAGCGGACATGCCAATCCATACTTCGTTACATTATTTCGTATTTTTGTATTTTTGGGTCGTCACTATAAAACCCTATTTTGCTTCTTTTTTCTTTTTTTTTTAATTACAAACAATGATGACTGATTTTACTTGACGGGCACTTTAAGTCCAATTTTCATGTATTCACAATCTACTTTGGTTTTTGTAATATTCATTTGGGCCAAAAGAATTAGCTATTCAATGTCATGCATTTTATGCATTGCATGTGTCACTACTATAGAACTGAGATTTGCCGGCGTTTTAGACACAGCGTTTATTTTAAATGCTCTCAAATCCCTTGAATTAATGAAACCCAGTCACGACATCGTTTTGTTATGTACCGAAAAAAAACAAAAATTTCCCTCCTATGTTCTTTTCTTCCTATAGCCTCCTGCACGAATTCATCTATCAAGAGCGTCACGCACCAAAAGTTCTCTCTCTCTCTCTCTCTCTCTCTCTCTCTCTCTCTCTCTCTCTCTCTCCTCCATATTTTGTACCGAATCCTCGCCGGAAAGTGCAGCAACAGCAAAGTCTCCACTGACCGAACACTTCCAAGAGCCGCTCCAGGTATGTTCTTGACGAATCGCTTTGTCGTGCTCTCTCGTTCTCCACCTCATTCACTCTCATTCTGAATCGAATCACTCATTGTAATAACACAATAGTAGCAGCGACTCCACCGAACGACAAGCAGCCATTCCAGCCCTAATTTTGCTTTGGATCCCTCTCTCATTCTAGATGAATTGGTCAATAGCCCTTCTTGTGTGAATTCCAGCTGGCAATTCACAACGTACCAAGAGGAGCCAAAGGGTTCTATTGACCCAGCCAGGTTCTTGAGAAGGCTCACTCAAGTGCAAAAGGCAAAAGGTCCTCAACTGCTTGTATCATAGCACTCACAGACCAGGTATGTTGCTTCCAGTTTAGGTGCTTGCCTCTGTGATAATGCTTGTATGTGCTTTTGACCCATAAAGATTTGCTTTTTGGGTTTTTGGTGGGTATTTAATGGGAAAAAAATCAGGATCTAGTTAATGTGACCTTTATCTTTTCCGTTTTTCTCTTCAAAAACTGAGTTTCATGTGACCTTATAATAATAATTATTCATTTGTTGCCTTGTCGGAAATTTGTGAGTCCCAGTCCTTTTTTGGTTTTGTAGAAATTTGGTTTTGAAGTGTCATTGCCCATACACCTTTTTGGTCTCTATCAGTTGTACGTAGTACTACATAAAGAAAATGAAAACACATGACATCTAGCATAATGTGTGTATATATTTGCACCCATTATTAATTCATTGAATTCCTGTATAATGTAAAGAATTATGTTTTTCATGAGTTGTGTCATGAGAAATTATTTTATCTGCTACTCACAAAAAAAAGAAAAGAAAAAAAAAGACAGGTCTAAAACAGGTTGGTGTTTGATGTCATGGTTTTCATTGGTGAAGGTCATTAAGTTATTTTGGTTCTATGTAGCATTAGAATGCACTTTCTGTGCTGTAGGAGTATGTAGTCCTACATGACAAGAATATGCAAAATAGAAGTTAGCTCTGTGAGGTCCCCTATGGCATTTACATTCTAGGCCACTTCACCAAGGTCGACTCAAGACAATTTGAGGCTTAAAACCATAATTGAAATGAGGCCTTTTTTTTGACAATTTTTAATAATGTGGAAATTTTTTTATTAATTTTTTGTAAACTGGTGTTTTTTATTTTAAAGTTAACTAGTATGTAAATTTTAGGCCTTATTTGTTTGCTATTTTTTTCTCATTTCTATTGGGGCCATTATTTTTCTAAAAAAGATGTAGGAACTATATAAGTTCTTAATAGCATGTACAGTTTTAAAAAATTTGAATCCATCAAAATATTTTTTATTTGTACAATCGCTTTTGTTAATTTTTTTTTTTTTTTGTTGAAGTTAACTATTGTAGTTGATTTAAGGCTTTCTTTTTCAAACATACATATTTTCTCATTTGAACTAGGGTCATTTTTCTAAAAAAAAAAAAAGATGTAGAAGCAATATAGAACTTTAGTTTTTGGGGCCTTCAAAAAAATATTTTGTACAGTTTATTTGTTTTCTCTTGAATTAGTATTTTTTTCCCTTGAAGTTCACTAATGTAGTTAATTGTGGGCCTTCTTTTCTAGCTGAATTTTTTTACTCTCATCTAGATTTGGACCTTTTTTAAAAAAAATATAAAACTTATATAGCGCTTTTATTATATAAAATGTGAGGTTTTAAAAATTTTGGGCCTGCAAAAATTAAGAGCCCAAAGTGAAGGATTTGCTCGCTTTAGGCTCCAACGGCCCTGCACTTAACAAGCAACAAAAAAAAAAAAGACTAGCACAAGTGTGATAATATGTATAGGAAAGCTTATGTGCCAAAACAATCATATGAACAGTTACATAGATAAATTTTCTATAGATAAATCTCCTTGCAAGAATATGAGGTGTTTAATTTCCTTCCATAGCTGCATTTTTTTTTGCTAGTGGACCTTAATTGTTTTATGACGTTCAAGAATCTCAATATGACATTCAATTTCCTTATCCTTGATGTGACGTTTTGGTTGTTGCCTTGTGTTTGTTTTGATGAGGTAAAAACGAAGCTAACAATTGCTTTGGAGGAGAAACTAAATTATTTTGCTTTTGTTTGTATTTTTCAGAATTTGATTGAGGAACACAAATATCGATAAGAGTTGGATAATTGTAGATAGGCTAGAAGTAAGATACTTGCAAGGAGTTATTGATTTTATTAAATTTGCACGTGATCACATGGATAAGGATGCAACAGAAATTGTTTGTCTGTGTATAAAATGTCGTAATGTCAAATTGGTGGAGATAGATACAGTCACAGAGCATCTTGTTGTTCATGGGTTTCTTAGTAGTTACACTTGCTGGATTTTCCATGGCGAAAAATTGGTGCCTTTAGAGGGTAATAATACAAACATTGGGCAAAGTGATTTAGTGGAACACGATGAAATGCAAGAAATGTTACGTGATGCTTTTGGCGTATTTCCATTAAGCCCTGTCCATGACGTGGATGGCAATGATCCAACTAGAGATAATGTACAAGGCCCAGATGAAGAAACAGAAAAAAATTTCAAGTTATTGAAAGAATCTGAGCGAGAGTTGTACCTGGGGTGTCAAAAGTTCTCCTTACTTTCATTTATTGTGCAATTAATGCACATTAAGTGTCTTAATGGGTGGAGTGACAAGTCTTTTACCATGCTGCTTAAGTTGTTGAAGGAAGCCCTTCCTAAGGATGAAGCATTGCCTGATTCTTTCGGTGCGAGTAGGAAGCTATTAAGGGGTTTGGGCCTTGATTATCATAAGATTCATGCGTGCCCTGTAGATTGTATGTTGTACTGGGGTGAGAATGTTGAACGTGTTGATTGCAAAGTTTGTAAGAGGCCTAGATACAAACAAATCGAGGGGGAAGAGATTGAAGTTAACAAAGAAATGCATAAAATTCTGCAAAAAGTTAGAAGGTACTTTCCTTTGATACCTAGGCTTAAACGATTATTTATGTCATCCAAGACTACTTCTTTAATGAGATGCCATGCAGAGAATTCAGCTTCTAATGGGATACTAAGGCATCTAGTTGACTCTGGTGCATGGAAACATTTTGATCAACTTTATCTTGATTTTGCCTGGAACCCTCTTAATGTTAGGCTTGGGTTAGCAACTGATGGTTTCAATCCATTTCGAATGATGAACCTTTCTCACAGCACATGGCTTGTTGTTATGATGACGTACAATCTACCTCCATGGTTATGTATGAAACAACCTTACATGATGTTATCATTGCTTATTAATGGTCCAAAAGCACCTGGGAATGATATTGATGTGTACTTGAGCCTTATTGTGGATGAGTTGAAGGAGTTATGGGAGAAAGGTGTTAACACATATGAAGCAGCAAATAATGAGATGTTTCGAATGCGTGCAATATTGTTATGGACAATTCATGATTATCCAGGATATGCTAATGTATCTGGCTGGAGCATAAAGGGTTATTTTGCTTGTCTATGTTGTAATGTAGACACTTGTTCTCGTCAATTGGTTAATGCAAATAAGATTTGTTATTTGGGGCATCGCCGATGGTTGGATAAGGACCATAAATTTCGATATGATGATTCGGCCCTTCCACGCTCACCGCGATGGGGGTGCTTGTAGTTTAAGTGGGGTACTCCCACTATTGTGTTCTCCCAAGAGACCTGTGCAAATTTAACAATAGGAACGATTAGACTTTTGAAATATGTTCAGATTGCAACCACAAACCGAGAGTGAAATCAATTGCTATACTAGCTAAAATTTGACCGAAAATGTTTTGGTGTTTGAGGGTTTGATTTACTAACAACTAGGCAAGCAATTAAAATTGAAATTTAAACCTGCAACTTACTTCTAACTAAAGTGAATTGACAATTGAGTAAATTCTACTACAACAACCACACTTAATACTAACTCAACTCGTAAGTTAACCGAAATTCTAAATGAACACGAAAAGAGATTTAACTTGATTAGGGAAGGGGGTTTGGGTTCAAATGTTCCAATCTACCAATTCTAGCATGGAATTTGAAATGGGGAGTTTCGGTTAACTCGAATCAAGAACCGTCCAAAGGCCCTTGATTCGGAAGATTTAGCTTTGAAATTTTAGGGCTCTCTAATTATTTTGGAATTAAGTTTTTTTTTTCTAATTTATGGGTTCTTAGGAAATAAATCACATGTTATTAACTATGATTATAGATCTAAGATTTCTACACAAATTAATTCCAACATAATTAGAGAAAAATACGTAAACAAGATATGCAATGAGATTCAAGAACTCCCCTTTCATTTTCCATCCATTCCTTGGTAGATCTTCACATTTGCTCCCAAACTATGAGTTTAGCTCGAAGAATCCATGGTTGAAAGCTTTCCAAAGTGTAGAAACCAAATCTTGATTTTAACTCAAAAGGATATACATATTGAAATGTAGAGAATATGGGAGTTTACACTAAATCAACCCAAGAAATCTATCTAAATACCTCCAAAAGCCCTAAATACAACAAAGTAGATTGAATCTAAGCAAAATACAAGACTTTCCCCTATTTTCCCTTCTTTTCCCGCAGCTCCCAAAACCTAAAATCTGATCCCCCTTCTTTTCTTCGACTGCTGGGTTGTAGGGCAAATCTGCGCTCACCGTCCGAAGTGCGTCTTAAGTGCGTCCGATATGCGTCCGGACGCACCGTCCAGACGGTGCCATAACCGTTCGGACGGTTATTTCACCGTTCGGACGGTATTCGAACGAGGAAATTCGGCTCTGTAATTCTTCGAACGGAAAATGACGACTCTGGAACGGCTTTGGACGGGAAATAACGCCTCTGGAACGGCTTTGGATGGGAAACATAGACTCTGGAACGGCAATATCCGTCGCACCGTCCGAACGGTGATTCGCCCGTCTGAACGTTCCGTCCGAACGACCACTTGCCCGTCCAAACGGTCTAGGCGTCCGAAGGGTAATGCCTCCGTCCGAACGGACCGTCCGGACGGTCTTCTTTCCTTTAAGCCCCCCTTTTTCCACCAATTTAACACCAAAAACCTGCAATATAGATATAAAAACAGTTTAGATCAATTTATTGCTAAAAATCCATAATAATACCCATATAGGGGCTATCAAACACTTCATTAGGGGACAAAGATTACACTTTTAGAGTGGAATCAACACCCCCTAACTTAGCTTTTGCTAGTCCCTAGAAAAAGTACTATAGAAAGAAAATAATTTAAGACACTAAAAAGAACAAAGTATGTACAACCCACTCAAGATATCGATGGACACATCTCAAACCTCAAACACATGTAGGAGTTTATGCAAAAATTCATACAATAGAGAAGTCTGTGCGCGTGTGCTTGATAAGCTAATGCTAAGCAACATATAAAGAACTCAATTATACACTTCCAAACCGTAAAGTTTTGATTCAATCCTCACCGGGCATACACTCAGAATGAAAAGACCTACAAGGTTCACACAATGGTATGTTCAACAGTAGAGTAAATGTATAAGGCAAAACAAGTGAACATATCCAAAATGAAGAACCGGACAATATGTATGTGTATCGCCTTTGGCACAACTTCCTGAGAGAATGTTCATAGATGCGCAATGATTCAAAGAATTGACAAGATAAAAACTTTTACTCTGATGAAAATTATAATGAGGCATCTTTGGGGCGATTAAGCAATTTGGAAGACGAGGAGGTAAAGGAGGAATGATGTGAGATAAATGCAAAACACATCATTTGTTAATGAGGTGATGGAAAGATATCATACCCAACTCCCTTGTTATATACCCAGGGGTTCGAACAATAAACACTTTTTATTTTTATTTTTTTATACACTCCTTCTCTATAACTTTGACGCCACTTTGCGTTATGTTCAAAACTTATTCTTTTCTTCTTCTTCTTTCTTTTTTTATTTTTTATTTTTTTTTTACATCATATATCTTTGCTTCCCAACATAGTAAAGAAAAGTGATATGAATTACAAAAGTTTCAATGATATCTTTCGAGGAAGGAGTTGGTGAGAAATGATAATTGGGTTATATGGCGAAAGACAAAAAGGATAATGGCTATCAAGAAGGAAATGGGCTTAGAATTACATAAAGATGCCAAATTATACTATTCCACATAGTAAAAGTGTCAATCCTAATATCAGAATTCATCTTATAAACCAAAAGCAAGCATAAAGAAGTTATTCAAGAGAAATGAGGATGAAAGATCAATCCTTGAGTAAATGCAAACTCTAAAAAAAAAAGGGTAAAAACTCTAAAGCTCACAAGTGATAATCTCCACTAAGTATGGATGAAACTGCAAGGTAGAGTAGCAAAAACATGTTGCAAAGTATAACTCATGTGAACGGTGTATAACTTTCTACTAATGCATGAATCAAGCCCTCTCCATGGAGTCAAAAGTAAGAAAACGAGTCCATCTCAATCTAAGTCGAGTTTTAATGTCAAAAACGGTGTTATAGTGCATCAAAAATGAGTCAACGCATCAATCGCAAAAGCTAGCCTAACATGCATAAAAAGATATGTAATTAGTTGCGTGAGAGAAATGAAGACTGAAACTGATACCATACATTACCAAGATCCCCGTCAAAATAGTACAGGCGAGTAACAAAACCAAAATCTGGGAACACCTGTAGCTAACACATCCAACAATACAAGATAAAGAACAAGAGGATACAAAAGTAAATGATGTACAGTAAAGGAATCTCAAAATATAATCCACTATATCAAAACAATATACACTATGTCAAAACAATGTACAAAAACTGATGCAATGATATGCTATGTGTGTACAAAAAAAATGTATCACAATCCTAAACTATCAGTCATCTCCATCGTCATCTGGAGGCGGTGCAACGGTAGACCTAAGGGCTCGGACCTCAACAAAAAGCTCCTCTATGATCCTGGTCTGGCCCCGGGCCTGACCCTGGAGTGCGGTGATCTGCTCGGACTGGGCTCGGATCTGGCCCTCAAGTGCTGCAAAATGAGCTGCATGGGCGGCCTCCAGCCTAGCGATGTCGGCAGACTGCTGTGCTGATCCCGCAGCTAACATATCTAAGGTTTGCCGCATCTGCTCAAGCATCTGCAATGCCGGATCGGGCATCGGTGGTGGCTGAAAGTGCTGCTGATGCTGATGAATATCGGGGTCGTACTGATCCGGGTCAGCAAGTCCCGGCTGCGGCTGCTGTTGTGGCTGCTGCTGTTGTGGCTGGAACTGCTCCTGCTGCTGCTGCAGTCGGTGAGACCTCAATCCCCTCTGAATGGTGGACCTACCAATGGGCTCCTTCGACTGAGGGAGACGAGGAAGTCCAATAGCAGGGGCCCCGAAGGCAGCCTCGATCACTCGCGTCAAAAGGACAGCGAAAGGGATAGATCCCTGAGCACACGGGTGCGTAATCTCCTCCGCAAGAGCTCTAAACTGAAATAACGGAAGATCTATGGACCTACCCGCCCTAATAGCCCACAAAAGACTAGCCCTACTCCTCTTAACCTCGGAATGCCTAGCAATGGGGTAGACGGACTGGCAACAAAAAATATACAAGGGGGCGTAGATCGAAAGCAATGAGCTAATCGCCACCTACCGGCGCAAACCCCAATTAGAGCCAGGGAGGCAAACCTCGTTGGAAATGACCCTGAAGTCATCCGGAGCCCCCCTAGATGGGAAACTATACTGAGGGTCTGCCACCCTAGGCAGCCCATACACCTCTGCAAAAGTGGTGGGGGTGATCCCAATGTCAAACCCCCTAACCCAGGACGTGATCTGCTCGTGTCCTGGGGTAACACAACAAGCTGAAACGTTCGCCATAAACTCGGCGAGCAAGACAAAAATGGCATCTCCCACGAAGGTAGTGAGGGGGACCCAACCCCGGGCCTCAAAGGCCTCGGCCCACAAAAAACCAGGACCCCTAAATTGCTCTAGGTCCATCTGGCGCTCAATCACTACGCCTCGCCTCATCCAAGTCTGGGAGAATGCCTCGAATGCATCCTCAGATACAAAACGTGTGACGTCAAAGGCTGGGGCTGGCTCAGCCTCTGCTGCGCCAGCCGGAAGGGCACCAGGGGCCCCTCTGCCTGCCATGACTATCAAAAGACCCTCTAAAGTAACCTACGTAAAGAATAAAGTAAGCGAGGAATGATGCAGGAATACCTAGGGAAGCGTGAAACAAAGGGTGGAGGAGCCAATGGCACGTGCTCGGGCTCCGGCAGGGCTCTGCTATCGTCCAGGAACTCTCAAAACACTCAAAAACTCCCCGTATAGCGTCTGTAGTGAGTCTGAACTCAATACGGACGCTGCCTATTTATAGGGGACGCCAAGCGTTCGACGCGCGTCCGGATACCGTCCGGACGCACCGTCCGAACGGGAAATAACCGTCCGAACGGTCAAAAAGGCGTCCGGACGGTACGATTAACGCCCGTCTGGATACCGTCTGAATGGGAAATTATAACACCACGGTTGTCCGAATTCACGTCCGGACGGTAAAAATAAGCGTTCGGACGCACCGTTCGAACGAACAAACGCGTTCGGACGCACCGTCCGAACGGACAAACTCCAAAACTTCGATTTATACACTGCAAAAACCCAGGAAACTCGACAGACTATACAAAAATTAAATTAACAACAAAAAACTGCAAAAGAAGTAAAATAAAACAAAACAACCTAAACAATTTTACACAAAAACCGAGCGCAAAAACAAGCTCGCCCCACCCCCCACTTAAGAGATTGCATTGTCCTCAAAGCAACTGTAACGCGAAAGAGAATGGGAGAGCAACACGGGAGGGCGGGAGCACATAGGGGACAATCATCAAGCCAAGATTGATGGATCAATGAGATCCACACAATCTACCTCGCTGCGAAAAGGTTCAAAATAAGGCTTTAACCTTTGCCCATTGACCTTGAAAGGTGTGCCATTCTTAAGATTTTGCACCTCAATAGCACCATAGGGAAAGATTTCCCTAATTTGGTAGGGGCCGGACCATTTACTCCTTAACTTTCCCGGAAAGAGATGCAACCGGGAATTATAGAGAATAACTTTTTGACCAACATGAAAAGATTTGCGATGAATGTGTTGGTCATGACGGACTTTCATTTTAGCCTTTGAAATTTTGGCATTTTCATACGCATCATTTCTTATTTCATCTAGCTCATTCAATTGGAGCTTCCGGTGGTCGCCGGTTTCGCCTAACCCCTCATTATATTGCCGAATAGCCCAATATGCCTTATGTTCAACCTCAACCGGGAGGTGACATGCTTTTCCATACACAAGACGGTACGGGGAGGCACTTAGAATGGTTTTGTAGGCCATTTGATAGGCCCACAATGCATCAATTAAGTGCAAAGACCAATCCTTTCGAGACGGATTGACTGTCTTTTCTAAGATTGTCTTGATTTCACGGTTGGCTAATTCGACTTGGCCTTGTGTTTGGGGATGATATGGCAAACCGACCTTATGAATAATGCCGTACTTTCTCATGAGTATCCCTAAGGGCTTATTACAGAAATGAGAACCACCATCACTGATGATGGCCCGAGGCATACCGAACCGGGAAAAAATGTATTCTTTGAAAAATTTGACCACAACTTGGTGGTCATTGGTTCGTGCCGGTATTGCCTCAACCCATTTGGAAACATAATCTATAGCCACTAAGATATAAAGATACCCAAAAGAACTAGGAAATGGGCCCATGAAGTCTATGCCCCAACAATCAAAAACCTCCAAAACAAGGATAGGGGTAAGGGGCATCATGTGTTTCCTAGAAAGGCTTCCGAGCCTTTGACATCTATCACACGCCACACAAAATGAATGTACATCTTTAAACATAGTCGGCCAATACAGTCCACTTTGCAAAATTTTTGCCACTGTTTTCTTTGAAGAGAAATGGCCCCCACATGCATGAGAATGGCAAAATTTTATCACACTTTCAAACTCCTCATCCGGCACACATCGCCGTACAACCTGATCCGAGCAATATTTGAACAAATACGGCTCGTCCCAAAAGAATTGTCTTACTAGCCTAAAGAATCGCCTCTTGTCCAATGCGGACCAATGAGAAGGAATGGCATTTGTGGCCAAATAGTTGGCCACATCGGCGTACCAAGGAGTTAATGCTTGATTCACGGCGTTGCAAGACATGAGTTGCTCGTCGGGGAAGGTCTCACAAATAGGAGAGTCATCTTTGGTAGGGTGCTCAAAAGGGAGGCAAGACAAATGATCCGCGGCAACGTTTTCCACCCCCTTTTTATCCCTAATCTCAAGATCAAACTCTTGAAGAAGGAGAATCCACCTAATTAATTGAGGCTTTGCGTCTTGTTTGGACAAGAGGTATTTGAGTGTAGCGTGATCGGTGAAAACAATCACATAAGACCCCACTAAATAGGAGCGAAACTTGTCCAAAGCAAACACAATAGCCAAAAGTTCTTTTTCGGTGGTGGTATAATTTATTTGGGCTTCATTCAAAGTTTTGCTCGCATAGTGGAGCACATGAGGTTTCCTCTCATTTCGTTGGCCCAACACGGCCCCCACAGCAAAGTCGCTAGCATCACACATTAATTCAAAGGGTAGGCTCCAATCCGAAGGCCGGATTATGGGAGCCGTAGTCAAATGTTTTTTCAACTTATCAAAAGCTAGCTGACAAGACGGAGTCCACTCAAATGGAACGTCTTTTGCCAAGAGGGCACATAAGGGCCTAGAAATGGAACTAAAGGATTGAATGAAGCGCCGGTAAAAACCCGCATGCCCAAGAAAAGATCTCACATCTCTCACGTTCCTAGGGGAGGGTAGCTTTTGAATAAGCTCGACCTTAGCGGGATCTACCTCAATGCCCCTCCCGGAGATGATGTGGCCTAAGACTATACCATGCGTCACCATAAAGTGACACTTCTCCCAATTCAACACAAGATTGCTCTCCTCACAACGGTTTAGTATCGATTCTAAGTTTTGAAGACATTGAGCAAAGTTGTCCCCATAAACAGAAAAATTATCCATAAAGACCTCTAAAATTCGCTCCACCATATCACTAAAAATACTTATCATGCATCTCTAAAAAGTGGCGGGAGCATTGCATAACCCAAAGGGCATTCGCTTGTAAGCAAATGTGCCAAAGGGGCATGTAAATGTGGTTTTAGCTTGGTCTTCCATGGCGATTGCCAATTGATTATATCCGGAGTAACCATCAAGGAAACAATAGTAGGCCCGTCTCGCTACCCGCTCCAAGACTTGGTCAAGGAAGGGAAGGGGAAAATGATCCTTGGTAGTTACGGCATTCAAACGACGGTAGTCTATACACATACGCCACCCGGTTTGAATGCGGGTAGGTATCAATTCATTATTTGCATTTTCAACTACCGTCACTCTAGACTTTTTGGGAACAACTTGGGTGGGACTCACCCATTTAGAGTCGGCAATTGGGTATATAATACCCGCATCAAGAAGTTTTTGCACCTCACCCCGCACCACTTCCTTCATAGTTGGGTTCAATCGTCGTTGCATTTGGCGCACCGGCTTAGCCCCTTCCTCAAAATATATGCGATGAGTGCATACTAGCGGGCTAATGCCGTGCAAATCGGCAATTGTCCAACCTATGGCTTTTCGGTGCTTTTTGAGCACCTCCAACAAGCTCATTTCTTGAGCCTCCGTAAGTGATGAAGATATCACTACGGGATAAGATTCACCTTTACCCAAAAACACATATTTAAGGGTAGAAGGCAAAGGCTTCCTATCGGGCGTAGGAGCCTCTAGTTCAGATGGTTGGGGCTTGGTAGGGTTAGGGGTCAAAAGTTCAAAAGTGGGGGTCCATTGACCCACCGCCATGATAGGACACACCTCTAGACCACTACCCTCATTAAAAGCATCCCCCTCTTCCTCATCTCCCAAGCACTCTAAACCCTCACTCAAAGTCAACATTCTCTCCAAAGGGTTTTCTACCATTTGCCTTTCGAAGTGCTCTTGCACTATCGAGTCAATAAGATTCACCTCCCGGACGTCCTCTAGATCCCCCGGTTGTTTTCCCGCGTTAAACATGTTAAGTTCAACGGACATGTTCCCAAAGGACAATTTTAAAAGACCCCCTCTCACATGGATGATGGCGTCACACGTGGCTAAGAAGGGTCGCCCCAAAATGATAGGAATGTGGTTCCGGGCATGGGGATCTACAACCGGGTGAGTATCTAACACCACAAAATCGGCCGGATAATAAAACTTATCAACTTTCACTAAGACATCCTCAACTATTCCCCTAGGGGCTTTGATCGATCGATCCGCCAACTGGAGTGTAATCCTTGTAGGTTTCAATTCACCGAGCACCAATTGCTCGTACACTGAGTATGGCAAAAGATTTACACTCGACCCCAAATCTAGAAGGCACCCCTCTATCTTATGGTCTCCTATGACACATGTCACGGTAGGACAACCGGGATTTTTGTACTTTGGTGGGGTTTTGACTTGGACAATGGAATGGACACCTTTAGCAAGAAAGGCGTTCTCCCTCACATTTAATCTCCTTTTAACAGTACATAAATCCTTAAGAAATTTAGCATAAGAGGGAACTTGTTTAATGGCTTCAAGGAGTGGTAGATTTATTTTGACTTGCTTGAAAGTCTCATAAATCTCCGAACTTAGTTGGTTCTTGGGTTTAACTAACCGATGAGGAAATGGAGCGTGAGCCAAGATCTCACGTTCCTCTCTCAAAACTTCCTCAACATTGGGCATGGACCCACTGGGCTCTTCCTTCTCACAATCCCCTTCCTCTTTCTCTTTTCTCTCATCTTTTTCTTTCTCACTCCCCTCCTCCTTCTCACTTGGTCCTCTCTCAACCCCTTTTTCTCTTCTAGACTCTTCCTCATTAACACCCGACCCCTCATCTACCTTAGACTCTTTTACCCTACCCTTAGGGTCCCTAGGAAAAATAGTCTTGTCAATGACTTTACCACTCCTCAAAGTGATAATGGCCGAAACATTCTCATGATTAGTTGATGGTTGGGCCAAGGTTTCGGTGGAATGGACCTGCCTAGACGGATTGGGTTGAGGTTGTGCAGGCAATTTACCCTTCTCAGTAAGGGTCAACGCTTGAGTAAGGAGAGTCAATTGACTCTTGATGTCATCTAAAGTTTTGTCAACCCGTGAGTTTACCCCCCCTTGGGCTTGGATGAATTGTTGGAGAGTGTCCTCCAACGGCTTTCGATGTGGGGGGATGTATGTGTTGGGTTGAGCTTGAGGTGGAGGTTGGAATGGTTTGGGTTGGGTAGGAAATGATGTGACCGGTGGAGGTTGGTAATGTTGTGGGTGCGATTGTGTAGGAGGGGCTTGATAAGATTGAGGGTTGTTATACCCTCCTTGATAAGCTTGGGGATTTGAAGTCCCCTCATTGCGCCATCCAAAGTTAGGATGATCCCTCCATCCCGGGTTATAAGTATTGGAATAGGGGTTTCCCCCACCTCGATTGTATTGCCCAATAGCATTGGCTTGGCCATGCAAGGCTTCCTTAATCCCCGGGATAACCGGGCATGACGTGGTGTCATGCTCTTTGGTCTCACAAACCGCACAACAAATTCCCTTAGACTCTTCACTCCCCACCGAACTCACATTCTTAAATTCTAGAGCCTCTAATTTTCTCGCCATTGTAGCAAGCTTAGCATTCATATCATCAACTTCTTTCAATTGATATTTCGCCCCTTGCGTGTTTGGTCTACCTTCGGGATTTTGGGTCCCGGTAGTGGCCCAATCGCGAGCCAAATTAGCTAGGTAATCAAAATATGCATAAGCTTCATGAGGTTGCTTATCCATAAATGTTCCCGCGCACATAGTCTCAACGAATTGCTTAAGTTGGGACGTTAACGAGGAGTAGAAGATGTTGATAATACGCCATTCGGTAAAGCCATGGTGTGGACAAGAAACTAAGAGCTCTTTAAACCGCTCCCAACACTGAAAAAATGATTCTCCCAACATTGGAGAGAATTGTGAGATTTGGCGTCTAAGCACCTCCGTTCTATTTTTCGGGAAAATTTTTTTCAAAAACTCTCCTTGAAGAGTTTGCCAAGAATGGATGGAAAGTGGTCTCAATGAATTGAACCACGTCTTGGCAGTATCCTTTAAACAAAATGGAAAGATTTTAAGAAAAAAGATTTCCCGTGGACACGAGTTGTCCATTACTAATTAGCATGCATCCTCAAATTCCTTGATGAAGGCATAAGGCCTTTCCGAATCAACTCCGTGGAATTGAGGAAGCAATTGCATCATGCCCGGCCTTATATTCAAAGCGGCATAGTGGGGTGGAATAACAAGGCAAGAACTTGGTGCTTGCCGCGGTGGGTTTAAGAAATCCCTCATTCGGAATTGGGGAGCCCCCATGTCACCATGGTTGCTCGCATTCTCCATGTTCTCACCCCCTAAACCATGGGCCGGATGTAAAGGAGGGTGTTGTGGCAATCCACCCATCGGTGGGTTCGGCAAGATATTTGGATTGGGTGGACCATCATTAGGTAGCCTAGCTGCGGGGTTTTGATCATCCATAGGAGGTGCACCTAGGTCGACCACTAATGAAATTCCGGGAGAAGGTGTGCTAGCCGGTGATGGTGGGTCAACTCGTAAGAGGCGTCTATTGTCAATTCGTGCCCAATGGGACATGCAAATGCAATGCACAAATAGTATGCCTCAAACCTAGTCAACACATCATACACAAACAATATATATATGCCGGACAACGGCTTTTTCTCTTTACCGGACAACGGCTTTTCAACTCCAATCTCCCACTCCACGTGCTAGAATACCACCGATTAGCAAATAAAGCACACACTAACCTAACTCCTCTAATGCTCCTAGCAATATGCAATGCTACTAATTATTCAACCAAAAGAAAACTATTAAAAAGAAAGAAAGAAAAATCCTAACATGGTATCCACATTGAGGGTTTGAAGAAATTACCTAGGCCCGAAGCCGTAGATGCTTCCCTCGTAGGTGGGTGATCAATTCCCACCTTGGTTTTACGATTTGCAATTTTTTTTTTCTTTTCGCCCTTTGCTCGTTCCTTCAAGTCCCCGGCAACGGCGCCAAAACTTGATTCGTCCCTTCCACGCTCACCGCGATGGGGGTGCTTGTAGTTTAAGTGGGGTACTCCCACTATCGTGTTCTCCCAAGAGACCTGTGCAAATTTAGCAATAGGAACGATTAGACTTTTGAAATATGTTCAGATTGCAACCACAAACCGAGAGTGAAATCAATTGCTATGCTAGCTAAAATTTGACCGAAAATGTTTTGGTGTTTGAGGGTTTGATTTACTAACAACTAGGCAAGCAATTAAAATTGAAATTTAAACCTGCAACTTACTTCTAACTAAAGTGAATTGACAATTGAGTAAATTCTACTACAACAACCACACTTAATACTAACTCAACTCGTAAGTTAACCGAAATTTTAAATGAACACGAAAAGAGATTTAACTTGATTAGAGAAGGGGGTTTGGGTTGAAATGTTCCAATCTACCAATTCTAGCATGGAATTTGAAATGGAGAGTTTCGGTTAACTCGAATCAAGAACCGTCCAAAGGCCCTTGATTCGGAAGATTTAGCTTTGAAATTTTAGGGCTCTCTAATTATTTTGGAATTAAGTTTTTTTTTTCTAATTTATGGGTTCTTAGGAAATAAATCACATGTTATTAACTATGATTATAGATCTAAGATTTCTACACAAATTAATTCCAACATAATTAGAGAAAAATACGTAAACAAGATATTCAATGAGATTTAAGAACTCCCCTTTCATTTTCCATCCATTCCTTGGTAGATCTTCACATTTGCTCCCAAACTATGAGTTTAGCTCGAAGAATCCATGGTTGAAAGCTTTCCAAAGTGTGGAAACCACATCTTGATTTTAACTCAAAAGGATATACATATTGAAATGTAGAGAATATGAGAGTTTACACTAAATCAACCCAAGAAATCTATCTAAATACCTCCAAAAGCCCTAAATACAACAAAGTAGATTGAATCTAAGCAAAATACAAGACTTTCCCCTATTTTCCCTTCTTTTCCCGCAGCTCCCAAAACCTAAAATCTGATCCCCCTTCTTTTCTTCGACTGCTGGGTTGTAGGGCAAATCTGCGCTCACCGTCCGAAGTGCGTCTTAAGTGCGTCCGATATGCGTCCGGACGCACCGTCCAGACGGTGCCATAACCGTTCGGACGGTTATTTCACCGTTCGGACGGTATTCGAACGAGGAAATTCGGCTCTGTAATTCTTCGAATGGAAAATGATGACTCTGGAACGGCTTTGGACCGGAAATAACGCCTCTGGAATGGCTTTGGACGGGAAACATAGACTCTGGAACGGCAATATCCGTCGCACCGTCCGAACGGTGATTCGCCCGTCTGAACGTTCCGTCCGAACGGCCACTTGCCCGTCCGAACGGTCTAGGCGTCCGAACGGTAATGCCTCCGTCCGAACGGACCGTCCGGACGGTCTTCTTTCCTTTAAGCCCCCCTTTTTCCACCAATTTAACACCAAAAACCTGCAATATAGATATAAAAACAGTTTAGATCAATTTATTGCTAAAAATCCATAATAATACCCATATAGGGGCTATCAAACACTTCATTAGGGGACAAAGATTACACTTTTAGAGTGGAATCATATGACTCCAAGTCTTTTGATGGGACGATTGAAGAAAGAGCAACTCCAACTCGATTATCTGGGCAAGAAGTGTTAGCCATGTTTTTGGCCAACTACAAGAACAAGTTTAGGAAGCAAGATGCAAATGATTCACACACAAAAAAGAGGAAAACACGTGAGGAAGACAATGATGAAGATACTAATCCAATGTACAATTGGAAGAAGAAGAGTATTTTCTTTGACTTACCTTATTGGAAAGATAATTTGATTCGACACAATCTTGATGTAATGCATATTGAAAAGAATGTTTGTGATAATGTGCTTTGGACAATATTGAATGTTGATGGCAAAGGGAAGGACAACTTAAAAGCTCGTCTTGACCTTCAACAAATGGATATTCGAAAGGGGTTGCACCCCGAAAAAGGAGTTGGTAACAAATATTATTTGCCTCATGCTTGCTTTATAATGGATAATAAGGAGAAAACTATGTTCTGCAATTTTTTAAAAAAGGTGAAATTTCTAGATGGTTATGCTTCCAACATTTCTCATTGTGTTAATGTAAAATAACGAACTATTTATGGGCTAAAAAGTCATGACAATTATGTATTGATGGAGCAACTACTTCCAATAGCAGTACGGAAAACACTCCCTAAGAAAGTGAGTGCACCATTGATAGAGCTTTCCAATTTCTTTAGACAGTTATGCTCTAAAGTCCTGAAGGTTGATGACTTAGATCATCTTCAATATTGAATTGAGCTCACACTTTGCCATCTCGAGAGAATATTCCCTCCAAACTTTTTTGACATCATGGAGCACTTGCCCATTCACTTAGCAGAGGAGGCTAAGATTGGTGGTCCTGTGCAATACCGATGGATGTATTACATTGAGAGGTATATGGATAGACTATGCCCCAAACATAATTATAATTTTAAATTTTCATTTCATACACTTAATCTAATAGTGAACATTCATGTATCCTCATTTTGTTTCCTAGGTACCTTATGACTTTGAAGTCATATGTGCGTAACCGATCTTGACCGGAGGGATCCAGAGGGGTACTTGGTTGAAGAATGCATGACATTTTGTTCTAGGTACTTGGATGATGTTGAGTCTAGACTAAATCGACCGGTACGAAATTATGCTGGCGGTGACCATGTTGAGAAAGTAGGGGATCATCCTTTTGGGAAACAACTAGATTTTACCCTTACAGGCATACAAAAGATACAAGCTCATTGATATATCCTATTCAACATCGATGTAGTTACCCCATATTGAGAGTAAGATGTATATATGTGGTTTCTAATTTTTTAATTTCATGATTAATCAGAGGCAATGCATTGATAACATGTATAATCTATTTAGGGAGCACCGTGTGTATCTTAGACAGAACATTCATCGAGCTAGCACTCATGAACTTGATCGCCTTCACCATCAAACGTTTGCCTATTGGTTTCTAAACCATGTAAGTAATAATGTCACTCACACATACATGAAATTGTTGTTTTGGTTTCTAATATTATCATTCATAACTCTTGTGATATAGGTCCAAAGGTTATTATTTGCAAAAGTTCCATTATCTAATGAGATTAAAGATTTAGCATTGGGTCCTCGAAATTCGGCAACCGTTATCAATGAGGTTAGATATCGTACCAAAAAGTGTGAGATGAAATTGAAAACGCAAAATAGTGGGGTTATGATGAAAGCAAAGACAAGTAGTTATGCAAGTGCTAGAGATATGAATCCTCTCGAAGGGGATGTCTCATACTACGGGAAGGTAAATGATATCATTGAATTGAAATACTCACATGACCGTAGGTATGTGTTATTCAATTGCGATTGGATTGATAACAACAGTGGACTGAAGGAGGAAGATAATTTTGGTTTCACGCTTGTGAATGTCACATATTTGTTATACCTGATAGAAGTTGTATCCAATGAACCGTTTATACTTGCATCCCAAGCACAACAAGTGTCTTATGTACAAGATCCTGTTGAAGAAGATTGGCATATTGTACTTAAAACAAAGCCTAGAGACTTGTACGATATGTGCCAACCACTATAGACTGATAAGGGAGCTGTACACGACATTGAAGTTGATGGAATTGGTGAACAAGAGCTAGACGTGATGACTTACACTCGTGATGAGGATTGGGTTAGAGAAGATTTACTTGGCACAGTAGTTGATTTTGAAATGCAATAGTTATCTCAATCACAATTATAAGATGATTTTCTTTGTTGAAGCCTAGTGAAAATACATTATTTTGGTATTACAGTTTTAAGCTTATTTTGCTGTTGCATTTATCTTAGTACTCTATCTAGTTAGCATTATTTTGATATTGCTTTTATCTTGGTGCTCTATCCAACCAGCATACTGCATTGTAGATGCACAGCTTACTTTCATTTATCTTATTCTATATTTACAATAGGAAATGTCACGATGCACTACTACCAACAATAGCACTGGCCATGTACTTGAGCCAGGTAGGATGCCTGACCCACCAGTGACATGGTATTCGATTGGGAGTACTTCGATGGCATCACATGATGGTAATGAATTTATTTGTATATTTGAAATGCATATATGTATATATATAGTAGCATCTTAACTAATAACATACATTACATGTATATTGGGCAGGTGACAACCCAGTAGAGAAAAGAGGGAGAGGTCCCACATATATGTACGGTTCTTTGGCTGCTGATGGTGGAAAATTACACATAGAGGTTAACAGTTTGGAACTGCCCATCATGGAAAAGCAAGCTGCTTTGTCTTCGTATTTAGGGGTCCTAGCTCGAGATGGGTCTTTTGCACCCTTGATTTACACTGACTGGAGATGGGTGCCAGATCACTACAAGGATCGAATTTGGAATGACATTCAAGTTAAAATAGCTTATTATCTTCTTATATTGGAAGCATATAATTTAGATGTGTGCATTTATATGTATTTTACTGGATATTTGATTTTGTTGTAGGCTAAGACAGATACTGATGAGTCAATGAAGGCTTTTATAATGATGTCTACTAGTCATAAATGGCAGGATTGGAAGAGTGAAGCAAAGTCTGAGGGGTATGTGCCATTTGATTCTGATGCGGAGCGACTAGCTCACAAGCCTTCAAGAGTTATTGCATATCAATGGCGAATTTTGGTTTACAATTGGGGGACTCGGGAATCAAAGGTATACAAATATTATGGTAGTTAGGATTCTATTACTTGGATATAATGTCAAATCTATCAATATTTACTGCATATTTTTTTTGAAATGGCAAAATTTATTGATAAAAAACATAAGGGGTAGGCTTACTACAGGATGATCTTACTGATTTTGGTCTATATTGAAATGAATAAAATCCTATATCACCCTTCATTTCAGCAATTGTAGCAAATTCCTGTGCATATTATATAAAATTCTTATGTAATGATATTACTTGAATAGGACTTGAGCGAAAAAAATAAAGAAAGCCGAAAGAAACTAAAACTGTTACATACGATTGGCCGAACACCACTTTGTGTGGTTAAGGAGAAGGTTAAAAACCAAGCTCATTTTTTTTATTAAAAATTTTGATTTCCTTACCATGAATAATTTCAATTGCATATTACATATGTAATTAAATTGTTAACCAATTATGCTAATGGTAGGAAAAGCAAAGAACAGGTGCACCTGTATTTCGATTGGGACTATTCATTTCCACGCATACAAAGAAAGATGGCAGGCCAGTTAACGAACATGCTGCTGGAGTTGTAGTATGTAGAGTTGGTTATATTATTCATTTGTTATTTTATGATTGATCGTGCATTGATGAATGTACAATTTGTATATGTATTCTAACACTTAGTCTAATATGTAGGAAAAGTTGCAAGAGCTAAGGGCATCTCAAGAAGGGTCTTTGGAAGTTGATATGAGGATTTTGACAGAGGTGTTGGGACCAGAGCGACCTGGACGGGTTCAAGGATATGGCATGGGACCCACCCTAACGCAGGTATATGGGGGGAAGAGCTATAGGCGGTCACAAGCGCAAAGCCAGTACACCCCATCACCCCACATTGAGGAGCAGCTAAGGTTAATGCAGGCAACAATGCAAATGATGGCAAGGGCATTAACTGCTATGGGAGCCCCAATTGATTTACCAGATATGCAAATGGATACTACAAGTAGTGTGTTATTTTAGCATAATTAGGATATGATCATGTTGTAGGGGTCACATAATTAAGTTTTATTTATATATATATATATAGATATATATTATATTTTGTTGCATGGTATAGCATCTAGATGCATCCAGTGCCCATCATCGTGTGTTTGTAAGGAGTCATCAAGATAGTCGGCCAGACTCAAAGCCAGAGCTGCAACCTCAAAATTAGTCACAACCACACCAACAGCTGCAGCCTCATCAACAGCCACAACCACACCCACAATCGCAACCTCAGCCACAACCACAGCCGCAGTCGCAGCCACAGCCCCAGCCACAGCAACAACCACAACCGGAAACACAGAGAATGACCCATTCCAACACATAACGGCTCAAAAGGTGATCATCTATTACTATTTATTTCGAGATTGCACGACATAGTAAATTTAGGCAAAGTTCAAAAGAAGGTTCCTTTTTTTTATGAGGTTTGGGCTGGGGTTTTAAGCATATAGTGAGGACTTCTATTATTCTCTTTCTCATTCTTTTTTTTTGTCATCAGTCAACCGAGGTTATGTCATAACATAATATGATGCATAAATTTATTCCTTTCTAGGAGTATCGAATCATGCAATTGGTCTGATAGAAATTTCATTAAGTAGTAAGTGTGAGGAGGGTTGTTTAGGTGGAAAAAAGAATGAGTAGTGGAAAGGGAAAATGGTTCCTCTATCTATGAATGGTAGATGAAGAGTACATAAACTCTAAATAACCTATCCCACCATCTTCAAAATTGGTTGATTGTATTAAGTCAAATTGTCAAAAAATTAAGGGGTTGTCCAGCTTCTCAAATTACTGCTACAGTCTCTATTTTTAGGCAATTCTGTAGTCAAATCTGAATTAATTGGGAGAGAAATAGATGTCGTGTCATACATGGTTGGAAAGGCCTATAAGTCTACTTTCAAACAAAAAAAGCGGTGCATGATTTGATGATCTGTAGAAGAAGATATTATTTTTTTTCTAAGAGGTGTCAGAGCTGCCTACACAATCCAAAATCCATCGACGCCACTTGCTTTTCTTTTTCTTTCTTTTTTAATCCGTCAACCAAGGTTATGTCATAACATAATATGTATGCATAAATTTATTCCTTTCTAGGAGTATCGAATCATGCAATTGGTCTGATAGAAATTTCATTTAGTAGTAAGTGTGGGGAGGGTTGTTTAGGTGGAAAAAAGAATGAGTAGTGGACAGGGAAAATGTTTCCTCTATACTCTAAATAACCTATCCCACCACCCTCAAAACTAGTTGACAGTATTAAGTCAAATTGTCAAAAAATTGAGGGGCTGTCCAGCTTCTCAAATTACTGCTACAGTATCTGTTTTTAGGCAATTTTGTAGTCAAATCTGAATTAATTGGGAGAGAAATAGATGTCGTGCCATACATGGTTGGAAAGGTCTATAAGTCTACTTTCAAACAAAAAAAGTGGTGCATGATTTGATGATCTGTAGAAGAAGATATTATTTTTTTTCTAAGAGGTGTCAGAGCTGCCTACACAATCCAAAATCCATCGACGCCACTTGCTTTTCTTTTTCTTTCTTTTTTAATCCGTCAACCAAGGTTATGTCATAACATAATATGTATGCATAAATTTATTCCTTTCTAGGAGTATCGAATCATGAAATTGGTCTGATAGAAATTTCATTTAGTAGTAAGTGTGAGGAGGGTTGTTTAGGTGGAAAAAAGAATGAGTAGTGGAGAGAAAAAATGGTTCCTCTATCTATGAATGGTAGATGAAGAGTACATAAACTCTAAATAACCTATCCCACCACCCTCAAAACTGGTTGATTGTATTAAGTCAAATTGTCAAAAAATTGAGGGGCTGTCCAACTTCTCAAATTACTACTACAATTTCTGTTCTTAGACAATTTTGCAGTCAAATCTGAATTAATTGGGAGAGAAATAGATGCCGTGCCATACATGGTTGGAAAGGCCTATAAGTCTTCTTTCAAACAAAAAAAGTTGTGCATGATTTGATGATCTGTAGAGGAAGATATAATTTTTTTTCTAAGAGGTGTCAGAGCTGCCTGCACAATCTGAAATTTAGTAACCTTTAATTTGGTTTTCTCACACCTTTGGTCCAGCCAATTTCTTTTGATTGTCTTTGTTCTAAAGTCTACATAAATTTTGTTTCTAGTTTCCTTATCCTTATTAAGTTGTATTAACTTAGTCTACATAAATTTGTTGTATTTGTTAGATTATGCAAGCTGGGATGAGTCAACAAATGTGTGCTTTGTGTGTGGTGTATTTGTCAAGAGAGTGAGTACAAGTGAGAGTAGAATGCACTTGCATGATTTTTCGTATGCATAAAGGGAAAACGAGAGAATCTTCGCGAGTATTGAGTAAAGTATCCCTTTTTGGTCAGATCACTCCTCTTGGTCAACTCAAAGAGACAAAGATCTCTTTCTTGAAGACCATTTTCCTACACAAATGCACTCCAACCTCTAGAAAACCGAAGGTAATATTGGTCAAGTTTACGGGCCATGATTTATGTGAAAACCGAAGAGTAATATTTAGGCACTTAAGCTATTGCACCGTTGAGGTATACATGCTAGCTACCTCTATAACTTTGTCTCTCTCTTCAGTTTCCATATAGACCCTTGAACCTTAGTAACTTGCATGCTTGATGGAACTTTGTCTTTGCACCAATTGCTTGTATTTTCAAGTATCAAAACAAATGAAAATATTGTGAATTTGTTGCCCGAATGTCCACTTGCCTTTATCTTTTCTCTCAATTGATTTATCATTTGGATTGTATGAATTTTTTTATTTCTTCTTAACAATTTTTGTTCATATAAATTTAGGCAAAGTCAAGCAAGAAGAAAAAGGTCAAGACTGGCAAAAGTGGTCATGTAAGTACAAGTTTTCTATCTTCCACTAAATATGTAAGAATAATAAAAATATAGCTAAAATGAAAATACGAGATATATTATTTTTTTCAATGCATGCAACATGTGATAGTTTTCTTGGATTATTCTTATAACTAAAATGTATGATTATATGTGTAGGTTGACCAACTTGTTCATCTTCTTAGTTACAAATTACCAAAAAAAGTTGTGGCTCGAGGCTATATTGTTAGTAGAGACCCTACAAAATTGGTGGGAGGCATACAATTGGGGCCACATTTTCTTGAAGTGCATGTTTGTGAGGTGTTAAAGCCTAGTGAACCTTTGATGAGGCCTTTTGAACATCATCTAACAATTGGAGATGCCGTCAATGAAAATATTGCTTGGTTTTGTGATGATGTACTGAACTCATTGTCTATTTACTATGTTAATTTGTAGAAGTTCATTCATTAGTTTATATATATACTAATGTATGAATAATTTTATCCATCTTCAGGTTGTGAAGAAGACGTAGATCTTGTGGTTGCAGTGGTACTATTGTCAGTGGCTTTTGGGCAAGCTAATAGTGCTAATTTTCATTGGTGGATATATTTTTATGGTGGTTTTGTGATATATATCTATATTGGGCATATTATGGATGTTTTTTGGAGGTGTAGCATAATATAGATGCTTTTTGGAGGTAGCATAATATGGATGCTTTTTTAGGATGTATTGGATTATGAATTTTTTTTGTTTTTGGAATGTATTAGATTATGAATGCTTTTTGGGATGTGTTGGATTATGAATGTTTTGTTTCAAATGTATATATATATATATATATAGCGTTTTTGTTAAAAGTTAGATCTAATTTATGGTGGATATATTATGTTTTGATGTATAAATATGGTGCAGAGAGGTGGGAACAAATAGATATTTAATGTTTTATGTGATTTGTAATTTTGAATTGGTTGACTTTAGCACTTTTATACAAAACAGGTTATATATATATATATATATATTAAATATATTAAATATAAAAAAATTATTTTGAAAAGAAAAACCTTTTGCCGGCGTTTCTATAAACATCACCGTAGTTATTGATAAATGTTTTATGGACTATTTTTAGCGACCTTTATAACCTATTACTGGCAGTTAAAACAACGTTGTTAAAACTTTGCCACGGCGTTTTATGAACAAACGCCGTCACATTTATTTTCATTAACCATAAAATTATTTGGCGCTTACAAATGTCGGCAATAAACGCCATATAATTTGGCGACATTTATAAAATGCCGTTTTTTTTTGCCGACACCAACATCGTCGACATTTCCTGCAAGTGTCGCTAAAAACGCCGGCAGACCTTTTACCGACAGTTTCAGGGCTTTTAGCGGCGGTTTGAAAATGCCGGTAAATCGCAGTTCTGTAGTGGTGTGTTATTGCTATAGATGAACAAAAACAATAATAATTATCATAGAAGTTGTGAAATTAGCCTACAATGAATATACAAAAAATTCATCATACAAACTCACCGTGGAAACTATTAATTATCATATCGTCAAGCTTACCTCAGCATACAAAAAAAAAAAAATGGCATTGATAAAAACTCCTAGAACCTATGTGTCTTTTTTAACTTTTATCTTTTTTTTTTAAAATTTTTTTTTGTATTGGGTTCAGCATAATTTTATCAAGTCAATTTTCTTTGTATATCTCATGCACACCGGTAATAATGTAGGAATGTCAAGGAAGAATGCTGGGCTTACTACTTAAAGATTGAAAGGGTTCTCTCTAAAAAGAAGAGGAATAACAAAATTTTTTGTGATGGGTTCAGCTTGTGCCCGGCTTTGTAAAAGGTTTGTCAATGTACACAATTGTGGATGCCAAAGACCACTGGGGATTTCGCCTGAAAGATTGTTGTTGGAGAGATTTAACCACTAGAATTTTCGAGTACTCTAACTTCATATTGAGTTGGCAATAATGTCAGTCTGAGGAAAGGAGAAATGAGCCGGGAATGATCGTCATCTAACTCGACCTCCACTGCCGGCAATGGTAAAAGTCTGTGGATAAGGGCTGGTTTGAAAGTTCTAGTGGTTGTTTTGTCAATCAGATCAGATCTTTTCTCATCTCTCTCTTATATCTCTTCAAACCTACATTGCTGTCTAATTTCTCAGAAAATCGAAATAGCTCGGGGGTCTTCTGTAACCACCTTTGTGGAAAACCTACCAGGAAACATGAATTCTATCTGGCTGTCTAGGATCTTCATGCAAGGGGATAAAGTGGTTGACGTTTTTATCCCTAACAAGATTCATAGGAGAAACCAGGCAAGGTATGGGTTTGTGAGATATGCCAATCGAAAAGAAGCCCCGGTAGCTATGAAAAATTTCATTGGAGTCTGGCTGCTAGAATTCAAATTGAAGGTTCAATTGGCTCTATATGGGATGAACCGCAGAAGCAAGCCAAGTGCTGATCCTCACGCAACTCACTAAAAAGGAAATAATCAAGTTGGTCTAGGTAATGGCTCTAAATTTCCCAACAGCCTCCAAGCTCTTGGGGGCAATAGAAGCTATAAACAAGCCCTCTCAGCACCAACAGCCTCACCCTTTAAGATAAAAGAAAATGGTGGCAAGAAAAGCAAATTGCTACAGATGAAATCGATGAGGTCTGGATCAAAATATGTGTCATTGGATTCCCAAAAGACCCTAATAGACCAAGCAATGAGAAGAGGAGGATTCTTTAACATTAAGGTCACATATCTGGGTGACAACAAAATGCTTCTTCAATTTGTCAATGAGGAAGAGAAACTATGCGTCCTGCAAGATGGAGGGACTGGCTAGATCAGTGGTTCTCAGTCATCCATGAGTGGTTTTACAAGGAATTTAACTTGACAAGAAGAGTATGGCTACTCATTCGGGAAGTCCCTTTACATGCATGGAGTGCTTCAAACTTCAGAAAATTGGTGATCAATGGGGATCAGTAATTCTGGTCGATGGTTGCACTTCCTCCAGATCAGAATTAGATGCAGGCAGAGTCCTAATTCAAACTGATTGTAATCACCCAATAAGGGAGGTCATCAGTCTTAAAGTGGGCAACTTCTTATACTATGTGCAAGTAAGGGAATCTGAGGCTCCGGGGTTTGTTCTAAACTATGGTAAGAGCTCCAATCTTTCATCTCAATTGGATTCTCAAACTCCAAATCAAGTGGAAGCTACCAGCAGACATGAAAGCCTACATCCTTCCCATGTTTCTGACGCTCGCAATCAAAGGCCCTCAGGAAGCTTTCAACATGGTGATCGGAATCAACACACCAGAGTATCTGAGAAAGGAAAAAGTAAGTGCAGTCAGGAGGTCGTCGGAGATGATGATGATCTGGCAGTTTTCAGCCAGGTGGAAGAATCAAAATTGGACACATGTAACAGATTTTCAAATGTTGGTGGGAATGACACTCAAAACGCGAGGCTCAAAAACTTTAATGCAACAGATGCAAATGTGCACGCGGAGGTGTTAAGAAATGGCAGCTTCGCTCAACTTGCTGGCTGGGTAGGTGGGGAAGTAAACCTAAAATATAGGGCCTGTTCCCAACTAGCCATCACTGCCGTCAACCACTGAAGCTTTGCTGGACCTGATAGCGGGCTGTCAATGGAATCTAAGCTCATCATTCTCAAGCCCACTCCCACTCTCCTATCTCAGACCTGGCCCATCATCCATCTCATTTAGTTGCTTCACGCCCCCAAGCTAAGTTTCCCGCATCAGCTATGGAAGGAAGGGGGAAGTTAGATAACAGAAAGAAAAAAAGATTAAGATTAGCCCTGAATGATTTTGCGAAATCAATGAAGTCAGTTAGGTTGATTACTTATAAAAAGAGAAGAAAACCCAGCAACGACTCCAGCTCTTCTTCCTCTTCTCTTCCTTCAGCTAATATCATGAACAGAAACTCTATTATCCTAAAAGAGCTTGAAGAAGCTATGCACAAAGAGGTGGAAGGAACAATGGCAGTGGGGAGGATGCTCGGAATCAATTTTAGAGGTAAGGAAAGAGAATTTAGCAAGTTGATAAGAGACAAAGAATGGCTAGAACAAAGTGTGCGGTTGATGCAAAAGGAGCAGCTGCCAAGTCTTAAGGCGGCTAGGATTGTCTCTAAGGTGTTTGACATTAGTTTCCAATGAAGATTATTTCTTCAAATGTAAGAGGCTTAGGAAGAGGTGAGAAAAGACGGATGGTTAAAAAAGTACGCAAAAAAAAGGCAATTGACATTCCACTATTTCAGGAGACCAAATGGTCCTTCTATGGGGAGCTAGAAACTTTGGTGGGATGGAAGTAGATTCAGATGGAGCCTGTGAGGGATTGTTATGCATTTGGAATAAAGACAAGTTCAAGGTAACTGACCAAAATGTATACAAAAACTTCATAGTTCTGAAAGGGCATTTCTCCAGTAAGATAATTTGCTCCATCGTAAATGTTTATGGTCCTAATATTGATGAAAACAGAAGAGAGGTTTGGAATACTCTGCTTGGAATTAGAAGAGGCTGTAATCTTCCCTGGTGTCTAGGGGGAAACTTCAATGAGATACTAAAAATTAGGGAAAGAACAAGCTGCTTTAGAATAAATGCTGGGATGAAAAATGTAAAATCATGTAATTGGAAAATTTTGTGACATTTTGAATTTATTTTATTTTAGATGTTAATCACAATGTATTAGGATGATCTTCATTGCTATTTCATGCAAGCTTGTGCTAAGAAGAGTTTGTATGAAGCTTCAAAGTGTGCTACGAAATTTCGACAAATCTTGATGGACTTCGAGACAAGTCGTGAGATGTGTGGATATGCATGGGAAGTCATACTAACCCTTGTAGGAGCCCTCGTGAGCTTTCACAGCACCTCGTGGGAAGAAACAATATGCAAATTCTTCCAAGAGACTTTGCAGGACCTCGCGGGAAGACACAAAAAGGGCGCCGTTCACAAAGGACTTTGCGGGACCTTGTGGGACAGCTCGCTGGAAGATTTAGAGAGCATGTCATTTTTGGGATGGACCTCCTGGGACACCACGCACCTACAAGATCCACTTATGTGCGACCTAGGGTTTCACACTGCAAAATTTCTGAAGCTCCATAAATACCTACACTTATCCTAAAGTTCCATATCTGAGCCGTTATTAAGAAAGAAATTTTCTAAAATATTTTCCATCGTTTCTATAGCTCAAAAACAATTTCTTAACTTCTAATCTTTCAACGCCATTGAAGAGATTGATCGTCTTGAAGGAGTTCGAGACTCAAATCTATTCTAAGGGATTTGAGCAGTGATCGTGCACTAGCAACGGTGAATCGTGAAATCGAGCAAGTAGTAGTCAACTTAGAGATTGAGGATTCAATTAGGGATTTAGGTTGTAAGTATCTTGTAACTGTTAAACGATATTATAGTGCATATCTTTGTCCGGCAAAGTGAACACGTGATTTTCTCCCTAGTTTGGGTTTTCACAGGAAAAAGTTTCTTGTGGTATTAGGTTCTTTTTACTCTATGTTCTATCACTTTGCACTCAAGTAAGTATAATTAACTCGTGATAGTTCTAGCATTGATTTAGGTTAATATCTTCTAAATACCAACAAATAGAGTGGGCTAAGTTTTTCAATTGGTATCAGAGTAGGACCCTCAAAATCTTTTGTTTTTAAAGGGTGAGATCCTGTTAGCCTAACTTCATGGATGGGCCTAAAAAAGGTAGTTCTACATCTAGACCTCCTCTACTTGATGGGTCTAATTATCCTTATTGAAAGGCTAGAAGGAGAGCTTTTCTCAAGTCAATCGATGAATGTGTTTGGCTTGCTGTTGTAAATGGTTACTCTCCACCCACAGTTACAAACGGGGCAATTACTGTTTTGAAGGAAACTTCAGACTAGGATAAAACTAATTTAGATGACTGTGGTTGGAATAATAAAGCCATTAATACTATCTATAGCGGAGTCACAGTAGAGGAGTTTTCGTAGAATCTCTACTTTTGAACTTGCTAAAGATGCATGGGTTATCTTACAGACTACCTATAAGGGTACTACCGCTATTAAGATCATCAAATTTCAATGATTGACTACGACTTTTGAAACTTTGAAAATGGAAGACGATGAAATATTTGACCAATTTTATTACAAACTTAATGACATTATCAACTCAAGTTTCACCCTTGGCGAATCTCTTTGTCTAAAATTGTTTGAAAAATTTTGATATCCTTACTGGAGAGATTTCAAGCCAAGGTAATAGCTATTGAGGAAAGTTAAGATATAGGCTCCCTAAGAGTAGAAGACTTAGTTGGATCCCTACAAACTTTTGAAGCCAATTTATACTAGCTTAAATGGAACAAAGGCATTGCCCTAAATTCCATAAAGGAAAGCGCAAATGAGGCTAGTGATTGTGATGGTGACTTGGGGATGGAAGAGATGGCATTGTATGTCAAAAAATTTAAAAATTTTTTTAACAAACGACAACAAGATCAGTCTTCCTCCAATGATAAAGTCAAAAAAAAACCGTTTGATAAACTCAAGGTTGTAAAGAAGCCAACTGAGAAAACTGGCCAAAAATAACGCTATGAATGTCAGGGCTTTGGACATAATGCTGTAGAGTTCTTAAATAAAAAGAAAAATAAGGGAAATAGGGTTCTGACAGTTACATGGAGTGACTTTGAGCAGGAAGAAGACTTTGATAATGATGACAATTCAGAGAACTTCACGGCATTTATGGCCATTGAATTTGAAGTGACAAAAAGTTCAGGTAAAGCGCCTGAGAATGAGAAAGTTGATGATTCTGATAGAAGTGTTGAATCCGTCAAAGAAGATGAAGAAGAATCTGAGGATGAAGATAGGACTAATCTTCAATGGGCGTACGATCAACTGTATAAGCAATCTTACAAGATGACAAATATGAATGTCAAATTGGGCAATAAACTTAAAAAGGCCTTGGAAGAAGTTGAAACCTTGAAGAAGGTAAGTGTTGAAGATAAGGCAAAGATTGCACATGTGGAGAAACAGCGAGGTACTTTGTCTGAGAAAGTGAAGCTGCTTGACAAGAATGTTCATGATAATGCAGAGGTTAGACATTCTTTTGAAGAAAAGGTTCAGGAAGTGATGTCTGAGTTATTTAAGGTGAATCTGACATTCAAGAAATGTAAAGCTAGTGCATCCACTGTTGAGAAAGTATACAATGAGCAAAAATATTCTGGAGATATGCGTGGTATTAGTTACACAACTGAAGTAAGCAAAGTAAAGGACAACCAGGACAATAGACCTATCAAATTTGTGCCTGAAAAAAGTTGAAAAACCACAACAAGTAGGAGGTAACTCTGTTAGATTCATTCCTATCTGTCACTACTGTGGTATAAGAGGTCACATTAGGCTACAATGTCATAAACTGTATGGATTACATTTGGATTATGTTCAAGTTCGTAATTTTTAAAACCCATTTAAATCATACGATGGTCAGATGTCTAATAGATTTCATATGTTAAATGAACAAAAGAATTTTACTAAACAGAGTTTTCAAAGACAAGCTCAGTCACAACTCTATGGAAACTATATGGTAAGACTCGCTGTAACACATATCTCAAGGAGAGGTCAAAACCTAATCAACTGTCACCTTCAAAGCATATTAATGCTAATCTTAAGACATTATAAATGAGAAAAATGACCTGAGAGGATATGTTGTCCACACTGCCCTGAAGGTCCACAATTATAATATGTGATATCTAGATAGTGGCTGCTCAAGGCATATATGTGGAAATAAAGCTTATTTCGACTATGTGACTTAATATGATAAAGGTCTGGTAACCTTTAGAGATGGTAGCACGTTTAAAGTTGTAGGAAAAGGGAATATAAAATCGCAAGGGTTACCAAATCTCAATGATGTACTGCTTGTTGAGGGCTTAAAGGCTAATCTCATAAGCATTAGTCAGCTATGTGACGCTCAACACTAAGTATAGTTTTCTAAAACTGAATGCACTATTTTTAATAAAAAGGGTACTTGTGTTATGAAAGGTGTGCGTACCTTTGATAATAGCTATGTGATCACCTCAGATAGTGATATTACTTGCAATTCTGCTAACCTGGATGAGACTGAGTTGTGGCATCAAAGACGTGACCATATAAATTTTAATGATCATTCTAGAATATCTAGTTCTGAACTCATCCATGGGATTTCAAAACTTGGAAAACTCACAAATTGTGTTTGTGGACCATGCCAATTGGTAAAGCAAATTAAGTCCATATACAAGAAAGTTAAGCAAATTGCAACCTCTAAACCTCTTGAATTTGATCATATGGATCTTATGGGTCCTACTCAAATAGAGAGTATTGGAGGTAAAAAATACATTTTTGTGGTTGTTGATGATTTTTTTAAATTTACGTGGATTGATTTTATCCTAGAAAAATCTGACACCTTATCTGTGTTTAAAGTTTTGTGTTTGAAAGTATAAGTAGAGAAGGACACAAAAATAGGATGCACTCGTAGAATTCATACCAATCATGGCAGGGAATTTAAAAAATTTTAGTTTGCTAACTTTTGTAATGCGAAGTGCATAAGACATGAGTTCTCTACTCCAAAACACCACAACAAAATGGAGTGGTGGAAAGAAAGAATCGGGTGATCCAGGAAATGGCCCGAGTAATGCTTCATGGTAAGAAGATTCCATAGAAGTTCTGGGCCGAGGCGATAAATACAACTTGCTACATTGTAAACCGAGTCTATCTAAGAGATAGTACCAAACAGACGCCCTATGAACTGTGGAAAGGTAAGAAGCCTACCGTTAAATACTTCCGAGTATTTGGGAGCAAATGCTACATATTGAGGGATAGAGAGCATCTTGATAAGTTTGACTCCCGACTCAATGAAGGAGTATTCCTTGGGTATTTCATTAATAGGAGAGCTTATCGTGTTTATAACTTGCGTACTCTTACTATTATGGAATCTATAAATGTGATTATTGATAATGCTTTATTTCACACTAATGATGCGCTTGATAAGGATTATGATTCAGATAGCGCACCTTTTAGAGATTTGGAGAAGGAAAATCATGATAAGAAGGATGCTACTGTGACTCACATGGACAACATTAAAGATGATCTTGAAATCATCCTAGAACCATCATCCAGAGTGAAACTAAATTATCCATTGGATCAAGTGATTAGAAATGTCACTGAACCAATGAATAAGGTAAACTACATGTTGTAAGCACCCCATTTTTGACCGCTCGGCAGTCTACACTCCGTCCAGACTTGTTTTCAAGTCATTTTGGGCATATTCCTATCGAATCCAACCTTCTAGGTCCAAATTTCGTCTTTCCATCGCTTCGCGGGCCTGTCAGGCCCAGATAGAGGCAAAATGACCAAAATGCCCTTAGGGGCATTGTCCTTTCTTATTCCAATTCCAATCCCTCTCTCGAGACAGTTTATTCCTCGAGACAGTCCGAGTAGCAAAACTACTCACAGAACCGTTAGAGTGGCAGAAACACTCACAAAACCGTTAGAGTAGCGGAAATACTCATAAAACCGTTAGAGTGGCGGAAACACTCAAAACCCAGGCACATCTCTTCGGAGACGATAAGACCCTTTTCCAATCCCACTCTCGAGACAGTTTATTCCTCGAGACGGCTCCAATCCAGGCATGTCTCTTCGGAGACGGTAAGATCCCTTCCAGTCCCACTCTCGAGACAGTTTATTTCTCGAGACGGTCCGAGTAGCAAAACTACTCACAAAACCGTTAGAGTGGCGGAAACACTCACAAAACCGTTAGAGTAGCGGAAATACTCACAGAACCGTTAGAGTAGCGAAAATACTCACAAACCCGTTAGAGTAGCGGAAATACTCAACCCCGTCCGAGTAGCGGAAATACTCCCAAATCATCAACCCCGTCCGAGTAGCGAAAATACTCAACCCTGTTCGAGTAGCGAAAATACTCACAAATCATCAACCCCGTCCAAGTAGCAGAAATACTCACAAATCATCAAACCCCATCCGAGTAGCGGAAATACTCACACCGTGAGAATGGCGGAAACACTCAAAACCTAGGTCAACACCAGTGGCTGTTAGCCCACTTCGGTGGAAAATGACCAAACTACCCTTAGGACTTTTTCCGAGACTTTCCGATCAAGATGACCATTTTGCCTCTAGGCATTCGAACGCCCCGGGAACCACACTGGCTCTGGGTATCAAACCGGTAATGTCCCGAGAATACTTTTTAGAGTATTCTCAACCTTCATTTCCTTTTCAGATCATTCCGAGTCAGTTCCGGCCAACCCGGTACAAAATGACCGTTTTGCCCCTAGAGGGCTGGTCTCCTTCTTCGACCACACCGGCTTTGGGTATCAAACCGGTAATGTCCCGAGAATACTTTTTAGAGTATTCTCAACCTTCCTTTACCTTTTCGGATCATTCCGAGTCAGTTCCGGCAAACCCGGTACAAAATGACCGTTTTGCCCCTAGTGGGCCGGTCTCCTTTTCCGACCACGCCGACTCTGGGAATCAAACCGGAAACCTCTGGGAACATTCTAAATAATGTTTCCAGATCCCAAGTCTTTTTCCGGGATAATCCGGGTTCGCCCCAGCAGTTTTCCGGCCCGATTGACCGTTTTGCCCCTAAAGGCCCGGTTAACCTTTCCGACCCACCTTATCCTCACTTTCCAAGTCAAATACCTCCAAGACACTGTTTCAAGTGTTCCTGCTCCTTTCCGGCCTTCCGGGTCATTCCCGGCTCCTTTAAATCATTCCCGGACTTTCCAGAGTCACTCCTAGTGAAGCCAGGCTAAAGTTTACATGGTAGTCACTAGTACAGGCGCCCAAATCTAGTCAAAGATACGTTGCTTGCCGACCTTAAATCTTTCCTAATTGGCTGGCGCTACTACTAGTGGCGCCAAGCCAAAAAATGGCCTGGCACCACTCCTAGTGGCGCTAGTGTAAATTTTGCCCTGGCGCCACTGCAACAGGCGCCAGGCTTGTCCAACTTCTATAAATACAGAGTCTCGTTCAACGTGAAAGGGGTCTACAAACTTAACCTAAAAATCCTATATTTCGATACACAGAGCTCGAGCACCTCCAAAACCCTAGCCTCCCTAGGTTTTCCCCAAACCCTAGCCACTATACACAAACCCTAGCCTCCTATACACTCATACACTCCTCCCATACACTCATACACTAGCCTTCAACCACCCTTCGAAGACTTGAAGAGCTGCCATCCAAAGCTTGAAGACAACCCTTGAAGACTGAAGAAGAAGATCAAGACGAAGACCGAAGACCGAAGACAAGCAAGGCGCGCAAATTAAAGAAGATACAAGGTAGGCTCCCTATTTAATTTTCTGCACTTCCCCCCTCTCTCTTCTCTCTCCAACCCACTTGGGTTTTCTCTATTTTAATCTCCCATCTCTTTCCCGCCCTTTCTTTGCATGCTTGAAACAAGGGGATTCCCGGTCCATGTGTAGGATTGGACTATTGGAGAGTCACCGTGTCGGGGGCTTTCTTCTAGTCTAACCAAAGACCACGTGGGTTCGGCCCCCTTGATTATGTGGTGAAGCCTTATCCTTGTATGTTCACGACCCCAAATTGCATTGTGCATATCATAGTCTTGTATCTTCTAAAATTCGTTTTCAAAAAGTTGTTTTCAAAAATCGTTTTCAAACTTGTTTTCAAAATTGCATCAAAAGCTCTTTTTCAAAAACATGTTTTCAAAATCACAATCCTAGGGTGATTCTAGCCTTTCCATGGCTAGGGTTGCTTTAGGAAAGTGTTACATTCAAAGTGACCCACATGGTCCATATTTTCAATTCCTTGTTATTTTCAAAAACCACTTTACTAAAGAGTTTCTAGCCTTCCTATGGCTAGAATTGCTTTAGGAAAGTGAGACGTTTTCATACTTTTCAAAAAAACTCTCTGTTCAAAAATCTCTTTTTCAACATACTTTCCTAAAGCTCTTCTTTCCAAAATTGTTTTCAAAAACTCCCTTCCAAAATCTATTTTTCAAAACCTCATTTTTCAACTCCTTTCCAAAACGCTCTCTTCAAAATCCACTTTCCAAAAACACTCCCTAAAGATCTTTCTAAAAACTCTCTTCTCAAAATCTTCCTTCTAGAAACTCTTCTCTAGGGTTTTCCTTCTAAAACTTGTTTCCAAAAAACACACTTTTCAAAAACTCCTTCCCAGGATTCCCTTCTAGAAAATCTACGTATCTAAAACACACTTTCTAAAAATCCCTTTTCCTTAGAGCCCAAGTCAAGCCCTAGAACCCACAATTAGGAAACCCTAAATTTTCTTCCCAAAAATATGGTTTTCAAACTTTGCCCCAAACCTAGGTTTCCAAAACCTCTCGTTTTCTACATCAAAACTATACATGTTTCCAAAACCTCTTTTCTACGTCAAAACTATAATTTTCCAAACCTAGGGTTTCTAGAATCCCCCTTTCCAAATCCTTGTCAAATCCTATCTTCCCTTTAGGAAACCGAATCAAATCTCTCCGTTCAGGAAACTAGATCCCGTCCTCCGTTTTTGGAAACAAAATCAAATCTTTTCTTTTAGAAACTAAATCCAATCCCTTCCTAATCCAAACCTTTCCTAATTCAATTCCTTCCTAAACCATAAGTTTCCTAAACCTAAACTTTAAACATTTCCTTAAGTTTTAAAATCCAATTCTTTCCTAATTCAAATCTTTCCTAAACTTCTACTTTCCTAAATCTTAAGTTTTCAAAACTTGAACATAAAAATCTTTCCTAAATTTTAAGACTCAATTTTCAAATATTTCCTAATTCAACCCTTTCCTAAACCTTAACTTTTCAAACCTAAGTTTTCAAACTTTTCCTAAACTCAAAACTCTCCTAACCTCAAGATTTTCTAAGAACTCTAAAACTTTCTAAATCTTAAACTTTCTAAATATCAAATCTTTCCAAATTCAAAACTTTCTAAATTTGAAACCTTCTTAAGTTAAATCTTTCTAAACCTAAAAACTTTCTAAATTCTAAACTTCTTAAACTTCAAATCTTTCCAAATCTAAGACTTTCTTAAGTCGAGACTTTCTTAATTCAAACATTTCTTAAATTGAAAACTTTCCTTTTTCAAACCTTTCCCAAAACGAAACTTTCTTATTTTCAAAACTTCCTTGTTTTTCAAAACTTTCTAATTTCAAAACTTCCCTATTTCAAAACTTTCTAATTTTCAAAACTTTCCTATTTCAAAACTTTCTTAAATTCAAAACTTTCCTAAAAAACTTTCCTTTGAAACATTCCAAATTCAAAGCTTTCCAAAAATGACACCTTCCTAAATCGAGCCTTTCCTAATTCAACCATTCCTAAATCCAACCTTTTCTTAATCTCCTAAACCCTCCAGATCGAGTCAAATCTTTCCTAAGTCTAGGTTTCCTAAACCTCAATCTTTCCAAAACAATTCCAATTCCTTATCTGCTATTCTAAGTTCAAATCAAATTCAATTTCCAATTCAATCTCTTTCTTTCAAATCAACCCTTCTGTTTTCAATCGGACTCCGGTCCAAACTACGACTGACCTGATTCCCCCAAAGGGATACGTAGGCAACCTTCATAGGTGCGGCCACAATACTTTTCAAACTTTCAATTTCACCCTCATGGGTGTGGTTTCCAAAATTTTTCCAAATCTCAAATTCCAATCTATTTTCAAAATTTCAATTTTAAAATTTCTATTTTCAAATTTTTACTTCCAATTTTTAAACTTTCCAATTTCAAATTCTATCTCTTCAAATCTATTTTCAAATCAAATTCTTTTTAAATTCATTTTCAAATCTATTTTTCAATTCTCTCTTATTTTGCACTTGCATATCATGCATCATGTTAGTTTTCAAATGTTGTTTTTCTAAAGTGAATAGGATTGGACATGGGTTAATTAAAGACTCTCATAGATGAATCAAGGGTAGATTGACATGTAGGTACCGAAAGGGCGGGGTAGGGTGATAGCTTACTGCGTCTTCCCTACATGTAACCAACCTCCGAACCTAGATCACTGTTTTCAAAGACCAAAAGGAGTTATTTTTCAAAAAAGGGCTAAATGTTTTCCAAAAGGTTGCCAAACAACCTGTTTTCTTAAAAACCCTCTCTCGAGGAGATATTTTCAAATCGTTTTTCAAAAACCCTAAGTGTAGTCTTCGGACTATTCGTAGTTTTTAGGTGACCTAACTCACCTTAATCAAGTTAGGTGGCGACTCCGAATCTTTTTCAAAAGCCCTTTATTCAAACCGATTTTTCAATTCAAACCTAGTCGCACTCATTCTTCTAGGAGGGTGAGTTCTAACGAGAGAGTACAGCATTTTTCCCGCTTGGGTGAGTATTCCTCGAGTGCGAAAAATCTGGGCGCGACACATGTTTACCTCTTCGTTTGAACCTAAAAATATGAAAAAAAAGCCTTAACTGATGAGCAATGGATAACTGTTATGTAAGAAGAATTAGGTCAATTTGTGCGTAATGATGTTTGGACTCTTGTGCCTAGACCTAATAATGCGAATATGATAGGTACCAAATAGATATTTAAGAAAAAATCTGATGAGTATGGGACTATCACTAGAAATAAGGTAAGAGTTGTAGCACAAGGCTATGCACAAATTGAAGGAATAGACTTTGATGAGACTTTTTCCCTTATTACAAGGTTAAAGTCTGTTCGCATTTTGCTTGCCATTGCATGTCATCTAGGCTTTAGACTTCACCAAATAGATGTAAAGAGTGCACTCCTTAATAACATTATTTAAGAAAAAGCCTATGTTGAACAGCCCAAAGAGTTTGAGGACCCTAAGCATCCTAATCATGTATACAAGCTTAAGAAAGCATTGTATGGGTTGAAACAAGCTCCTTGAGCTTGGTATGAGAGGTTGACCACTTTTCTGCTAGAGTTTGGCTTCTCTCAAGGGGAGTTGATAAGACTTTATTTATTAAGAAAGAATTAAAGCACATTCTTATTGCTTAAATCTATGTGGATGAAATTGTGTTTGGTTCCACATTTGAAAAGCTTGCTTATAAGTTTTCTGAACATATGAAAAGTCAATTTGAAATGAGCATGATAGGTGAGTTGAATTAATTTCTAGGCTTGCAAGTTAAACAGATGGATCAATGGATCTTTATCTCTCAGTCCCAATATGCTAAACACCTAGTGAAGAAGTTTGGCTTGGAAAATACTAAGCATGCTAGGACTCCCATGAGTACTAGTCTTAAGCTTAGCAAGGATGCCTCATGCAAAGATGTTGACCAAACATTATATAGGAGTATGATTGGTATTCTACTTTATTTAACTAATAATAGACCTGACATTGCATTTAGTATTGGTATTTGTGCTCATTTTCAGGCTTGTCCCAAATAGTCACATTTGTTTGCTGTTAAAAGAATCATTAAATATGTAAACAGTACTCTTGGGTATAGCATTTGGTTCACCTTGAACACTAATGCAGATATTGCAGGTTATACTGATGCAGATTGGGTAGGGTCTGTCGATGATCATAAGAGCACCTCTGGTGGGTGTTTTTATTTACATAATAACTTTGTTGCTTGACATAGTAACAAGCAAAATGCCATCTCCTTGTCCACTGCTGAGGTGAAGTACATATCTGTTGGAAGCTGTTGTACTCAGCTCTTACGGATGAAACAAATGTTGTGTGATTATGGCTTAGAATAGGATTTCATGACCTTGTTTTGTGATAATATGAGTGCTATTAGTATATCTAAGAATCCTGTTAATTATGCTTCAAAAGTGCAATTATAAGACCTTAACTAATGCTTTGTTAGTGTTAGTTTATGATTTTATGTCTTTTTAGTTATATTTTAGTACTAACGAAATTTATTATGCTTTGTATAGGTTTTGAGCATAAATGAAAGGATTTCAGATGCATTTTGGACATAGGTTTTAAGAGGATGCTGCTAGAGTACAAGCTACTAAAGCTGTGGTACAAGTTGCTAAAACACATAGAACTGAAATTTTGGAAGGTCATATTTCTCAAACCAAGAAGGCTATCAGGGCCCATAATATGTCAATTTTATACAATGTTTTGAGATCTACAACTTTTGTGAAGACACACTGGTTGTCCAAATGCTCCAAGGGACCCGGCCGTGTTAGTGAAACTGTGAAAAATTTAATAAGTGTTGAAACCCGTCTAAACGCCATTGAGACCCCGTCCAGACGCCCCATCACCAGACCCGTTGGGAAGCCCTCCAGAGGTGTTCAGATGCCCCGTCGCGGGCCAAAAATCTATTAGGGTTAAGATTGACATCTTTTTTAAGCCCATATGAGTTCTTTTGAGTTAAAAAGAGGAAACTTTATGGAGAGTTAGGAAACTTTAGAGTTAGAGTAGTTTTAGGAGTAGTAGTAGTTTTATTGATCTTTTCACCTTTCAAGAACTCTAAGTTTTGTATTCATTCAGTTTTTCTTTATTTTCAAGATTTGATGTTCTTTCAATCGTTGCAAGCTTTCAATATAATTCTCATGTGCTTTCTTATGGCTTTAAGTTGCTAGATCTTTTTCTTAGCATGGATTGAAAAGTTAAGTAGGTTACGTGTAGAGATTCAAGATAGTTATTTATTTTTCAATATTTCAAGATCTTGGATCAAAATTCATTTTCTTGCCCATGAATATCTTTGAAAACAATATTCTTGATCATATCTAGCATGTATGTATAGATTGATTTGCAAGTAGGGATATGTAGACCTAGAATTTATGATAAGGGTATTGATTATAATTGTATACATATTCCTATTAGGAGTATTTTAGAAATCTACTATTCTTGATTAAGTTTCAAACATACCTTGTAGACATGTTTATAAACTGGGACAGGTATGAATGAGACCCTAATATGAACACAAGTAAATAACTGAATATCAACTCCAAGAGGGTAATCGAATCTTGAATTTTTTTAATCACAGCTATCTTGGGGATTTACTTGTAGGCCTATTAACTAGATTAGTCCTGTCAAGACCTTTTGCTTATTGTTATCTAATCAAGTTTTCTTAGTATAAATTTATTTTCATTACCTAGAATAATTTCTCAAACCAAATCTCAAATCAAAATTTTCCTTTACTTTTTAGAGTTGTTTTTCTTTAGAGTTCTACTTTCCCTAAGTGAGTTTTACTAGATTCCATCCATATTCCCTCTAGTTCTATCTCGGACTTACCGAGATATTATTACTGCATCGCAACCGTACACTGGCGGATATAAATTGCACTATTCAAGAGCGATCAATTTTTGGCACCGTTACCAGAGGGTTTTGCGATTGGCGTTGGTGTGACAATCTTTGGAGAAACTGATTTTGGAAAAAAGCAACTTCATCAATCAATCTATTAAAAATGAGGCAACTCAACATTTAACTTGCTTGAGTACACTCATTCCATCCCTTTTTAATGTGCAAGCATATTTTTTATTTATTTGTTTATTTTTGTTTATTTTTATTTTTAGTTAGATTTGTTTATCTATTGTTTTTTTCTTTAGTTGGGAGATTTCTAGTGGAGATTGAGAGGAGTAATTAATTGTGAATTTGTGGTATAAATATGTGGAGATTGGAGGATAGGTCGGGTAACTTTGAGAATATGACAATGGGTGTGTATGATGATAGTATGAGCAGGAACGGTTATGAGGTGGCACAAGTCTCCCCATACCAAACTATTAGAGATTATTTGAATGCATCTAGATAAACATACACTCCCTACTCAGAAACCTACCATATGGGGTGGCAAAATCACTCACACTACAATTGGATAAATGAGCGTGTATCATACTCTCAACAATATGACCAATCACATTACCCACAAGATTTTAATTATTATCAAACACCGCACATGGGGTCACTAGAGGACACTCCATATACAGAAACCTATGATTTGGTGTGGCAACATCCCAACCTTAGTTGGAGTAATGAGGGAACTTCAAGCCCTCAACAATACCAACCCCCACCTCTACCTTATAAATCACAAGTTGTTGATGTCTATCAATATCAAGAGGAGACACTAGAGGATACATTGTCACAATTCATTCAATCCTAAATAGAGTGGAACTCTAGGATGGCGGACAACTTAGATGATCTTAAGAGTCTTTTAACACAAAGCTTGTGTGCAAGAGAATGGTGAGTCTCTTTCTCTACCTCAACCTCTACCTAGCCCCACTAGCATTACCCATACAAAAGAGTTCTCACTAATCCTAATATTGACCATGAGCAATTTCAAGCCACCACTACCACCCTTAGGAATAAGTCATTGATATAACCATCTATTATGATGAGTCCACACATAGGGAGGACACTTATAGGGTGAGTAAGTAAAGGGTCAAGGAGGAGGTTAGTGAGAATGATGAACCTAGTAAAGTTCAAAGTGAGATAAAGGAAGAGCCTAGGGAGATAGAGAGTGAAAAAAGAAAAGAAAATGTAGAGATACCTAGGGAAGTGAGTCCTTACATCTTAGTGCATGATTACATGACTCCTTCACAATCTTCCTTGTACAAGACTTATGGCCAAAAGTTTAATGAGGATCCCAGAATTTCAATTGCTTCTTATTTGTTGAATCCTTATTATAAATTACTAATGAATGAACTAAGGCCAAACTTTGAAGTCATACCACGATGTTGTATTGGTTGACTTTGTACTCAATGCTTTATAGTTTAGTTTTTAGTTTTTAATTTTTAATTTTTTGTTTTTTTTACTTTTTTATTTTTGACTATGAGTTGCAATGTTAGATATAAGAACGAATAATCATATGCATTGATACATTTGAGTATGATTTCTTATTCTTCTTCTAATGTTTTTGCAATTGTTTGAATCTCTCTTGAATATATGAGTTGAGAGGATTAGTTCAATATGCAACTATCATAGCATTACGGTATCATCCTTAGCTATCTTTTATGATTATATCCTACATGAGTGGAGATTTACCTTATGAGTTTTAGATCTATTAACGCTTTTTAGAGTGTTTACATTTACTCAAGAATAATTTGTTCATCTTCTATTCATTCAATAGCTTCATTATGTTTGTTCTTGATTCATATGTTGAATTCTGATTCGAGCTGTTGACACTTGTACTCTTTTGAATTTCACTTTTATGTACTTCAGATATGATTCTAGGCCATTTTTCTTATTTTGAGCAACAGATTTTCTAGTTGAATGCATTCCCTTGGAACCAATTTAAACCTATATTTGAGACGATCTTTGTTAAAATACACCATTGTAAAAGTATTCCCCTAGTATAAAATATAAGTATCTTCACTTGTGAGAATATCATTGAAAGAAGGGTGATATGTTTGCGATGTGAAAAGAAAAAGAAGAAACTAGCAAAGAAAGCAAAAGAAGGAAAGAGCAAGAAAAGAAAAAAGTAAAGAGGTTAGATGTTTGAAAAAAAATAAAAGAAGCAAGAAAAAAAATTTAACATCAAATGAAATTAGGAATTGGAATTGTGCTCTTATAGATCATTACATGCCTTGATTACACATGTCTTGAACCATTTATCCTTTTCTTTCCTACTTTATATCTCTTGACCAAAGTTACAACCGTAAAAAGTCCGAGTTGATCCGAATAGTACATGTCTGTGAATTCATTTTGAGTACAAGTTATATTTTGTCAAGTACTTGGATTAGTGTTTAGCTTTGAATATTCTTTCTTGAAGCTATGCTAAGTCGAATACACTTACACCTTATTGGTTCTTGTTATTGAATTGCTCTTTTGTGTTTCATTATATTTACTTTATTTTGATGAGCTTTCCATTGTGAGTACCTTGTGTATTCATTTTATTGTGAGTGTATGCCCGGAGAGGGTTGAAATCAAGACTTGAAGGATATAATTATTTTACATAGTTATGGGTGAGCTCTAATGTGTTGATACACCACACACACACAATGACTCTCACTCATGTTATTTGAGATTTATTCTAACTTTTGTATTAAGTAATGAAGGGGAAGATGGATGATATATCTCGGATTATCTTTTTCATAGAATTATTTATTCTAACTATCTTTCTTGTAGATGATATTTTGGTATTTGTGGGTAACATCATTGAAAATCCTCACAAGACATCACTCGTCCACTAAGGACAACCTAGGGGTTTAAAGGCCTAATACATAAGCTAAATGCATTCGTGACTTTTACGAAAGTAGAGATTATGTTTTTGGTATTAGTAGTTTGCTAGGGACTAGCAAAAATTTAGTTGGGGGTGTGTTTGTGCTTCAAAAGTGCAATTATAAGGCCTTAACTAATGCTTTGTTAGTATTAGTTTATGATTTTATATGTCTTTTTAGTTATATTTTAGTACTAACTAATTTTATTATGCTTTGTATAGGTTTTGAGCATAAATGAAAGGATTTCGGATGCATTTTGGACATAGGTTTTAAGAGGATGCTACTAGAGTATAAGCTACTGAAGCTATGGTACAAGCTACTAAAGCACGCAGAGCTAAAATTTTGAAAGGCCATATTTCTCAAACCAAGAAGGCTATCGAGGCCCATAATATTTTGATTCCATATAAATTTTTGAGATCTACAACTTTCGTGAAGGCAAACTGGCCGTTCGGATGCTCGAAGAGACCCATCTAGATGGGTAGTGGCCATGTTGGTGAAATTGTGAAAAATTTACTAAGTGTTGAAACTTGTCCGGATGCACTTGAGATGCCGTTTGGACGCCCCATCACCAAACCCGTCGAGACACCCTCGAGAGGCGTCCGAACGCCCAACCGCTGGCCAAAAATCTGTTAGGGTTAGGATTGACGTCTTTTTTAAGCCCATATGAGTTCTTTTGAGTTAGAGAGAGTGAGAAAACTTTAGAGAGAGTTAGGAAACTTTATAGTTAGAGTAGTTTTAGGAGTAGGAGTAGTTTTATTGATCATTTCACCTTTTAAGAATCCTAATTTTTGTATTCATTCAGTTTTTCTTTATATTCAAGATTTGATGTTCTGTCAATTGTTGCAAGCTTTCAATATAATTCTCATGTGCTTTCTTATGGCTTTAAGTTGCTAGATCTTTTTATTGACATGGATTGAAAAGGTAAGTAGGTTACATGTAGAGATTCAAAATAGTTATTTATTTTTCAAGATTTCAAGGTCTTGGATCAAGATTCATTTCTTACCCATGAATATCTTTGAAAACAATATTCTTGATCATATCTAACATGTATGTATAGACTAATTTGCCAGTAAGGATACATATACCTAGAATTTTTGATAAGGGTATTGATTATAATTGTATACATATTCCTATTAAGAGTATTTTAAAAATCTACTGTTCTTGATTAAGTTTCAAACATACCTTGTAGACAGGTTTATAAACTGGGACAGGTATGAACGGGGCCCTGGTATAAACGCTAGTAAATAACTGAACATCAACTCCAAGATGGTAATAGAATCTTGAGTTTCTTTAATCACGGCTATCTTGGGGATCTACTTGTAGGCCTATTATCTGGATCAGTCCTGCTAAGACCTTTTACTTGTTGTTATCTAATCAAGCTTTCTTAGTATGATTTTATTTTCATTACCTACAATAATTTTTTAAACCAAGTTTCAAATCAAAATTTTCCTTTAGATTTTAGAGTTGTTTTTCTTCAGAGTTTTACTTTCCCAGAATGAGTTTTACTAGATTCCATCCATATTCCCTGTGCTTCGACCTCGGACTTATCGAGATATTATTACTGCATAGCTACCGTACACTGGCGGATATAAATTACACTATTCAGGAGTGATCACTTGTGCAACATTCTCATACTAAACATATTGACATTGGTTATCATTTTAGTCATGGTTAGTTGAAGATAAAGTAATTTCTTTGGAACATATTGTTACACAAAACGAACTTGCTGATCTGTTCACTAAGCCTCTTGATGCTTTTAGGTTTGATTTTCTTCTGAAATTCCTGAGAGTGTGTCTCATTGAGTAATCTGTTTCTGTGTGTTTTAGAGTCTTGAGTGTCCTTCTTGTTTCATCTTATCTCAAGCTCTATTTCTTGTATGCGTTTGTGTGTGTCTTTACCTTGGTTGAGTTTAGTGCAAAGTCATTCTCTCAAAATTTTACTCATGTGATGATTGATATGTGAGCATGTTCTATTTTGAATCTTGTATTCCTCATTAACTTTGTGTATCTCTATTGGTTTGAAATGATTAGTATCTGGTTCATTCTCATTGTTTAATAAGCGACTCACCTCTTGAGATCTCTTAGAATATGGAGTCCGCTTTTATGATCTGTTTAGTTAACTTCATTATGGGTGACTTGTTTAGGTCAAGCTTATGCTCAATTGACCTGGCAGACTTGTATACCCCTTCTAGTCTAGTTTGTTTTGATGGAAAGGGCTACCAGTGAAATGTGTGAGAAGCTACTCTTGTTATGTGACAAGATGAAATAGCTACCCTCTCATATGTGTGAAAGCCTCCATCCCTTATGCTTATTAAAAAATTTTGTCCTTGGAGAGATAGGGTTGGATGATGATTAATTAAAAAGAAAAGAGGTTGAAAAACAATAATCTTGAGGATGTGCGCTCAAAATATCATGAGAGAAAGGGATGACAAAGGGTTTGAGCTTGAATTGTAGCTAACCCATTAAAAAATCCGTGATAAATGATGCCATGATCTTGTTTAAGAGTCCATATTCTCATTGAACTTGTGATAGACTTGTTACTTATTGCATAATGATTTGAACTTGTGATTCAAAGTTGTTTTAAATTCAATGGGGGTTTGCCCTAATCAGTCTTTGATCTTACTTAATGTTGGCATATTCTTGTTTGCTTGTTCATAAGTTGCATTGGTTTAATTTTGATTGGAAGACTCTTACATTTGACTTAGATACGTGTCCTTATTTTCTTTCTTCTTCCTTCTTCCTTCTTCCTATTTTGGGCCTCAATAGACCTCGCGGGATCTCGCGGCTTTTCTCGCGCCTACGAAGTCCTCTTTGACTGCCAGTATATATATTTTTTATTATTTCTTTTTGCGCTAATTCTTACCTTGTCAGGTTGTTATCTCGAAGGAGCGAAATCAGCCGCCAGACCCTTGCAGTATTGTATTCTGGCTCCTTCCCTTCGTGCCATTTCGAAAACCCTAGGTTGGGCTCACTATTCAATCGTGTGTGGTGGTGGTGGCATTTGGGTGTGTGTTGTTTGTGGGTTACCTTTGTGCATAGGGTCGATCTCACTTTCTCCCGTGCTAATATCGTTTCCTACCATCAGTTGGTGGATCTACTAGTTCCCACCTATCCATATCATCCTCACCATGTCACTCCCTCTCGTAATTCCATTGCGGAGTGTCTCTTGGCTGATCACTAGCAGTGACCCCCTGGCCCTCGTAGCCATCTTAAGCAGTGTCTTTTTTTCGTTGCTTTTCGGGTCCTGAATCATATTGTTTGTGATTCTTTTATTTGCATTGTCCACATGAGTGAGATCGATAAGTCTCGTTCTTGGCACATGTATGCTATAGCCTCAAGTGCGTCTGTTACCATGTCCCATATTATGGTTAATCTTATCATCTTTGCCCATGCCAATCGTTCTACTCGTGCTTTTCTTCCCTTCGCCCTCCTCATTACCGCCTTCATTACTCGTCATTTGGTCTTTATTGATCATGCTGAGCCTCGGCTTACATCTCCAGGTGCCATTTGCTGATTGACCTTAAAACTGAGCAATGCTTAGGTTGGAATAGCGACTCCTACTATACTCCTCAGCTTCTCCTACGAGCTTGATGACTCCAACAATGAGGATCGCCGAGCTGATTTACCTGCAGCCACTACTACTTCCCCTACTTCGGCTGCGACATTGACTCCCGTCTCTGCAGTTGCCCAGCCATCCACTCTGGCACCTGCTTCCATATCCACCTCGACCATGCCTTCTGGTGAGCTGCATTTATGACTGTAGTGCTCTACTGTTTTAATAATATGGTGGAGAGGATGGATCAACTTTACGAGTGGGTCAATATGGCGATCGAGCTCTGTTCTAGGGAGGTTTAGGAGGTTCGAGATGTTGTCACTAGCATAGTGAAGGTCCACTTAGACTTTGTTAACTCTACCAATGACTTTATAAATAGTTTTTGCACTCGAAGCCATCAATAGTTGGTGGAGTTGTTGCCCGTGGTTATTTCCTTGGACTATTTTTTTTTCTTTTTAGCTGGTTTTTTTTTTTTTTGGGGGGGGGGGGGGGGGGGGGGGGGGGGTGTTATCCTATGTTTTTGGATAATTGGTTTTTGGACCACATGGTTTTTGGATAGTTGGTTTGGTCTTGGTCTTTGCTCCTATTGATAGCTTGTGACTCCCCTTGTCAATTTATATCCAAATGGGGGGAGAACATCTATTAGATTTCAGGATTATATTTCATATCATATATTGACTGCTTTGAGAGATTATTGATTATTGAGATTCTACACTTGATGGTTATGTGTCGATATGTCTGTGCAGAGACAGGTTGAAAAGGAATGTAATATGCTCATGTCCATTTTAGATATACTTGTGATTAACAGGGTTATGGGATCGAGACTTGTATGTCTATATTTCCTTGTAATCCCTAGGTTAGTTGTTTGGTCACAAAATTGCTGAATGGGGAGATTATAAAATCATTTGATTGGCAAATTTAGTGACATTTCAAGTTTATTGTATTTTGGATGTTAATCACAATGTATTAGGATGATCTTCATTACTATTTCATGTAAGCTTGTGCTAAGAAGAGTTTGTATGAAGCTTTAAAGTGTGTTATGGAAGTTTGACAAGCCTTGATGGACTTCGAGACAAGTCGTGAGATGTGTGGATATGCATGAGAAGTTATACTGACCCTCGTAGGAGCTCTCGTGGGACTTTGCAGCACCTTATAGGAAGAAACAGTGTACAAATTCTTTCAAAAGACTTCGCGGGACACTTCATAAGATCTTACGGGACCTCACGAAGGGATATAGAGAGGATGCAGTTCATAGAGGACTTCGTGGGACCTTGCGGGATAGCTCGCTAGAAAATACAGAGAGCATATCATTTTCAGGATGGACCTCACGGGACACCTCGTGGGATAACTCCCGCCCACAAGATCCACTTATGTGCGACTTAGGGTTCTGCACCGCTAAATTTCTAAAGCTCTATAAATACCTACACTTATCCCAAAGTTCCATATATGAGCCGTCATTAAGAAAGTAACTTTCTAAAGTGTTTTCCATCATTTCTAAAGCTCAGAAATAGTTTCTTAGCATTTAATCTTTTAACGTCATTGAAGAGATTGATATTCTTTAAGGAGTTTGAGACACAAATCTGTTCTAAGGGATTTTAGAGGTGATCATGCACTAGCAACGATGAATTGTGGAATCGAGCAAGTGCAAGCCAACCTAGAGATTGAGGATTTAATTGGGGATTTAGGTTTTAAGTGTCTTGTAACTGTTGAATGATATTATTGTGTAGATCTTTATCCGGCGAAGTGGACAAGTGATTTTCTCCATAGTTTGGGTCTCCACAGAAAAAAAATTTTTGTGCTATTGGATTCTTTTTACTCTATGTTCTATCACTTTTTACTCAAGTTATTATATTTAACTCATGATAGTTCTGCATTGATTTAGGTTAATATCTGCTAAATACCAATAGATAGAGTGGGCTAGATTCTTTAAAAAAATTTCAAAACTTCTTGGAGACAGTTGAATTGCTTGATCTGCCTTTAATTGGCAGAAGGTTTACTTGGTCAAATCTTCAAAGCAAGGAAATATGGAGCAGATTAGATAGATTCTTAGTTTGTAACAGATGGCTGCAAAGTTTTAAATGTTCACAATGGGGCCTTCTTAGGTTACTATCTAACCATAGTCCTATTCTCTTATCAGATGAAGAAGTTAATTGGGGTCCTAAGCCTTTTAGGATCTTTGATGCCTAGCTCTCAAAGAAATCCTTTATGCTCCATTTAAAGGAAAATAAAACAAAATAAAAGAGTATTTTTGTTCTATTTTCCCTCACGTTTTCCTTTTCCTTCACTTTTCTGACCGAAAATCTGGGTTTCAAATGAAACGTTAAGGATCTAGTTACAAAATAATGGAAAGAGCCTACATTTAATGGCTAGGCAAGTTTTACTCTTCTAAAAAAACTGCAACACATCGAAAGTAAAATCAAAGCTTGGAATTCTGAGGTGTTTGGTAATGTTTTCAAAAGAGTTACTCATCTGGAGGAAGAGGTTGCCAAGGCAAATAACCTCACAGAGGAGGAACCTTGTAGTACTGAAGCCAAAAGACTCAAAAAGAAATCTATTTACAGCTGTGAAGGTGGAAAGGCTCCAGGTCTAGATGGCTTCAATTTCAATTTTGTCAAGAAATTCTGGAATCTTCTCAAGCCAGAGGTAATGGCGTTCCTCTATGACTTTCATTCAAATGATAAGTTAACAAAAGGCCTCAATTCTTCCTTCATTGCCTTGGTGCCTAAAGTAGAATGCCCTGAGTCTTTTAACCACTACATGCCTATTAGCATAATAGGCTCTATGTGTAAACTACTTGCTATGTGCTTAGCCAACAAACTCATGTTGGTTATGAAGGAAGTAATTGGTGGTTCCTAAAATGCCTTCATCAAAGGGAGGAACATTTCAGATGGAATTTTAATTGCTAGAGAAGTGCTTCATGAGAGGAACATCAAAGAGTTTAAAGGAATTGCCCTAAACCTGGATTGTGAGAAAGCCTTTGACACATTAAACTGGAGTTTCCTACTCATAATGATGGGAAAAATGCGATTTAGTTGCAAGTGGTGCAGTTGGATCAAAGAAAGCCTATCTATTACTAAAGTATCTATTCTGGTCAATGGCTCCCCGACAAAGCAATTCAAGGTGGAGAGAAGCCTCAGACAAAGGGGGCCCATCTTCCCTTTTCTCTCCATCATTGCTGCAGAAGGGCTCAACACATTGCTCGCCAAGGCTTCCTAACTTAACTTGGTTAATGGGGTCAAAATAGGGAGGAACGAAATCTAATTTCCCAACTACAATATGCTGATGACACTATCTGCTTTAACGCAACAAACCTTGATGAATTGAAGAACCTTAAAAGAATCCTTAGGTGCTTTGAGTTGGAGTTACAAAACTCCTTCTAAAAATAGTTACAGATTTGTTTAGTTGCAAAATAGGGAAACTTCCTATTACCTATCTTGGTTTGCCAGTAGGCTCTAACCAGAAAACATGATGGATTGGAAGGAAGTTATTGACAAGTTTAAATCTAAGCTTTGTAGCTAAAAAAAGATCTCAACTCTCAATTGGAGGTAGAATTGTTTTACTCAAGTCAACACTTGCCAACCTCCCCATCTATTTCCTATCTCTCTTCAAGATCCCAGTAAAGGTTAGAATGCTGTTGGAAAAGATCATGAGAAGCTTCTTATGGGGAGATAGTGAAAATAAAAAGAAGGTGCTTCTTGTTAAATGGGGATATGTTTCTCCGGAAAAAGAGCAAGGAGGTTTAGGCATTAAACCCATCCAGTTGATGAATGCTGCTTTGTTAGCCAAACGATAGTGGAAATTTGGTGTTGAAAAGATGCTCTTTGAAGAAGAATAATATGCAGCAAATATAACTTAGCAACCTCTAGATGGCTCCCCCATATCTCTTTGCCTTCTAAACTCTCAGTTTATGGAAAGGTATTATTGAATCTGGTAATGGGAATGATGTCTTCAGCAAAGTGCTAAAGGAGAACCTACACATCAGTTTAGGTTTTGGAAAAACCACACAATTCTGAAATGAACCTTGGTTTTCTCTGAATCAAGGTCATGGGCAATGGTCTAGACAGATGCAGCTGGCAGAAATGTTTCCAAAACTCTTCTCTTTATCTCAGAATCAGCAGATCTTAATTAATGAGGCATGTGAGACTCTTGCAGATGGATCAGTCAAATGGAATATGAACTTCAAGAGGGAACTCAGAGATTGGGAAAATGATGACCTCAGAAAGCTAATTCTCCTTCTTAATCATCCCAACATTGAGCCAAGCAAAAGTGATTCACTAGTGTGGAGTGCAGAGTCTTCAAAAGCATTCCCAGTGAGCTCCTTTTGTAACTCTTTCCAAAACTCTATGGTTGTCCCCCATTACAATCATCATTTTGTCTGGAAAAATGCAGCCCCTCTAAAATTATAGGTGTTTGGATGGCTAGCATTGCAAAGGAAAATTTATACCTCAAATTTACTAATACACACGGGAGCTCTACCTCCAAATACAAGTCCTAAGTGTGCCCTGTGCAATGAAGTAGAAGAAGTTCAGATCATCTGCTACTAAGGTGTAAAGTGAATTGGATCATTTGGTCTTCTATCCTAAACTGGTGGGTAATGTAGTAGGTTTCACCTCTCAATCTGGTTGATCTGGCCTTATGGTGGTATGATTTCAAGCTCTTTGGCCTAGAGAAAATCATCTAGAGGGCTCTCTTTCTGGCAACTATTTGGAATTTTGGCTTCTAAGGAATGGTATAATCTTCAACAACATCACACTGGATTGGCAGGAAGTTGTTCACACAATCAAACTTTTCTTTGCTTCATGGATGAAAGCTGAGGTTAGGAACTCAAAGTTTAGCATTACGGAATTTATACACAACATTGCTGCAGTTAGAAGTCTAAGGTGCCCCCTCCATGTTAAATCGTGATGGTTTGGCCTCTTGCCAACTTCCCTCGCCTCCCTTCCCTGGTTTTGCTTTCCTTTTGGCCTACTCTATTGTGAGACTCCCACTCTAGTGATATGAATTTTTCCCTTCATTTAATGGAATTCTCTCTTTACTAATAAAAAACAATGTACACAATTGTAGCTTTGAAAAATTAAGTAAAAAAGTTATTAGGTTTGACACCCAGTTTCTACTGAATGTTTTTACTTTTTTTTTCCTTTCGTTGTAATGGATTCAATTATGTGTGGGTATGTAGAATATAAATTTGGATGTTTTCTTCCGGTCTCTGGTCTCCGGCCTTCCCTGTTATGACTTAGAGCATCTCTCACGTCTTATAAGTGACTTGCGAATGAATGGCCGGGAATCAGACACGTATAGATATAGATCCTTTCTCTATTTTTTATGTGACCCAAAACGAGCGTAACCGCTTACCGAGGAATAGAAAGGGAGGACAGGTTGGTTTGAGGACCCGTTGGTCAAAGGAAAGGGGAGGTCCTTATTCCAAGATGGAGCTGTATGATGCTAGAAATTCTTTTTTTAGGATTTAGCTACGTGGTGAATGAAACAACATTCATTGAATGAGTTGAAAGGGGCTGGAGATTACGCGTCAAGTTGCGCACTACCATTATGCCCATACTTTCTTAAACGGCTAGAGCCCAACATAGTAAGTCACTTGACTCCCAACTAACTAAAACCTGATGCACTATAGAGTGAGGTCACCAAGGGTTAAGCTGCAAGGCAGGGATCCACTTTTTCATATGCTTGAAGGAGAAATCCGGGTCAAATAACTAACATGTCTCTGTAAATTTGAAATCCAAATATTGCTTTAGAAGGGAAAATAATTCCAAAATTCAAATCGAAGATATATGTTATTCTGATTTTACTTTCCATTGTTATTCTAATTGATCAATCTAGTTAGGTATAGCAATCCAAATTGCATCACGAATAACTCTACAATTTGATAATAGTTAATATTCTTTGTATAATCTATGCAACGAAAATGTAAATCCCATGTATAGCACGTGTCAGGGCTAAAGTGCCATGTGGCAATCCCAAGTCACCAACTCCGCTAACTCTCATTCCAATTTTCTAAATTTTGTTAAGTTCTAAAATTTGATTGGTCAAAAAAAATTTTAAATTTGAAAAAATAAAAATAAATTCTATTGCAAAAATATATCTCTAAATTCTAAAATCTTTCCTTAATGCCATACATTGATCCAGAAAAAAAAAATCACATGCCTTAAAGTCTCTCCTAAAATCCTAAAGTATCTCTTTAATGCTACATACACCTTCGGCTCCTCTCCCCTATCCCTTCAATCTTTCTTTGCCTTTCTCTATCTTTAATGTGTCTCTCGCAACAATTGATGCAACCTTCATGAGAAAAAATTATTCAGTAAGTCCAGAACACCACACGTGTAGTAGTCCATCGTGTGGTCAATTTAGGGATATACTTGAGCAGTGATTGAGTTGCATAAGTGCAGTTCAATGCAACTAAACTGACCTAAGTTAGCTTTAGATTATGTTAATTATATCTTCTTCGACGTATTCTGTACTGATAGTCATATTTTGAGTTCATTGCAGGTAAATGTTGATAAAGAAGAGGATTTGGAGTCATAAAAGCAATCCGGAGTGCGAGCACGCATATCGAGGGCCATTGTTGGGATTTTTCTTGGGAAACATGTAACTTGTCATCCATAGCTCTGAATGGAATGAAAGATGCGCTGTTGAAAAGATCTTGCGAAGTTATATAAGTTCACGTCCAACGAGCATTGTGAGAAATGGACTCTAAAAGTCTTGAACTGAGCTGTAAAGAAATAGGGGAAGACAGTTGAAAATTGAGGAAAAATACACTGAGAGTTCGAACGGTGAAAATAAGAAGAAAATGAGAGTTTGAACGGTGGCTAGCAAGAATTGAAGAAAAATAGTATTTTGGCCTTAGGGTTCGAACTCCCATAATAGGGTTCGAACTCTCAGAGGCTAGACACATAGAATAGGCATATACAGGCTTGGGAGTTCAAACCCTGATTATAAGGGGAAATGGGAAGTTCGAACCCTAAGAAGGAAAAAGAGAGAAACATTGCTCTGAGGGTTCGAACTCTCCTGACAGAGTTCGAACTCTAAAAAGGATTTTTGGGTCAAGTTGCCTATTCCCGCTAGGACTCAGTTTGCGATCTCCATATATATTCCTTCGATTTTTTATGAATGGAGGACGATTTCTTGAGGGTCTTTACTACTTTTTAGTCTAGATTCATAGGAGTAATTAGGTTTTTAATTATTCTTGTAAATACTCCTATTAAATTCGAGTTTTATTGCTTTAATTCAAGATTTTGTTCAAGAATTCATAGTTTCTGCACTTAATTCAAGATTCATTTTCGTTTATAGTTTTTATATTCCAGAAAGTTTTTAATATATAGTTAATTGCTTTCCATGGCCATGAGCGGCTAAATTTCTTAACTCGGAATCGATTGTGAAGATTATTTGGGGATCGATGATGAACAATGGAGTTAAGGTTGAATTCACCGCTATATCTTCTTGATTCATCTTCTTCTCCTTCTTTTTCTTTGTTCTAGATACTTTTGAAAACCTGGGCATCCTATTATATTCAGTAACGCTTATGCATGAATACCACACTTAGTATATACGCTGCCTTGTAACGTTTATGCATGAGTTGGATTCAGTATATGCGCTGCACGAATCGATGATGCATGTCCTTGATTATAACAACCTGATCTATTCTAGAAGTTGAAGATTGAAAGAACTATTGGTTTTAAAGCTAAATCTTCTGAATCCGAGACTCACAACGTAGTCGAAGGATTTGAGTTATATGAAACTTCCATTGAGATTCCGAGAAACTCAACTAATCGAATCAATTGATTTTGAGTCACTTTTTTATAAAGTTTCAAATCTTTTCTCAACATAAAATCATATTTTTGTTTATTGGAGTGTTTTCCTTAAGATATTTTTATCCATGGTAAGTTTTCCTATTTACATAAACCATCCTCCTTATGGGATCGACTTCGTACTTATGAGAAATTATTACTACATTGCAGTCGTGCACTTGCAGTTAAGTATCACCCTTTTAGAGAGCGATCAAGCAGCAAGACACATGATGACCCTTAGTCTTTGTCATTCGATAGTTTGAATTGAAACTTAATAGGAATTGGATACAAGTTATATATTCCTACCCTTTCTAGGAATCCAAGTGAAGTTTCTATTTTTGACAACCCCGAGTTCTACTAATATAACCCTAGTTAGAAAGCATTCTCATCAATCCTAAGTCATACGTTCGTTCTTTGAAGCAAATGAAGAAAAGAATCTTTGTGAAAATGGTGTTGAAGAGGAAGCATGAAGAGCTTGAGAAGCAAATTTTCTATGGGCATGGTAAGAAGTGGTTTAAAGGGGAGATGACCAGCAAAGGCATCTTCGGGTCGGTTTGCTCTGCATCTTTGAAGTTTCTAATTTGGCTTTACCAATCTCCAATTCCATGACTGCCCTTACATCTTTCAATGCTTCGAGGAGGAGATTACTACCGGTGAACATAACTAGATGATCTATAACTTGTTGTTAGAATAGGGTTCTAGCAGAACCCTAGCTAGCAAATATGATCAAGAAATTAGGTAGCAGTGGGTTGCCAGAATCGGATGTCAGGCGCTACACAAGGTATATTCTTGAAGGACTTAAATGCGTCCACGAATGTCATTATGTACATTGTGATTTAAAGCCTGAGGGTATCATAATTGTCCATGTTACTACTAGTACTGGTATGGAATATCTAGCAAAGATTAGTGATTTTAGGTTGGCAAAGAGGGCGAAACAGATGAAGAAGAGTGGACCTTCGTTACTTCAGAGGAAGGGTTAGGTGTCTTTCACTAGAAGTTGTTGCTGAAAGCCTCCAAAGGCCTGCCTCTGAGTCTGATATATGGGATGTTGGCTGTGTTTTTCTTAAGATGCTGACCAAGAAGTCTCTGTGGGATAGTAAGCAAAATTGGGAAGCTGAGGAATAATACAGCGGTGGACTCAGGATTTTGTATGAGGGGAGCCAAGGTAAAAAAAATTTCTTCAAAAGTGGGTAAGGGAAATTTTTTTAAATTTTGGAGGGACCATTACACTATATTATTTTCTAAATATACAAAAATTTATGAGAGTTTAAGAAAAATTTTAAAAATTTAGGGGGTCCCATCCACCATTGTTGAGGATGTTCTCTATGAGATTGGTGTGGGAAGGTGCGTGCAGGGGCTACCCATGATACCCAATAAGGTATCAAAAGAGGGGAAGGACTTCTTGAAAGGTTGTTTAGAGAGAGAACCTATTAATAGATCAACGACTGAGATTATCCTGAATCACCCTTTTTTAGCCAGATTAGATTTTTTGTTTTTTATTTTTTATTTTTGCTGAATAAAGTGACAAGAGAACAAAAACAGAGACTAAGCAAAGAGAGGGAAAAAAAAAACAGTAACAAACTAACTCAGCCCCTATCTATTAGAAAATCTGTGCTGATTGCCTCCAGCACAGAGCATGGCAGCTCTTCAGCAGATAAAGACCCAGTGAAATTGTTTCGAAATGCCCATCCCGCCCTCTCATGAGTAGCTTTATTAACCATCCTTGGCAAAAATGCCAATGTCCAGTTGCCTCTAGAAGATAATAGAGACTTTATATCTATCACTAGAGGGATAAAGGACCAATGAGGATGTTTAATAACATTCAAGCAAGAGTGCACTACCACCTGAGAATCCTCCTAAAAAATCACATTTTCCCTACCTTCACTCGCAACCCAAACACATGCCATTCTCGCTACCTCAATTTCAGCAGAAACGCAGAGTAAGATCGACCTGAGACAACATTTGCAAAGACAACCTTTCCAAGGTGATCTCTAGCAATAGCTGCAACAACCATCTTTCCATTTGTGAATGCAGCATCAAATTTCATCTTCGGAGACCCCATTGGAGGAGAATTCTACTTTGGTAGATCAAGCATAGGAGGAATGACACTAGAGGGAGTATTGGGGGCATTATCTCTAGCCTCACAGTGTTCAACCCACAACTCATGCACCTATTTGAAAATGGCATCCCCATCTAACACTTTGGCTTCAAAACAACAAGCATTCCTCCATTTCCATATACTATCATGAAGATAGCGCAGTAAGTAGCAAAAGAACTACGGTTAATATCTGGGGGCAGTCCCAAAGTAGAGGGATCCAAGATCATATCTATCCATTCAACCACCGAAGACGCACCTATCATAAAAGTCCTGATATTCCAACTTTTAAACCAAATCATCCCCGCAATTACACATCCAAAGAATAAGTGAACAATAGTCTCAGGTTCCAAACCACAAAAGGGGCAAGACATATCATCTAGGACAAAAGATCTTGTTGCCAGGATAGTTTTAGTTGGAATAGCATTAGAGGCCACTCGCCAAAGCATAATCTTGAGGTGCTCATGAATCTTGAGTTTCCATAGACGTTTCCACAATAGAGGGGAGACCAGCATATTGTAATAGCTGGTTATTGATATCACAGTGGTATGCCGAGTGAGCAGAGAAAATCCCAGAGTCATCTTGAAACCAACCCTAGGAGTCCATTTTAGCCACTACTGGAATAAGGATTTTAAGAATTTCCTACACAGACTGATGGGTGAAAATATTTTGGAGCTGAACAACATTCCAAGAGAGACATTCCGAATTAATTAATTCACAAACCTCGGTCTAATGTGCATTACAAATATCAAGAGGGACAGGACAAAAGTTAACAAGGTCGGGCACTACCCATGGATCTTTTCACATATCAATAGAAGATCCATCTCCCACCCTCTTACAAGCACCCTTCAAGATCAAATCTATAGAAGATAGAATACCTTTCCAGATAAATGAATTAGATGGTCTCTTGTGGACTTCCAAAAAAGGGGTCGAGTGACAGTACTTTTTGAGTAAGAGAGAGGTCCAACAAACGATCTCCCTCATTAGCAGTTGCCAACCTAACTTAGTAATCAACGCCTTATTAACCTTGGAAAATTTTCGAAACCCCAAACCTCTAACCTCTTTAGGTTAGCACATATAGCTCCAAGCTTTTATATGATAGCCTCGCTTGTCTTTAGGAGTACCCCACCAGAATTTACTGACACTACTGTCCATATATCCACAAATGGAGACTAGGAGCTTAAAGGAAGACATAGAATATATAGGGAGTGACATGGCTGCAACTTTGATAAGGGTAAATCTACCAGTAAAAGATAGAGCTTTACATTTCCAACCAGAAAGCTTAAGGTTAAGCTTTTCGAGAATGTAACTGAAGGCCTTCTTCTTAGATCTACCTATAAACATTGGCAAGCCCAATAGATAGCATCATCTTTCCCTTTCCAAAAACCCATCACCTATTTGACCTCTTTCACAGTACTACTGTAAGCATTCTTACTGAAGAATATAGTAGATTTTGTCTTGTTCACCATTTGACCAGACCAACTTTCATATAAATCTAAGCAGCCCCGGATCAGCTTAGCTTCTTTTGCATTAGCTCTACTAAAAATCAGTAAATCATCAACAAACATAAGGTGTAATAAAGATTGACAATTCATTGCAATTTTGATACCATGGAACCACCCCTTATCTTTAGCATAAACGAGTAGTCTAGACAGAACCTCACTACAGATAATGAACAAAAAAACGAACAAGGGATCCCCCTACCTCAATCCTCTTTGCAACTGGAAGAATCCAAAGGGACCACCATTGATCAAGAGGGAAAAAGAAGGCGTAGAAATGCATTGGTGGATCCATTGCATAAAAACTTCAGGAAAGCCTAAATGCTTGAGAATGGAGATGAAAATAGGCCACTAGACACGATCATATACATTGGCCATATCCACTTTGATAGCCATTAGAGCACCAGAACCCTTTTTCTTTTTTAAAGTGTGCAGCACTTCATGGGCCAGGATAGTGTTTTCACCTATACTCCAATTAGGCACAAACGCTGCTTGATTAGGAGCAATAATTTTGTCTAGAATAGGTCTCACACGATTTGCTAGAATTTTTGAGATGATCTTATAGGCTACATTGCATAGACTAATAAGCCTAAAATGCTCAAGCTTGCATGCATTCTGGCTCTTTGGGATTAAATTTATGAACGTCTGATTGAGCCTTTTTAACAGAAACCCGTTCTGAAAGAAAGAGATCACCATGTTATATAGATCGCTGCCCACCGCGTGCCAGTAGGATTTATAAAAAATAGCAGAGATGCCATCTGGACCAAGGGCCTTTAGAGGAGACATGCTAAATAGAGTAGTTTGAACTTCTTTCACAGAGGGAATATGACACATCATAGCCTTATCAACATAAGATATCATCAGAGGCAAAAAAAAAATTAGAAATCCACTCAGGAATTATAGGATTTAAACAAGAGAAAAGAACTTTTTAAAACCTTTCAAATTGACTTTCTATTTCATCTCTACTATAGGTCCATGAACCATCATCTAGCTTGAGAGCATCTATATGATTCCTGCATCTTCGAATAATGGTTGATGTGTGAAGGAACTTAGTATTCGAATCTGCTTCTCACAGCTATTGAACCCCAAGATTTTTTCTTCCATAGGACTTCCTTCCTCACTTAGACTTCCTCCAAGTGAATCTTGAGATTCTTAATTATATTCATATTATCATAAGAAGGAGGTGCTAGTTGAAACCTGTCAATTTGATTCATTAAATCAGCAATCTTGTGGTCAAAGTGCCCAAAATGCTCCCTATTCCAATTCTTTAGTGCATTGGACTTTTTACAGAACCTAAAGGCCAGGCCAGAGAACCCTAGATATAGGTAGACCAAGCAATTTTAACCACCCCATGGCTTAAAGGGGCACGAGTCCACATAGCTTTAAATTTAAACGACCTTTTGCAAGAATTTCGTTCCCCATAAGTATTCAAAACCAGAGGAGCATGATCAGAGCCAATTGCTGGAAGGTGGGTGATGGTTGCTTTAGAAAATAAATTCCACCAATCTGAGGTAACTATCCCTCTATCCAGCCTTTCCTTGATGTTTGCATCTCCAACTCTGTTATTAGACTAGGTAAAAGGGTTCCCTGAGTAACCCAGGTCAATCAGTCTCAAATCTTCCACAATACCCTTGAATCCACCATTAGAAGGTTCTGCATACGGATTACCCTCTTATTTTTCTGCTTGAGATGTAATATTATTAAAGTCCCCAATGAAAAGCGCAACACCATTAAAAGTTTCAGAGATATATCCAAGTGAATCCCAAAGTCTAGCTTGGGTATTCCGTTGAGAGGGAACATAAACACCATTTAAGAGCAAGGCATCCTCCGCTGGATCTGAAAAAACAAGAGCTTAAAAAAATTGAGAATCAAATAGACCACTTCCATATCAACACCGCTCTTCCAAGCCAGACAGATACTTCTCGAAAGACCCTTGGCATCACAGATTTCGTAATTTGGGAGGGAGAGTTTCCATAATTGAGTTTCCGCTTTATTAGACTTTAATTTTGTTTTAGAGAGGAAAATCCGATCTGGTTTTATTCTAGATAAGGTAGCTCTCAGTTGACGAATTGTCGAGGTATAAGCCAACCCCGACAATTCTAAGCAATTCCGATCATGGAGGATTAGGGGGCATGGATAGGCCCGCCTTGTCATTTCTTCTTATTTTTTTATTTTTACTTTCTAAATCCAGGTTCGAAAACAAAGTGTTTGACAGTAAACCTTGGAAGCATCTTTTTATCATGTAATGCAAAATGTGCACCAAGTGATTTACGAAACTATTCATACGATGAAAAATTACTATAATAATCTCGTTTATCTTTTCTAGACACAAGTAAATAAGTCTGTATAAGTTTATCTAATATGAATCACACAATCTTGGGTAAGAAAATAGGTTAAAAAAATCGATTTATTTATAGCATTATTCCATGAAGCAAGGAGTATAGCGTGAGTCTTTTTGAAGCTGCTCATTTTATCGTCTTATGTGTATGCAAAATCAAATTATTTTTGCCCATAACAAAAGTCTCCCACGGTTCAGTGGTAAAGCGTCTGTCCTTACTGTTGTCCTTCAAAAATAACAACGGAGTTTTGACCTTCATATTAAAGTTATAATTGTTAGGATGAACACTAGTGGGCCCTGTCCAATCTGACTCAATTTTTTTTTTCTTTGGAAGATTTGGAATTAAAATACGAAAATGCTACCATAACGACTTATGGTGGACAATTGAGTTGGGACCCACCATCAACTACGACTGATGGTAGCAAGATTCTTAAAATATAGACTCGCAAATGAAAGACTAGAGGTGGGGTTGAACTTTTAAACGTGGTTATTTTTCAAACCATTTTTTTTGTAATATCTAAGAGACAAAGCTCCTAAGAAGGAAGAGAAGGGTGAGTCGAATCATGGTTTGGGGGCATCACTATCAATGAACGAGCTTCTCTTCATTATTTTTCATATAATACTTGAAACTAAGATTTACAGCCCTACCAAAAGAAGCGTGCATTGGTCAAGTCCCTTTCAAACTTAGAATTGAACCGATCTTGACTAATTCTAAATTTTTTGACCTAAAATCTAACCAATCGTCCCACAAAACCGAACCGAACCACCCCAAGTAGGTTCGTGGTTTGGTTTGGTCTGTTTACATTGGGACATTAGATAAATTTTAATTTATTCACTTAAAAATTAAAAAAAAAAAGATAATTTTATATCTCAACTTCTTAAAAAATTAATAAGAAATACAAAACAAATCAACAATATTTAAGAATAACAAATAATAATTAGAAACATTTATACAATTCGTTACGAAATAGTATAATATCCATAGATGAGTCCTTGGATCAATTTTCAGACCGATTCAGGTCTCAAAAGTGCTAATCCAATAATGACATGAAATCCTAACATGCCCAAATCTAGTCTTTCCATGCTTTTGTGAACTCTTAAGTACCAAGGGCACAAATTTTATATAATTTATGTAGAATTTGTACTTGAATGCACTTGTATAAGTTACACTAAACTTTAAATATACTTACAGTAACAGATGTAAATTGGTCCCACGTTCCTCCGTAGCTCGAACCATTGGCCAGTGTCCACAGTGTGTGAATCATTGTCTGTTTCTTGGCAGACTAGCTATATATATAGCCTACATATATATATATATATATGCAACTCTCCATCTAATCAGGTCTCTTGAGAGTGTAAAAGCTGTAGTAAGAACCTTTTAAATACAAAAAGGCAGTAACCATGGCCATGTACACCATCAACCCTTGTGTCTTCTCTCTCTTCTTCACCTTCTCCATTCTTTCATCACATACCCTCTTCTCCATCTGCAATGCTTTTGAATCTGAAGTTGGTAAGATATATTTTTCTCTCTCTTTCCATGTATATGCATATGTATGTTTGTATGTATATGGGTTTATGCAAGATTCTCATATTGTTATTCTTTCTTCATTGAAGATATTGGGTTTGTTCTTTCCAATGTACCAAGTTCTGATTTCATATTATTGAGATTGATCTGCTTGTCTTCTTTTCTCATATCAGTGTTTTCTTACTTTCTGAAGTTTGTTATTTGAAATACTCACATATTGAGAAATAACCTTTCTTTCAATAATGGATTATGCCAAAATCACAATCGATATGGCTGGAAAATTCTGAACTATTACTCTCTCTCTCTCTCTCTCTCTCTCTCTCTCTCTCTCTCTCTCTCTCTCTCTCTCTCTCTCTCTCTCAAGCCCACAAGCACAACTAAAGTTACCGAGGTAATGTGAAATTTATCCATTTCATCCCGGAAAGAACAAGAAAATGGATCCATGAGATTCAAAATTCCATTCATGAGAATTGTCCTTTTGATTTAAACCCATTTTGGAAACGCCTCTTAATTTCCAATTAAAGCATTAATACCATATAGTGCTAATACATACAAACACATAGATAGATATGCAGTTACAAGTATAACATATACACTTCGACTACATGTATAAGCATATGTATACTTGTTCTGCTTTTCTCACCAGCAGTCCTACTGTCAATGTATAAGCATGTTACTATGGGGTATTTTAAATAGGATGGATAACATGACCTAATGTAATGGTTGAATTTTAATAGCATATGAATTTTTACTTGGTGATTTCGTTTATTTGTAATTTTCATTACTTACTTTTTTTCTTTTTTTTTTTTTGCAATAAGAGATGAATTTCTAACCTAACCCGAATCAACACGATCACAAAACAAGTCGAAATCGATTCCAATATTTATGAACTCGACTTTAGTGGTTTAGTTGGTGGATCACTACTCAACCCGACCCGTGAACACCCTAAGTGTCAATGTGTAAATAGTTATTTATGTTTTGTTCTTGCCCCTTTGTGCGTCTTCTCTTTAGGCCTGACAATAGATAAAGCAAATTAATCTTTATTTTCTGCGTAACAATGAATAAATTCTGTCCAAGTCTTTGTTTCTAAGGTTAAATCATAGCTCAAAAAGATTACTGGATTCGAACAATATATATCACCTTCTATTAGGCTCAGATGGTTCTGTATGTCTATTATTTTCCTTTCTCCTATGTTCTTTCAATCTACTTTTTGAACCATGATCAACTCGCTTTTTTTAACTTGAGAAGAAAGAAAAGAAGTTCTTTGCATTCTCTTATGCCTTGCATGTAAAAATTGCTTTTAAGCACTCGTATTTGGATCGGGTTCATTTGTTTATGCCAGCATAAAGTGATGAGTCATATATATATATTATGTTCGTACAATTCTCTCTTAATACTTGGACTCACATATTGTTTCTTTGTGGGGACAAACAGACGATGAAACACCTTTCACCTATGTGGAGGGAACTGGTAAAGGACCAAGACAATGGGGCCAGATTGATCAGCGTTGGCAAGTTTGTAACAATGGGAAAATGCAGTCTCCCATCGACCTCCTTGATGAAAGAGTGCAAGTTTTTCCTGATTTAGGGGAATTGAAAAAGGATTACAAGCCAGCACCTGCCACAGTAAAAAATAGGGGACATGATATTACTGTAAGCCACGATATGGTTTTAACATATGTTTTCTGTTTTATATATGTCTGACACTTACAAATTGATTTGGATTGACACATCACATTTCAATCCTTTCAATGCATGTCTGACTTTCCAATCAATGGATCAAAAATAAATTAGATTATTTGATAATTAAGCTTAAGCATGTTATTTTGGATATTCAAGTCAATCATAGATGTAATTGAGTTGTGACCTTCGAAGTTGTGAACCATTTAAGTGGAGAGTCACTATGGAATCATTGATGAGTATATGTTCTCCTAATCTGAGGAAATAACAAGGGGTTAGGAGCCAGCTCCTGCTGCTGTTAAAAACATGGGGATATGATAATAACTATAAACTACCATATGTTCTTTAGTATATGTTTTCCATTTTTAATATATACAATATTTATAGACTTAGATTGAGGAATCATAGTTCCATCTAGTCAATGCATGTGCTACCTACTTGAGTTTTCAATCAGTGGATCAAAAATACTTTGAAATTGGTCTATGATTAACTTTAAGCAGCATATGCAAAGCTAGTCATAGATGTAATTAATTTCTGACCATTTGAAGTCATGACCATGAGCTCGGGATACATATTTTGGCTATGATGATACTTGGTTTTACTTTTATGCGTGTGGTGTGTCATAACAGTACATGATCATTTGATGTATTTAAATTGAAGCCTGCTCAAGCAAAGAAGAAATCCAATTGATTGTTTCACTGTTCAACTCGATTTTGGCCATAAAATTTCTATTGTCATTCTCCTTTGGCCCGCTACTTATCTGATACACGTTTTCTTTCAGGTTACATGGAAAGGAGACGCAGGAAAAATTAGCATAAATGGAACTGACTACAGACTCTTACAGTGTCATTGGCATTCTCCTTCTGAGCACACCTTCAATGGAACAAGGTTTCTCATCTGTTCTTTTTTTCTTTTCTTTTTGCTTTTTGTCTCTCCAGAAAGTTTGTCTTGTATTTTGACATATGTAGCATATATGTATTTCCCACCCTCTTCCACCTAATTTTTGCAGGTACCATTTAGAGCTTCACATTATCCATCTCAGCTCGAATGGAAAAATAGCTGTGGTGGCAATTATATACAAATATGGCCATCCTGATCCTTTCCTTGCGAAGGTAATGAGATGGGCTTCTCTTATGGCCATCCATCTCACATGCTTTTTTGCCTACATAATAGCCTCTTGTCTTGCACAATGCATGTTTTGCATGCCATATTGTGGCTCATAATATACAACGGCCGTTTGTTTTATTGACTCGTCGTAAATAACTAGCCAAAACTATACATTTTAAGTGCCCATATATAAGTAAGAGCTATTCCTGATAAATGAAGGTGATCAGTCCAGTTTCTTTTTGTTCAATTGGTCTACGGTTTCCACATTTATTTGTACGGAGACGGTGAAACGAGCAGTTGTAAAGTAATTTTGAAATTCAATTTACTAGGAGAATTCTTTATGAGTTAATCAGTAAATCAGTTTGAAACTATAGTTGGTACAAGTTTGTTAAGACAGTTTCTCAAAATTTCCTTTTCTAGCAGCTGATAAGCCACATCAGATCGATTGTCAAAGGAGAAAAAGACTTGGGGATTGTTAATCCGGGTGATATCAAGTTTGGGAGCAGGAATTACTACAGATATATGGGTTCTCTTACTGTTCCTCCATGCACAGAGGGTGTTATTTGGACAATAGTCGAGAAGGTTAATAGTCTTCAACTTCTTTCATTTAAAACAAGAAAAAAGAAAAAAGAAAAAGGGTTTACGTGGCCATCATAGCCTATTAATGTCCATTTCCTGTCCGTAGGTGGGAACAATTTCAAGGGAGCAAGTTCATGCATTAAGGGATGCTGTCCATGATGTAAGTGTTTCCGAGATGAGTAGTTATTTTGATTAAAATAATCCTAAAACAAGCCGAAAACATTAAATACCAGTGTATAAAATACCTCGTTCGGGTTTTATTTCTTGTCTAACTTTTTCCTGAAGTTCTTGAAAAAATTGTAGTACACAACTTTTTTATCTATAAAAAACTTTTGTTGTCAAGATTTTGAGCTGTGTGTTGCTTTGTGCTTTTTCAGGGATTTGAGACAAATGCAAGGCCAATTCAAGAACTGGATGGAAGAACGATTTTTTTATATAATCCAAGAGTCGATAGAGGTTCCAACTAGAAATCTGTTTTAAAACAAAAGTTTCTACATGGAATGAAGTATCTTGGATTTTATGGTCATCTTCCATGTTAAAATGTGAATAAAAGACTTAATTATTAATAGAAGGCACTTGTGGTGCACTATTGTTAAAGAAGTAATGTGGGTATATACATTGAGCATGAACCAAGTCAATACCAATTTTTTGTTCATGTAGTGGCATGCAAATCTCTCTCTCTCTCTCTCTCTCTCTCTCTCTCTCTCTCTCTCTCTCTCTCTCTCTCTCTCTCTCTCTCTCTCTCTCTCACACACACACACACACACACACACACACACACTTCTTAGGTAAAACTACTTCATTAAAGATAAACTGAAGTAAATTTAGAACTATATCCTATTTGTGAATCAAATGATGCTGCATGAACTCAACAAAGGTCCTCTAGGTCACCTGAACTTGACCCTTTCTTCACAATATCCAAAGTTTAGTAGTTCAAACCTCTCCATGGTGTATAGTTTGCTTGAGGAAACCTCTTAGATTTGGCTTATTATAAATAAAAGAACAAAATAAAAACAAAATGTATTTCCAAACCTTGCATATAGATGCAGGCCACAGCTTCTAACAGAGTAAAAAAAACATATCGCACAAGTCTAGACTTGTTCATTTTATGTCCTCTCTTTTTCTCCTCACTTTCTTTTTATCGCCCTTTCATGCCGCGTATAGTTATTTGCTACCAACTACACAACTTACTTTTAAAGGAATGACTTCAGCAATGGTATTGAAATATGAAATTAAATGAAATATGTTAGAAACGTTTTTTATATTCTAATAGCCAAAGAGAGAAAATATAGCAAGAATAATTTATATAATGACTCAGTCACATATTTAATATATATGTGTTTATTAGGAGTAAATCCTAAATACATTTGTTATACATTTCAACATCAAATTTATTGATCCATGTGCAAGTTTGAAAAGAAATTATAAAAAAATATTAAATCTAGGCCATTATTATGAAAATTAAGTTCATAGTCTAGTAGTACAAAGTCCTTTGATACTCTTATCTATCAAAATTTTGTCATGTGTTAGTGATTTCATTATTAAAAATCTATCTATGAATAACAAAGTCATACTGTTTAATACGAATTAGTATTGAACCATCGGCACTGTCTCACTACTGGACTTCGAGTTAATGCTTTGTGCTTTTTCAGGGATTTGAGACGAATGCAACGCCAATTCAAGAACTGGATGGAACAACGATTTTTTTATATAATCCAAGAGTCGATAAAGGTTCCAATTAGAACTCTGTTTTATAACAAAAGTTTCTACATGGAATGAAGTATCTTGGATGGTATTGTCTTCTTCCATATTAAAATGTGAATAAAAGAGTTAATTATTAATAGAAGGCACATGTGGTGCACTATTCTTGAAGAAGTAATGTGGGCTTTTACATTATGCATTCAATACCTGGTATGCAACTCTCTCTCTCTCTCTCTCTCTCTCTCTCTCTCTCTCTCTCTCTCTCTCTCTCTCTCTCTCTCTCATATTTTTTTGTGTAAAACTACACTAAGGATAAACTGAAGTAACTTTAGAACTATATGCTATTTGTCATCAATATAGGTCCTCTAGGTCATCTAAACTTGACTCTATATTCACAATATCCAAAGTTTAGTAGTTCAAACATCTCCAAAGTTGATGGCAATGGAGCAAGAAAAAGTAGAGATCCGACCACATCAATCCCTGTTTGGGGTGGGGATGAAGAATATAAAATAAAAATTCATGCAGAGCTAGAGATGGGAATAAACTAAGTTCTTCCCCTAACTCCCCCCCCCCCCCCCCCCCCCCCCCCCATTTTAACATTTTTTTATTTTTTATATTGGCCGCTTTTAGTTTTTTATGTTTGATGTGCTAGCAATACCATCATTAGGCTTTATGTTGATTAGTGTCCAACTTATATTCAATAGTTTTTTTTAATATTGTTTGTTAAATGGGCTTTTAATTTATTATTTTAAGCTTTAATGTTTTTTGATAGTACAACAACACTATTTTGATGTATATGTAACCTAAAATATTTTAACGTTAATTCAATCTTACTGTTAAGTGGAGACCATAATACTATTTATATTCATGATACCTTTGTTCTTTTTCTTTTTTTTTCTTTTTTTTCCTTTTCTTGAAGTTTGTATTGTTTGTTTCCTTTGTACCAAAAAAAAAGGAAAAAAAAAAAGTTTGGGCTTAGGTTTGGGCTGGGGCGAAGGCTGGAGCGGGAATGGAGGCGGGAATGTAATTCTAAATTAATCACCATGCAAAAATAGAGGTGGGGATGTAGATGAATATTTTAGATGGAGGCAAATATAGAGGTCCTAACTTTCGTCCTGTCCCGGTCTATTGCCATTCGTATCTATGTTTGAGGCAACCTCTTAGATTTGGCTTTATTATAAATAAAAGAACAAAGTAAAAACAAAATGTATATCCAGACCTTGCATATACATACAGGCCACATCTCCTAACAGAGAAAACAATAACAAAAAAAAAACTTACCACACGTCTACAATTGTTCATTTTATGTCCTCTCTTTTTCTTCTCACTTTCTTCGGTACTCTTATCTATCAAAATTTTGTTATGTGCTATTTATTTTATTACTAAAGATCTCTCTATTAATAACAAATTCATACTTTTGATGTAATAAGACAATATATATCACAATTTAATATGAATTAGCACTTAACAGTTGGTGTTATCTCACTACTGGACTTTCATACCATTATATTCATTCAATCTATCTTAGTCTTGATATCTTATATACATGTATGACTAATCTCTATTCATTCAAATTAATAAAACAATGTTATTGTAGTTTAATTTTAAGAAAATATAAAATAATAGTAAAAAGAGATTAATTACGTTTTCATAAGTTGATTAAGATAAGTATGAGTAAATCTTTTGATTCCATGCTTAAATAAGGTACATTTGTAAAGCTATTTTCATAAAAAGTTTTGTATTTTATTTATATATGATTTCCTAGTTCTTTTTCCTTTTTTTTTTTCTTTCCTCTTTTTTAGGTAATTATTTGATATAGTTGAACAAATTCATAAATGTTAAATAAATTAAAAAATTTATATGAAACAAACAGAAATAGGTGTATCTTCTCCAATAATTCTTGTTTTATATGCTTAATAACCTCCTTTATTAAACATAGTATAAAGTTTGAGAAAATTAATCCATTAAAAATTTCATATGTACAGATACTTAACTTCAACTTACAACTCAATTTTTGAAAAAATTAAATTACTTTGAAAAGAGCACTATTTATAGGAATTTGAATTGATTGTTAAATTTTAGTTGTCATATTGAATATTAAAAATAAATAATGACATAATTATATTTAGTTTTTATATATTATCTTAAATGACTTTTAAAATTTCCATCGATTCATAAAAAATTCCACAAGTAAATATACTTAAAATCCAGTCAAGACTCAATTCAAAAAAAAAAAAAGTTAAAATGCTTTGAAAAAAATACTATTTATAGGAATTTGAATAGATTAAATAGATTTAGTTACTATATTAACTATAAAGAATTCATAATGACTTATTTATATTTAAAATTTTATGTATTTTCTTAAATGCCTGTTTGCAGTTTCCATATTGAAATGATTACGATTCAAAAGAACATTACTATATAATTTAAAGAATTAATGACTCTATAACATTTGTACTTTTATATTTTTTAAATTGAAAAATGTGAGAAAAATGAATTAATGCTTTCAAACTTAAAGACCTAACAACGTATTACTATAATATATAATATATTTAATATATAAATATATATATATATATATATATATATGTACATGTATGCATGTATATATGTATCAATTTTTTGATATATTCCTATATAAATTTAAGGATACATCGAAACATATTTATAAATTTAAAAATACATGGAAAGATATATAGCGTTTATATATACGTATGTATTCTTATATATATGTATCCTTATATATAAATAAATAAAAATACATGTATATAGGTATACTTATATGTGTTTGTATACAAGGACGGAAGGATGCCGAAGGCTCCCCTGGGCTATAGCTTAGGGGAGCTCAGCCCAACTTCTTATTTTTATGTTCGAACTTTTTCAAAATTTAAGTTTACCTCACTCCAATATTGCCCAGCCACCCCCCCCCTCCCTTTTTTATTACTCAGCCTAATAACTTTTATTATTTTGCTCAACCCAATTAATTACAGTTCACTTCACTCTTAATTCTTAAACCCAATAAAAATCAAATTAATTAGTTAAGCATTAAAAACAGCCCTAGGAGAGAGAGAGAAGGAGAATAATAGACTCGACCTTCGGTGCTTCATCCTCTTACAAGTATTTTGTGTTTTTCCAATTGATTTGTGGTGGCAACGGCAATATGGAGTTGGGTTTCGTCCCAATTGATTTGTGTACATATATATATGTACCTATATATATGTTTTAGACAAAGCAAAGGAAATTACTGAGAAACTTCATTAATAATACACATGTCTAACAGAGAATATGTGTATATGTTATATATATATACATATAATCAGAGTCATTGATTTTGTATGATTGTTTTTCCATTCTGTTTTCCATTGTTGTAACTTGAAAGCTTCAGTATAATAATAGAGCAGTTTATGCTCTATTCTTTCTAATTTCTATTATCATCTTTTGAAGATCCCATCAATAATTGTTTCACAAATACATAGATAACATGAAGATTAAAAAATGTGATTGACCAAAGCGAATAAAGAATAGAGTAGCTTTGCATTCAAGTTAGTATTAACCAAACTGATAGATCCGAGGATAGCTAGCATTGAATTTGAAAACTAAAAAATTGTGGAGTGCTTCTTACTCATATTAAAAAAAAAAATTTACAGGAAATCATTAAGGAGTCAATCACAAAAGGTTCAACAAGCTATTTTAGAGTATATATTTTTTAGTCGTGTTTCTTATTAGTAAGATCAGTGCTCTTATTTGTTGGATAGGTGATCCATCTGCACAGGCGCACGTTCGTGGTATATTTGAATGTGTAGAATTTGTTAAATTAATGATTCTTTTGCATAGGCGCACATTTGTTAATCTTGTTAAAACATATGTTTTGTTCTTCTTTTTATCAACAAAAATATTTTATGATGGTACATAAAGGGGATAACAGAGAAAAAAATATATTTTCATTTTTCAAACCAAAAATTGATATATCAAAAAGTAATATACATTTTCTATCTAATGTTGGTACTTCAATTAATGAGAAGCCTCCTAAATCTCGAATAGTTGAATTTGATGATACTAATCTTGAGAGAGATATGGGGTTACGTATTCCTATATGGTAATATCATGTTAATCAACGTAATAAGGTTAAACGAGTTTATATCAAAGCAAAGCTGTACCAACCTATTCTTTCAAAGTATCCGCGATCGGAATCAATAAAACAATATCATCAATTCCAATTTGCTTGGTTCAAACAATATTTTTTGTTAAAGTATTTCCCTTCTAAGGATGCAATATTTTGTTTTCCATGCTTCCTTTTTTATACAAATACATCAAGGCACCCCACATTCGCCAACAACGGGTTTTGAAATTGGAAGAGGATTAATGATGGAAACAAATGTGTCATTTTGAATCATGTAAGAGGTCTCACTTCACCACATAACAATGATGTCCAATCTATTGAGGGTTTGAGGAATGTGGCTCGACATATTGATAAAGTCATAAATGCACAAACCACAATAAAAATTCAAAACAATAGATTGCGTCTTAAAACAACAATTGAGAGTGTTCGATGATTTAGTTTGCAAGCATGTGCTTTTAGAGGCCACAATGAATCTCTTAATTCTAAGAACCACGGCAATTTAATTGAAATGGTCAAGCCTATCAGAAAGTTGAATATTGAAATTGATGATGTTGTTTTGAAACAAAGCCCCCAAAAATGCAAGTATACCTCACTAATTATTCAAAAGGAGATTTTGTATATTCTCTCTAAGAAAATGAGAAAAAAATTCGTGAAAAAATTAAAGATGCTAAATTTTGTATCTTGGTTGATGAAGCAAAGGATGCATCTAATACATAGACAATATGGTTTGTATATATTGTTGAATAATAAATATATATTATGTATTATATACTACATATATGATACATTTGCACAAATAATATATTATAATTACAATATTGTAGTATATATACTGTATCACATAAAAAAATAACATATGCGATCGAATTGTTATATTACATTTAACAAATTATATCTTACGTATTATATAGTATTTATATACTATGTCACGCCTCGATTTTTCACCCAAGTCCTTCAGGCTCGGGAAGAAGACCAATATTTAGAACCTACCCTCCTAAAGGGACAAATGTGATTGGGGTTTAATTTTGAAATGAATTTGAATAAGGACTTTTTAAAAAAATTTGGATTCGCCACCTAACATGATTAAAGATGAGCTAGGTCACTTAAAACTAAATATAATCCGAAAATTAAACTTAGGTTTTTCAAAAATATTTTGAAAATATCCTCTTAAGAGGTTTTGAGAAAATAGGTTTTTATCAACTTTTTGAAAACATTTTAAAGCCATTTTTGAAAACGTGACACCGAGTTGGTCTTTGTAACTAGAAATCTATGGTCCGAGAGTTGGTTATATGTAAGAAAGATATTCTAAAATTATCTCCCTACCACCCTTTCGATACCTTCATATCTATTTACCCTTAACTCATTTACTAATCTCTAGTTACTTTATATCCAATTATCTCCACTTATATCCATTTTGGGATGAATGATGCATGATATATGTGTTTGAAAATATTTTTAAAGTAACCCGATGGCTATCTATCTATACTATATCCAATGCACACCTATAATGTACATTTATGGCTATCTATCTATACTATATCAATATTTTGTTAGGTTTGTAATGTTGAAAGATTCAATCTAATTTTTTTTAATTTAAATTACTAATATTACAGGGGTCATAATAATATAGTTTAACCATAAAATAAAATAAAAAATTACTATTTTTTAATGATTAATAAACCTTTACTAAAATTTCATATTATTTTGAAAAGTTTTACATAAAATCCAAAAGATTAGAATTCTTATTTTAAATTTTTTGAAGTTCTTTCCTTATAATTTTAGAAAGTCTTTTGTTTAATTGAAAATTGTGGAATTTCCTATTCAAATTCCCTTTAATGTTTTTAAGAAGAATAAATCAATCGACACTATATCTTAAGCAATTAGTTGCTGACTGAATTTTTTGAATTATTAAATAATAAAATTACATGTCTCATTCTAACAATGAAATATAAAAGATTTTTCCTTCTATTCATAATTATTAAAATATTTACTAATACTCGATTAATCTAGGTAAATCAAATCTCCCAAATAAAAAAAATACAAATTATTTTTTAGGTAAATTATCAATTTTAAGTAGTTATATGTGCACTATTAAAGGTACTTAATTAAATAAATCATTTCAAATATGTAACTTTTATGCTTAATTAATGTAGTCCCGTAGCAAGATTTAAAGAAAAAAAAATAAAAGGTTCGTACTAAAACTCAGTTTCTTAATGGCAAGCTAAGGTTTTTTTTATTTTATTACAATCAAATTTTAATACTTTATTTTAAGAATATATTGACTTTTATAATTTAGTGTAATCATATTATTAGTGTATACAATTGATAATTTATTTTTCATAAAAACTTTGTGTTTAGTATATATTATTTTCATTCCATGCATAGCACCGACTCACTGTTAATCTATCTATACTATATATTATAGCAGAATGTTATGAGATCTTTGCTCTTCAAAATCCTAATCCAATTTTTGCAGAATTTTTATTTTTTGTAATATTAAAATACCACATGTTGCAATTTAATTGGTTAGTTAAAACCTCTCACTAATAGAATTATATATAGTATATAGATGGACTTTTAATTACTATTTTATGTTTCCCTAAAGTCACTCTCTTAAAATTTTTGGTAATATTAGAATAACATTGTTACAATTTGATTGGTTAACAAATATAACTTTACTATTTCCCTAAAATCTTACATTTATTTTAAAATTCAAACTATAAGATATTTCCTAAAGTCACTATCTTAAATTTATGAAAATTCAAATATTTGGAACTATTTACATGACACTTATTACTTTAATATTAAGTTTTAATATATTATTGTGTTATGTAGACTAACATAATGTGTTTTTATAGCTATCTATTTATAGCAATACGTAGTTGGATCTTTAATATTAAAGGACCTAAAATAATTTTTTTCGTTTTTAAAAATTTTAAATTATGAATACTTCTGTTATAATAGTATAGATTTAACCATAAAATATAGAAAATTTTACTTTTCTTGTAATTAATAAATCTGTACTAAAATCTCATCTTATTTTGAAAAGTTATAAATAAAATTCAAAATATTAATATTCTTGTTTTAAAAATTTTATAGGTTCTTCCCTTATAATTTAGGAAGTTTTTCATGTAATTCAAAATTGTGAAATTTTTTATTCAAATCCTTTTAGTTTTTTCAGAAGGACAAATCTATCTATACAATATATTATAGCAATTAGATGTTGGGTAAAATTTTTAAGATTTTTTAATAATCATATTATATTTCTCATAATAGTATTGATCTAAGCATAAAATTCCAATCCAATTTTTACAGAATTTTTATTTTTTGTAATATTAAAATACCACATGTTGCAATTTGATTGGTTAGCTTGAACCTCACTAATAGAATAATATATAGTATATAGATGGACCCTTGAACTATATATTCCCTCAAGTCACTCTCTTAAAATTTCTAGAAATTAAATTTTTTTGATAATATTAGGATAACAAATTGTTACAATTTGATTGGTTAACAAATATAATTTTATTACTTTCCTAAAATCTTACATTTATTTTAAAATTCAAACTATTAGATATTTCTTAAAGCCATTCCCTTAAATTTATGAAAAATTCAAATATTTGGTAATATTGACATGACACTTATTACTTTAGTAATAAGTTTTGATATATTATTATGTTGTGCAAATTAACATAATGTGTTTGATAGCTATCTATTTATAGCAATATATTGTTGGGTTTTTAATGTTGAAAGACATAAAATGATTTTCTTAGTTTTTTAAAAATTTTAAATTACTAATACTAAATCTGTTGTAATAGAGTAGGTTTAACCATAAAATATAAAATAATTTACTTATTTCATGATTAATAAATCTTTACTAAAATCTCATCTTATTTTGGAAAGTTTTATATGAAATTCAAAATATTTGTATTCTTATTTTTAAATGTTTGCAGGTTCTTCCCTTATAATTTAGGAAGTCCTTCATTTAATTCAAAACTATGAAATTTTCTATCCAAATTCCTTTAGATTTTTTCAAAAAAACAAATCTAGCTATACTATATATTATAACAATTAGTTGTTGGGTGAGTTTTTTGAACTTTTTAAATAGTCATGTCATATATCTCATAATAGTATTGATCAAAACATAAAATATAAATAAAAAAAAGTTACCTTCTATGTATAAGCAGTAAATATTGGATGAAATTGAAATGTTCTAGGTAAATCAAATCTACCTAACTTAAAATTTTAAATTCTTTTTTAGGTAATTTTTATTTTTAAGTAGTTATATGTGCATTATAAATGTACGTATTAAATAAAATCATCCAAGATATGTAGCATATATATTTGATTATTATAGGCCCTTTATCAAGATTTTAACGTAAAAAATACTTTAAAATGTTCACAATAAAAGTTAGTTTCTTATTACAAGTTCAAGTTTTTTTTGGTTTCTTACAATCAATTTTTGATTTCTTATTTTAAGACTATATTATATTATTATAATTTAGTTTAGTCATATTATTAGTATATAAATTCATAATTTATTTTTATAAAATTATTACATTTAATATATATTATTTTTACTACGTATATAACACGGTTCCTGTTAGTACTCTTGTATAATAGAACGTGTCATAACACGGTTCTCAGCGTTTATTAAGATAGTCCAGTACACGGCCATAACATTGGGGCTCAGGCCACCAGTACTGTGACAGGTCACCATACTTCATTCATTGTCGTCTTTGGTAGCTCTCACTCTTGGCAGAGTATGGTGATAGGTAGCTTTTTTTCTCTTTGAATGGCTCACATTATGCTCAATGTAGCCATCTCCAATGTAGCAACCTCCATGAATGAAACTCAAAATGAAGAATCTACTCTAATACCAAGTGTAGAGAATAATGAACTTTCCAAAACGTGACCATAAAATGACAGGCGCAATTAGGGTGTAAAGTTTCATTTTCTTCTCCAAATTAAGTTAAGTTGCTAAATTTTGATTAACTTCCATGTTGAAGATCTTGAAAGAGAGAGAGAGAGTAATTCCAATACCTTCTCCTAAATAGAATAAAATAAAATTTGCAATCAAAAAACCCATGGAATCGTAATGTATGAAGTCAAACTTAAATGGACCTTGATCCTTGGTTTCCCCAATCCTAAATTAGGAAATAATTTCCACATTGGTAGTCTGAACTCTGAAGTATAGAATTTTAGCATCCAGTCACTGATAATTGAAAAAGGATCATAAATAGGAGATCTAATAAGCCACACAGGAGAGTCAATTGGGAATAATGTTGTAAAAATGATGGCATGCTAGCTGGCAATGACTAAAGCTACCATGATATTAACACCATTAATTGTCTTTCTAGGTTTCTTTAGCAAAATTTAAGTGTTGTTTAACAATGCAAGTACGGTTGTAAAAACGAACCTAACTTCTCGAGCTCGACTCGTAAAAAGCTCATTTAATATCGGTTCGTTATGTAAATAAATTAAACTTAAACATATTACAAAACTCAAAAATTTTATGAACTCAGCTCTATAAAACTAAAAAAAATAAAATTATTTGAGCTTGACTCAATTAAAACTCGTTTGAAATCGGTTCAAAAATAAAACAAACAAAATTTAAACACATTTTAAATATTGTTTAATATATCAAATCAAACTTAAATAACCTACAACTCAATTCGATTAGACTGTTTACAGGACTAAATGTAATCACTAAATGTAAGTGATGCACAACTCATATGTTGGTTGCTTCAATTCGGTTCCGCATTCGAATAAGACAAACCTCAATTACATCAACATCCAACTATATATTTCATAGTTAATAGAATAAAAAATTCATGAAAAGCAATCAAGAGACAAGCAGAATAAAACTCTAATTTGGTCTCATCTGATCACATTGATTCTTAAATATACAACTTATTAGATTGTGTTTCGTTCATCTTTTTTTTTTTCGTGGGGGAAAATGAAAATGTGTAGAAATAATTATCCTTTATGTGGTTACCATAAAAAACAATGAGGAAAAAAAATAGAATGAAAATACGTTAGAATTTGTTAATCAAATATTTGTTTAAGTGGGAAAAATATCGTAAAGTAAAACAAATTTCCTTTCCACTTTCTTTCCTTTTCATCTTTCCTTTACTAAATCTAAGTTCTAAAACAGAAGTAGAGGATCACAGTGTGCCAGTACATAGCTCTCACATTCAACTTCATAATTTATATTTATGTTTTCTACTTGTTTTTGTCTTTTCCTTCCTCCTTTTCTCATGTTTCCCCATAATTAAGGAAAAGAACAAAACTAAATGTTAACACTTAAAAGTGGGAATTTTGTCATAATTTAAGGCCCTACAGCTGAGTGGTAGCCTAGCTCAGTCTTGTGCAAAAATGATAATTACCCTTCTCTATATAAGGGAAAATACAGAAAGGAATGTCAATAATTTTTCAAGGAGGCATGCTAGATATTGAGATTGAGACAGACTCCCAGAGGTTGTGACAGCTATCCAAGAAGGATGAAACTAGAGTTTCACCTTCAGAGCTTTGGTGGAAGTCTCCAAGTTCTTTCTTAACTGTGACCATTGCCAGATTAGGAACATCTACAAATAAGGAAACCAGTGTATTGATGCGCTAGCTAAGATAAGGAATGACCAAAATGAAGAGCTTGCAATTCTTGAGAACCCTTCTAATCAAATTGACCATGGTCTCATTGCCGACATGATTGATACCTCTTTGAAAAGACTAAATTTTTTTCGTATTTTTATTTTCAAAACATAAGAGTAATAATAATATTTTTTCTTTCTTTCAAAGCTAATGAATAATTTTTTCGTCATTCGTATTAAAATTATTAATTAGGCCCACATTGACTTTTTATGATTTGTGATTGCAATATAGGCCATGAGACCAAGCCTGGTTAAATTTTGGGCCCGACCAGATTCAGATTAAGATTTACAACCCAGCCAAGGCTACATATGTCCTGTAACTTGAGTATATTTAGGTTCGTTTGGTAAATATTATTTTAAATTTTTTTAGCGTGAATTTTTTATTTATAAATAAAAAAGTTAATTTTTTAGTTCTTTTTTTTCTTAGTTTTGTGCTTTCTACTAGTCTTAATTTATATAAAAGCAAACAAGTTGAAAAATTTTACTTTTTTTTTTTTTTTTTGTTTATAAACAATAAAACTAAAAAAAATATACCAAATCCGCCCTGAATACAATTAAATGAGTCATATCAACACCTTTTTTTTCTTTTTGATATTACGATCGAAGTGTTCCAAACAGCTTAGACACCTCTCAACTTCTCCAGTATCTCGGACTAACACATTATAACTTATATAAGTTATATAACATTGGTGTTCAACGATCCTGTGTTGCTCCGACCCATTGTCCATTGTCCGAACTCTGAAGCATGTGTGTTTTGGTGTGAATCAATAGTGTCTTATTTCTGATGTATCAAAAAAAAAGTGAATCAATAGTGTCTTTCCTTCGCAGACTAAATATACTCTATATATATATATATATATGCAACACTCCATCTGATCTAAGGTCCGTCAAGCTCTGCTGCACAAGTAGTAAGCACCTTTTGAATACCGAAAGGCAGCAACCATGGCCATGTACACCCTCAACCCATGTCTCCTCTCTCTCTTCTCCACTTTTTTCATTCTTTCGTCGCATACCCTCTTCTCCATCTGCAATGCTTTTGAATCTGAAGTTGGTAAGATCTCTCTCTCTCTCTCCATTTATATACATATGTATTTATGAATGTATCTATGTTTCTGTAAGATTCTCCCGTTGTTCTGCCTTCTTGTATTTGTAAAGCACCATTATTTCTTCATTGAAGATATTGGGTTTGTTCTGAATTCATGTGTCGATTTTGTGTTATTGAGTTTGATCTATTGTTTTCCTACTTTTGAAGTTTGTAATTTAAGTAACTGACATTTTGAGAAATACCCTTTCTTTCACTGATGGTTGTGACAAAACTACAATCATAAATGGTTTGAAATTTCTGAAATCTCTCTCTCTCTCTCTCTCTCTCTCTAGACGCACACAAAACCCACAATCACAATTTAAGTTACGAGGTTCATGTGAAACGTTTCAGGAACAGGGAAATCTGTTCATGATATTCAAAATCCCATTTTTCTGATAATTTGTCCTTTTGATTTAACTCCATTTTAAAACAGCCTATCAGTTTTCTAGTAAAGCATCAGTATCATATAGTCAAATCTAAGAGGGTAAGTGCTGATACATACAAAAATCATAGATACATGTGTAGTGACAACATGGAACCTATAATATACATATAAACATATGCATTGTTTTATGGTTTTCTCACCAGCGCCAGTTGTCTTATTTGCCAATTGACTAGATGCTGTCGTAGATTGAGTGACCGTTGTCGGCTTGTCACATTGAGCTTCACATTTTTTATTGATTTATGCACTGCATTCCAATGGCATCTGGAGCTTTGGTCACCCTGCAATATTCAAAGTTGGTTCAACCGAAAGCTGCTTGATTTCTTTTTTCAGGAAAAGAGTGTCGTAAATGATGACTTTCAATTTGTGAACAGTTATTTATGTTTTATTCTTGCCCTCTTTGTGAGTCTTCTCTTTATGCTCGGCAACAGATAAAGCAAAAGCTTTATATTTTATCTGATTTACAATGAATAAATTTTGTCCATTACTTTGTTTCTAAAGCTAAACCATATATTATATATCAAAAAGATTACTGGATCCGGACTATAGCGCCTTCAATTCAGCTAAGATATATCTGTATATTTATTTTTTTTCATTTTTCCTAGTATCCTTTTTCAACCATGATCAACTGTCTTTGTTTAATTTACACTTGAGAAGAAAGAAACGAAGAAGTCTTCTGAATTTTGTTATGCCTTGCACTTAAATATTGCTTTTAAGCGTTCGTGTTTAAATCTGCTTCATTTTGGGATGCCAGCCTAAAAGTGGTGAATTATATCTATATATATATATGTATATATTTATTGTCGATTGTTATTATTTTAGTTCTTGTATGTATCTTTTGTTGCCTCCTGTACGATTTTCTCTTATTATTTGAACTCATATATTGTTAATTTGTGGGGACAAACAGATGATGAAACACCTTTCACGTATGTGGAGGGAACTGGTAAAGGACCAAGAAAATGGGGCCAGGTTGATCAGCATTGGAAAGCTTGTAACAATGGGAAAATGCAGTCTCCCATCGATCTTCTTGACCAAAGAGTGCAAGTTTTTCCTAATCTGGGGAAATTGAAAAAGGGTTACAAGCCAGCTCCTGCAATAGTTAAAAATAGGGGACATGATATTTCTGTAAGCTACCTCATGGTTTTAACGTGTGTTTTTTGTTTTATTTGGGTACAATACTTGCAAACTGCCATACGTACTTTAATATATGTTCCTAATTTTTTTATATACACAATATTTATAAACTTGCTTAGATTGAGGCATGGCAGTTCAGTCGAGTCAATGCATGTACTACCTACTTGACTTTCCAATCAATGGATTAAAAATACTTTAAAATTAGTCTGTGATTAACTTTAAGCAGGCAATTTTGCATATGCAAAACTAGTCATAGGTGTAATCAATTTCTGACCATTTGAAGCTATGACCATAACTGGGCATGCATTATTGACAAACATGACATATTTTGGTCACGGTAATATATGGTTATACTCGGTTGCATGTAATGTGTCATAACAGTACAGGATCGCTTGATGTTTTCAAATTGAGGAAGTCTGCTCAAGCAAAGAAGAAACCCAACTGTTTGGGTTCCTTTTATGTGCCATAAAAATGCCAATGTCATTAACATTACGCCCGCTATGTTCTTTCAGGTTGTATGGAAAGGGGATGCTGGAAAAATTAGGATAAATGGAACTGAATATAAACTGCTACAGTGTCATTGGCATTCTCCTTCTGAGCACACCTTCAATGGAACAAGGTTTCTTATCTTTTCCTTTTTTTGTTCCCGGTCTCTAAAGGAAGTTTGTTGGGTATTTTGACATATGGAGCCTATGCCTCTGCCAATAGTACTCTTCCTGTTTCTTTCATTTTCAGATAGTTGCATATATATTTCCAACCCTATTCCACCTAATTTTTTGCAGGTACCATTTGGAGCTACACATTGTTCATCTAAGCTCGAATGGAAGTATAGCTGTTGTTGCAATTATATACAAATATGGTCATCCTGATCCTTTCCTTGCAAAGGTAATGAGATAGGTTTCTCTTATTTCCTTTGGCTCCTCAGGTCACATTCTTTTTTGCTTACATAATAGCCCCCTTTCTTACACTGTGCATGCTATATTGGGGTACATAGTATACGACGGCCCTTTGTTTTATATTTTCCAGAAAAGAAAACAACTGGGGTAGTAATATGCTTCTCTTGCATTATAGTTAAAGTACATGTCCTCTCTGTATGCTTTGATTTGATATGCTGTAGTAGGCCATTGATTCATCGTAAAGAACTAGCCAAAACTATACATTTTAAGTGGTGATATATAAGTAAGAGCTATTCTTGATAAATGAAGGTGATCACTCCAGTTCCTTTTTGTTCATTTGTCTATAGCTTCACATTTATGTGTATGGAGACGGTGAAACGAGCAATTGTAAAGTAATTTTGAAATTCATTTTACTTGGAGAATTTGATATGAGTTTTGAAACTATAATTGATATAATTATTTTAGACTGATTTTCGAAATTTTCTTTTCTAATAGCTGATAGGCCACATCAGATCAATTGTTAAAGAAGAAAAAGACTTAGGGATTGTTAATCCGGGTGATATCAAGTTTGGGAGCAGAAAATACTACAGATATATTGGTTCTCTTACTGTTCCTCCATGCACAGAGGGTGTTATTTGGACAATAGTCAACAAGGTTAGAGTCTTTAACTTCTTCTTTCATTTAAAAAAAAAAAAAAAAGATTTGTGTGTCCTTCACAGCCTATTAATGTACCATTACCCTTCTGTAGGTGAGAACAGTTTCAAGGGAGCAAGTTCATGCATTAAGGGATGCTGTCCACGATGTAAGCGTTTCTGAGATGAGTTATTTCGATTAAATTAATTCTGAAACAAACTAAAAACATGAAACACCAGTGTGTAAAATACCTTGGTTTTATTTGATGTCGAACTTCTTCCCAAAGTTATTGAAAATTTTGTCGTGCATAACATTAACATTTTTCGTTGTTTAGGTTTTGACCCGTGTGTTGGTTTGTGCTTTTTCAGGGATTTGAGGCAAATGCAAGGCCAATTCAAGAACCTGATGGAAGAAAGATTTTGTTATACAATCCCGGAGTCGATGGAGGTTCCAGTTAGAACTTTATTTTACAACTAAAGTTTCTCCATGGAATGAAGTAGATCTTGGATGGTATTGTCTTCTTCCATGTTAAAATGATGTGAATAAAAGACTTGGTTATTAATAGAAGGCACTTGTGATGCATTATTCTTAAAGAAGTAATGTGGGCATATAGATTATGCGTGACTCATGTCCATACCAATTTTTGTCGTCTAGCGGTGTGTAACTCTCTCTCTCTCTCTCTCTCTCTCTCATGATTTTTTTGGGCAAAACTACAAGTAAAGTAACTTTAGAACCATATACTATTTGTTAATCAAAAGTGCTGCATAAACTCAATACATGTCCTCTAGGTTACCTAAACTTCACACAGTCTTCTTCACAATATCGAAAGTTAAGCAGTTGAAACCTCTCCAGAGTGTATAATTTGCTTGAGGCAACCTTTCAGATATGGTTTTATTATAGATAAAAGAACAAAATAGAAACAAAATCTACATCCAGATCTTGCATATAGATACAGGCCACATGTTCTAACAGATGAAAAACTTATCATACAACACTACATTTTTTTATTTTATGTCATTTCTTTTTCCTTCTCACTTTTCTTTTATCGCCCTTTCATACAGCGAATAGCCATTCAATACCAACTACACTAGCATTATTTTGAGGAATGACTTTAGCACTGGTGCATATTACTTTGTTAAATTCACCTTAGTTTAATACATGGGTGAATTTTAGCTAGACCCTCTAGTTTCATCTATCGGCAGTCAGACCCTCTTAATTTTAAAAATAAGCACTTACACCTCTTATAGTTTTGTTATATCGGCAGACATACCCCCTACCCTTAGATCTGGTAGTAAGATTTCCTTTGTTGACTACTTTGACCCCATAAAATGCTGATTATGCTCTTATTTGGATAATAAGAATAAAAATAAAAAAGAAAAACCCATGATACAATGGCTGTTAATTAATTTATAAAATTTCTTTGATTTGCTATCAACACACTAAGTCATATGAGATTTTGGCATTAGTATTAGTGAGTCTTTAACTATCTCAGCAACTAAATCTATTGACCAATAAAATGGCCTAGGTTATAAACACATTGACTATAATGTTATACTAGTTTGGACCAAAAAGAAAAAATTATTCCTTACACTAGTCTAGACCCAAATTACAAAATAAAATAGAAAAATTTAAAAAAAAAAAAAGTTAGTCTAATGCACGAAGCTCCTACACTATGGGTCTGGAGAGAGTCAAATATAAGTCACTTCCTATGTTTTGAACTTTTTCACAGTGTAAGTAAATAGATATTTTCACGTTGTTTCGAAACAAAACAAAAATTATAAGTTTCTCACTAGTAAGACAAAACAAAAAATATGTTTTTACATTAGTTTGGACCGAAATAAAAACTAAAAAATTGAGGGTGTACACAAGTTTGGACCAAATAAAAAAATATTTTTACACTCTAAAAATGTTTTATGAAAATATGGTTTATACTATCTATTAATACAATATGAAAAAGTGCTTAAAACATTGAGAAATGCTAACCTATCTCAACTTACCTATTTTTTAATATTTTTTGACTTTTTATAATTTTCCTCAAGTGGCATTACCTATTTTTAATTTTTGTTGAATCATGGCATGTCATAGAGGAATTATGTGTTGCAGGGAAAGAGTAAAAAATGCCCTTCTTATTTAACGGAAGCTAACAGGAAGGAACGACAGGAGGTGTTGGTGCCTATTTTTAAAATCAAGGAGGTCTAGCTGACAATACGTGAAACTATAGGGGGTCTAGTTGAAATTCACCCTTTAATACATTGACTGTTTAGATGATGATTAGATCACAACTAAGCAGAAACAGGTTTGGTGCCATAACATGGTCTACTTGGAGTGGTGCGATCTGTTTCATTTGACTTAGTTTATTTAATCAGTTTTTAGATCTTTGAATCCAATTTCAAATTTAGATGTACAAAGAGTTTAAACGAGTGAAACCCTAGCATGCGGATTCTAAGTTCAACTCCCTGTTTGATTTGCATGAAAGTGTGGGAAAGTTCTCCTATATGAAGAAAGACTTTGACATGCCCTTGTCACAACAAAGGAGATGTTTTTGCAGAGTAACATGGCGCAAACAGAGATTTATATTTATATACAGATATTTATGTATGGAATTCATGTATAGATAATGAAATCTGTATCACTAAAGTTTATAGTCGAAGATATACTGTTTGCATATCTTTTTATATGAAATTTAGGTACATACATTCAAATTGTTTACCATGTTCCTCTTAGAAGTGGATATTTTATCCCTGGCACCACAAATTACATGGGTTTCTAACCCACTTTAGCTTGATGATATGATTTCGGTTTGAAAAGTTGAAACATTCGTAATAGGGAAGAAAATGCTAACAAGACAGATGGGTTGTTCACCAACTTTAGCTTGATGCTATGAAAGTTGATAACAATCATAGTAGGGATAAAATGGCAAAGAAGATTGTCGTCATCAAAGTTTTTTCTATTTTCTTATTTTTCTTGCAAATTATGGGTTTCATAGCTTGCAATAAAGTATTAAGGAAACAAGTTCACATTTACAACCCACCTTTCTTTTTAAAATTGAGCCATTTTCCATGGAGTAGCAGACTAGAGATACAATAAACAAGCAAGATGATTGAATCGCTCGTCCAAGCTGATGAAGAGCAGAAGATGGCATCACCAATCTAGGGCACCAAAATTATAGCTTTCTCCATGAGAGAGGAAACAAATGGGGAGAGAGAGAGAGAGAGAGGAAACAAATGGGGAGAGAGAGAGAGAGAGAGAGAGAGAAAACAAATGTATGCTCCATTCAATATGACTTCCTACTTAAAAATTAAATCCAACCAAATGAAAAAATTATGCTGAAGAAAGCCAATGCAGGGGCATCCAGCTATAAGGGAAAAAAACATCTATTGCAAAATTATTAAACAAGCTAAGCCAGCCCATAAGTCATTACAAGAAAACATAAGTTGTACTAGCAAGAGTTTCCAGCAGAATACATTTATCATAACCCAAACCAGCAGTCTTTGGGAGGCTTCTTTATATCCTAGGCAATGAGGAAGGGCAACACAGTCAGCATGAAAGATTCATAAGTGAAAGTTGCTGATCCTGAGTACATAGTGTCCTTCTCCTTAAATTTCTCTGTCAGTCCCTGCAAAACAACATGATCCCACTCAAACATACATCAATCAAACCTGAAAATTACTATTCAATTAAGTCTAGCAGTAGGCTTCAAAGTCACCTTTGATTCTCTCCCATAAAATTCTGAACAATTAATCTAGCAATTAACTCAATAGAACAATAATTTGGCACACCAATTAAATGTATCAAACGTATTGTCCAAGTCTCCCAAGAAAAACATTTATAAGCTGAGATCTGTCTGGATGTAGCACTACACTGCCAGGGTAAACTAAATAAATACCCTCCTCCATTCCAATGGAACACCCAAGTAAAAAGACCACATTGGGGGTGGAAAGGGTTAAGCAGGGCAATGGTTGCCCGATGAGGGAGGAGAAGCATCTATGGGAAGTTACCCCTCTTTGTGGCATGCATTGGGCCAAGAGGAATCCTAGTGTTTTTGATGGAGTGGAGTCCTCTGTTCATAATATTAAGGGAATCATTCTCATTTCCCTACTCTTTTGGATGTCAGGAAAAGTTAATTCTTGTTTGTCCACTTCTGTTGTGTTTTTGAGAAGCTTGTACATGCCTGGAGATATATAGGTCATTGGCTTTTGTTCTTGGTATTGGAGAGGGTTCAAGGCTGTCTATTTATAAAGCTTTACACTCTTATTTATCAAAAAACAAAAGACCATATCAGCCTACTAGTTCACTTACAGTATGTTTAGATCTTGGATTTGTGGATGAAAACGAAAAGAAAAATGATCGGGAAAATATTGCAAATAAAATAAAGTAAAAGAATCTAATTTTTATTTTTTTTCCTGTTTGGTACCCATAAAATGAATTCAAGATCCAAACATAGTATTAAATACAAAAGCCAACACATTCCTTTCTCAGGTTAACCAAGCCAATTTTTTGAGTCTTGGACTCACCATGTCCCATACAAGGGTGTCTCATGTCACAAAACTAGGACGAGAAGTATATAAAAATGTCTCTATAATATCTAGTGATGAAGATGATAAATTTGCTGCAAGCATACCTTAACGGTGAGACAACACTCAATGAAATTGTCATATTCAATGGCCCTGGTCTTTCCACCAGTCTTATCGAACTTAGAGACTAGCAATTCCAAAACAATGGGTGATACAGCAAATCCTAGGCTAATTAGCGCCTGTTGCAATTCTCCATAATCAATTTTTCCACTCCGGTCCCTATCGAATTGCTCAAATATTGCCTAAAACAACAAATTCCAAAAGAAAATTTAAATCATCAAGATATCAACAGATCAGAATTAATGCTCACATATAAAATTAGATGACATTAACATACCCTCCAGCTCTGAAGACTGTAATACACAGCAGTGAATTCCTTTGGTCCTGTTTTCCAATAATTATTTTACCCCAAAAAAAAAAAGAATAAATATTAGCAACAATTCTACATGATCCAAAAAATAAGATCAAATCGTTTGTGCCGCTGCGCAAATTTAATTACGTCATCTTGAATCAACTAATTCAAGATTTACACTTAAAAAATAAAAATAAAAAACTAATTCAAGATCTGGAAGTAATTCGAAATTTGTGTAGACATTGAACATAATAGACTCTAAATGCCATATACCAAATTTAATAAATTTCATATTTTGAAAGTAGTGAACAAAATTTAATTTATCACCAGAAAGTGAATTTCTAGATTTTTCATTTTCATGATATCAAACACGTCAAATTATTTTACCCGCCAATTAGCCCAATTCCAAATCATTCGATCGAGAGATCGAAGGGGCCACAAAAACATCCCGTGGACCCACACGCACATTACTTTGAGTAAAGAAACGCGGGATCCTATCCACCCGTACCGAAGTGTATCTCTAAAAGATAGAAAATTACCATAACAGTCACAAACCCTAATAAAGAAGATACATCAACAGAGGGGTACTATTGTCATTACATCGCACGCATGGCCCCATTCCCAGTAACGCGTTTGCAGAGAACTATAATCTAACGCCACGTGTCAAAACGAGCCTCGCTATAGTACTGAAACGCGTCAAGTAACCCAGTACTCTCTACTTTACGCCGCTGGTTCCTTCTCCCCGGCGCAAGCTGCCGCAACACGCCGGTGGCGTAGTGTACCAGTTGCCACTTCCCTCCACAGGTCACCACCGGCGGAAATAAGAAACCAGCAGTGAATTCTCCTGCACATATATTTCCACTGCTTCCAGCACATGGTTGCTAACGTACGCACACAGTATAATTCTAATTCCAGCTACTAGTTGCTATCGTACGCAACCCTCAACAAAAGTTCAGCCTAAATTGCTAAATTAGGCACTCCGAAGTCCGATCACTGCATAGAATATATACGTCTATATAATTATATATATATATATATATAGAGAGAGAGAGAGAGAGCTCACCGATCTTTCTAGTGTTGGTGTTGGTGAAGAGATACATAAGAAGATGAACAGTCCTCAGACTGAAACTTTGATTGTAAGACGAAAGAGCCCTCTGCAGCTCCTTGTCATCGATTAAGCCACTCCCGTCCTGGTCCGCCATCTGGAAGCAAGCGACGACGTTGGGATCGGTGCCGGGGGGGAAGGTCGAGGGCACGAGAGAGGCGAAGGGGCTGCCATATGGCTGCGCCGTCGGGGGGTAGCCGGGGCCGGCGGAGTGTGGCGGGGCGGCGCCGTAGGGTTTGTCCTTCGGGGGCTTATCTCCCGGGGCGGAGGGTGCGTAGGGTGCCGATGGGGCGCCGTAGGGAGTGGCCACAGGTGCGTAGGGCTGCTGTCCTGGCTGTGGCGGTGCAGCTCCATATGGAGCGGCGGAGTAGGGTTGCGGCGGTGGGGGGCCGTAACCGTAGCCCGGTGGGTTGTTTGGGTATCCAGACATAACTCAGAGTGAGATCAAAGGGGACTGTTTTATCTTTGAGGCAGTAGGCTAGGCATAACTTTTATAGGAGCTATGACTTGAACTTTTGGGGTTGTTTTGGTATTGAGTATTTTGGATACCTCACTTTTGCCCTTCGAGTTTGATATATATTGACTTTTTGCCCCTTTAGTTTTACGATGAAATTCAATTAGAAATGAAATCTTACTATTCCTCAATATAATATGTTATTACACTACCGTAACTAGTTATTAAATCTCTTCTTAAAATAAAAAATAAAAGCTCCTTAATCCTACGGAAGGACCTAATAAATACTTGAACATAAAAATTGAACAATGAAAATTTTAAATACATTTTGTTCTATATATGAATAACTAACAAAATAACTAAAGAATAAAATAGAGAAAGAAACTTTTTCTGACTATTTTTTTATCTATTTATGAGAAAAATGAGAGAATAATTGATGTTGGTTTTTAAAATGGAAGCATTATCATTAGACTTATGAAGAAGTGGGGAAAACAAAAGAATTAGGGTATATTTTAGATATCTTTCCAGTAAGAGTAAAATTGTATTATCTATTAAACTAAGAAAGGAAAAATGAGATCTTTTGCTTTAAAATGTATGTAATGCATGTATATTGGGTGGATCCAAGAATTTTGTTAGAGGAGATTAACATTAAAATTCTTAAAATTTTGGAGAGTTAAAACTTTTTAAATTTTAAGAGGGTTAATACATTAATTTTTATCATAAATAATCAAAAATTTGTAAGATCGAAACAAAATTTTAAAAAATTAAAGGGTCAATACTATATTTTTTATCACAAATACTTAAAAACTATATGAACTAAACACAATTTTAAAAACCAAGGTAGGCTTAAGTACATCTTGGTTTTCACGTGGTTCTGCCACTATACGTGCAAGTATAAATCTATGTTTAAGAATTGAGAAAAATTATAAATCTATACTTCAGAACTGAGAGATATTATAAAAATTGAAACGGAGTTGTCAAAAGATTGTTAAACCACCACTTTACATTTAATTTTTAATTAACTCATCTTTTAAGAATTTTTTTTAATTAAAAATACTAACGCGACTTTAATTCAAGCCAAATCAGTGTTATCTCTTTGTGTATTAGTATAAATACTACATAATAACTGACATTTACCATGAAAATCATGTATATATATAAGTTGTGTTCATCTAAATTTTTTATCTTTTTCCTAAGTGGCGCCTACGTGGCACTGTAAATATTTTTATATTTTTTAAATGCTACATTACAAGGACAATTGATTAGATAACTATTGAATTTGTTCGGCTACTTTTATAATATATATATATATATATATAAGATTGTTATTGAAGTTATCATGTGACTATAACTATTTAATTTATTTTTTTTAGTGAATAAATAAGATACTAAAAATTTTTAGAGAGCCCGTGGGATTATGCAACAAGTAATTTGATAACATTAGTATTAAATTTATCAGATGAATATAATTGATGGAATTTATTCGGGTTACTATAATTAAATAGAGCACCATATATATACATATTTATTTATCGGGTAGAGTTGTGCTACCCAACTATACTAATCGGGTTAAGGATTTTATTTTTTTTATTATACTACTTTATGAATTATCATTATATTCTCATATCATTAATACTGATATATATTAACTACGTCTATCAAATTAACTGTATATATCAACTATCATCCATTAAATTAACAAGATATATTAGATATTTGTCCATTAGTTTTTAAGTTTTATTAAACTACTTCATAGTATAGTATATAGAAATATATATATATATATATACACATATATATTTCATTCAAAAGAATAAATTTATACATCCAAATAATTATTACCATGACAGTTTGCAAAAAAGTTCCTATTATAGATATAAATGGTGAATTCACAATCTTGGTACACTTTTAACAATAAAAAAGTCTTACTTCCTCATGCATTGCACGAATTAACACCTCAGCTAGTATTTTTAAAACTGTCACACCGCCATCCACTTGTCATGCCAACTCTTTAAATAATGGATTAATCGAACAGCTATTCTCAATTAAATTGGTACCTTAAAATTTTAGGAAAAGAAAAGAAAAAGAAAAAACGAGAGGAAAAAGAGAAAAAAATAAATAAGTGATTCCAAATTCTTACCTATTCCCTTTCAATGTTCTTCTATCTTCTACTTTCTCTTACAGTCAAACATAAAATGTAAATCTTTTTTCTTCAACAAATTCAGAATCCAAATATAAACATCAAACAATGAAGAACTAATCACTATGCTGATGTTATCCTTGTAAACATGGGAACGAATCAAAATGATCAACTTATGATTCTGAGAGAACCACCAAGCCAAGTGAACCAGTTTCATATTGCCGGCATGGACGGAGTTTCATTTGTTAGGGTGTAATATTTCCTTTTGTTTTTATTCTCTGTCATTCTAATGAAACAAAAAAACCTTGAGATAGCCGATCAAAATTTTGATTTTTTTTAATTAAAAAATTATGGGCCAAAAAAGTTATTTGACATCATTTCGTGAAAATTTATTTTTGCATAAGAGCAAAGTTTCAATGTCATTAACTACAAAGTCAAAACTGCATTGACAAATTGTACCTTTTAGGGCTTGTTTGGTAAGACTTTTTAGCCTAATTTTTTTTTTAGTTTATAAACAAAAGGCCAGTTTTGTTTTTTTAATTTCTTTTTTCTTTTTTACTTATCTTTAGCTTATAATAGCAAAAAAGTAAAAAATTTCTAGTTTTTTTGCTTATAAGTCAAAAAAACTAAAAATATATATATATAAATACCAAACGAGTCCTAAATTGTTAAAGAGTTTAGTTTTGATGCATTGACAATATATTGCACATTTTTTTTTGGGCTTCGCTTATTGTACACTTCATTAACCAAAAAATAATTCTTTTTTTTGCACAAAACTTTAGTTATAATATTTCTTTTTGGCGTGAAGGTAGCATCAATTTTCAATTGTCAATATTAATCAAGGTCTATGTAAAGGTTAAATTTTATAATTTGAAATTCCAAACAATTTATGCTATGTTTTAGTTTTTGATTTATCTAGGGAAAAGAAAATACAATCACTTATACATATTTATGTTCTATGAATTATTAGACTAAAAAGATGAATTTACCTGGAAAATATATTAAATTTTTTCTTATTTTTTAACCAATAAAAAATTAAATAATTCAACTTCATTCACTTTATTTTTTTTATATTTTTCTTTTTACTTTTGTTGTCCACAAATTCGATATTCAAACCCATAATATCTTAATTCAAGTATTTATTGCTATTAAAACAAAATAACTCGTTTTATAAACTTTAGATTAATAAAGTAAGTATTTGTTAATACTTTTCTCATTAAAGACTCTTTTCCCATTTGCCTTGCGGGACTTTGTTAGACAGATCGATAGCTTTTGTTTCAAGAAAATTATTATGAAAAAAATTAGCCCTCCTTCGAGTTAGGATTCAAAATTTCAGTTTCGTTTTTTTGCCTTTCTTGTCTTTAGAAACGAAAATATTGAGAACTTCAAAAGCACCCAAAATATTTACATCATCTATATATTTGCATAAAAATGATTTTCTAAAAATTTATAAAATAAAATTTTTAATTCTTAAAATTAGAGTGTTACTAAAAAAAAATTTTAAAAACAAGTTAAAAAACTGAACACAGTCTCAAGTGATTTTATGAAAATAACAAGGGAGACCAAAATGAAACATAGTTACCAGAAACGCACTTTCGATACCGGTGCGAAACTCGTTTGAAAATTTTGGAAAATCATTTCTAAAACTCGAGAAAAACGTTTTTTAAAACTCTTTGAGAAACAATTAGGATACGGTTGAGTTCCGAAACTCTTGAGAAACAATTAGAATACAATTGGAATACTTTGCAAAAACTCTTAAACAATTAAAAGAAAATGTTGCGAAAACTTAAAATATTAATTTTTGTATATGTTTTTCTCTTAAGTTTCAACTAAGTATTTATAAAATTATTCAAGTAGGTTTCTATTAAGTTTCTCAAAAATTTTTATTAAATTTCTTAAAGGTCTCATTCAAGTTCTATAAAAGTTTATTAATAAGATTTATGTTAAATTTTTCAATCGTTTTTCATTTTTCATTTTCTCTTATATATTTTTACTGTTTCTTTTACTTTCATTTTTTATAACATTTCTCACGTTTACTTTTCATTTTGATAACTATGAAATAAAAAACTTACTAATTAATTTTGTGCAGAGACATAATTCTAACTCCGTAATTTTAAGCTATTGTAGGGTCATTTTTGTACATTAGGTGAATAGTAAATACCGCCACTCCGCTGATCGTCAGCGACGAGCGCCCATCCTTTCCCACGTAGCCACTTGTGCGCAGTGCGCGTCAACCGATAATTCTTATTAAAAAAACTCCAACTTCTTCCAATGGGTGCCAAACATTTGACTTCCCCAGCTTCAATAGTGGCTAAGGAGCTGATGTGCCCGATGGTTGCACTCGCAACTGTGGGTAGTAGTACTCTAGGGGTAAAGAGTCAAATCAACGTAGAAAAGTTATTCATGTTTTTTGAAACACAACATTTCGCCTCCTAACACTACTACAGGTCTCGCGTTAGTAGGCCGAACATTCTCTAGTGTCGCAGGTCACTTTTTTGCGTCCACTGACATTTCACGCAAGTGTTTACACTTTTTTTTAAGGTCTTAAGGTGTGTCAAAAATGATAAAGGACAGATGCTCAACCTCGTGCCAAGGTACTCAATCAATATCTAAGGCAATATGTGTGCTCAATCAATATCCAAGGCAATATGCTTTAAAGATGAGCCAAATGGTGCTCATTTAATGGCCAAAATAATGTCCACGTATTGCCTAAACATTATCCAAAACAGCTGCAAAACAATCCTATTTATGCTCCATGGAATGCGCCAAGGCAGCCACAACAATGCCCAACGTGGTAGTCACCAAATGCCCAATATGGCAGCCAAGGCAACAAGCAGCAGCGGTACTCTCGTGGTTGAGGAACAATCCGGCCACATTTTGCAGCTCAACCTAAGATCCAAACCGTTGTAAATATATAGAAGTCTAAGTCCTAGCAAGTCCTTTGATGTAATTCCCTTCCTGTTGACGATGAAGGGCCAATGCCAAATTTACACATAGTACATCTTTTTAGTACATTTTTGGCATGACATTTCTCCTAACTTCGGAGGGCAAATCAAGGTTTTTTTATGTACATAGCTTTTATGATGTATTTTTTCATTCCTAGAGTTTAGGATTTTTGGACAAGTGTGGAATTAATGAGAGTCCATTATAACTCCTCAGGCACATACTATGTTTTCACTTGTTAGTTTGTAAATAGTTTAGAATCCTACTATAAAGGAGGTATGTATGTCAACAACCTCCCCCCCCCCCCCCCAACTTTTCTTGTAATCAACCAAACACTTGTTTTTTATCTTCTAATTATTGTAAATACTTTCTTAGCAATAAAAATGTACTCTTTTGTTAATGTCTTGTGTATTTCTTTCTATCAATTTCCAATGTAATTGCTTGTATTGTGCCATCAAACTTGCTTACTTGCAACCAACCGGTGAAGACTTAAGCTTAGCGGGCTTGTTAAGGGAGTTTGGCGGATACCACACGAGGGCATTGTGACCTACAACTTGCTCACAAGTACCGCCCCGTGACAATTAGCGTTAGAGCCACAACGAGGCTCGTGGCCTTTGTAGCTGCATTAGATCACCGTGCAACCGAAGCAACGGAAGATGGTGACTCAAGCACAGAGGATTGAGGCATTGGAAGGGAGGATGGATGGAATGACCATGGTGGCCACAAGATTGGAGGATCGAGTGCGGGTGCTTTAAGTTCTGTGTCAGAAAGTGGTAGTCAAGCCCAAGATGTCGAAGCTCTTCGAGCGGAGATCGTGAGTCTATGGCAAGACTTGGAAGACTCCAACAATCGTGTCAATGTGTTGACATGCCTTGTAGCCATAGGAGGCCATGGGGGTGAGGGGAGCACAGGAGGGCCAGCAGTGGGGGTAATATTTGGGGTGTCACACATGCGAGGGCCGGATCCGCATACCTATGGAGGTGCGAGGGATGCCAAAGAGTTGGACAACTTCCTCTTCAACATAGAGCAGTACTTCAGGGCTGTCCAAGATGAGGAGGTGCAGAAAGTTTCAATGGCAACCATATATTTGTCTGGCGATGCCAAGCTTTGGTAGAGGACAAAATATGATGAGATTCAGCAGGGCTTATGCAACATTACTACATGGGAGGAGCTAAAGAGGGAGCTCAAATTGCAATTCTTTCTGGAGAATGTGGAGTATAATACCAGGCGTGTTTTGAGGAGCTTGGAGCACACAAGCACCATAAAGGACTACGTCTAGCAATTCTCAGCCTAATACTTGACATTCGAGACATGTTTAAGAAAGACAAGTTGTTCTCCTTCCTTGAAGGTCTACAACCATAGGCAAGGGTCGAGTTGTATCGGCAGAGGGTGCAGGACTTGTTTAGTACCCAAAATACAGCGGAGTGCCTTGTTGACTATGTCGTGGAGCCACAACAGCAAGATGAAGAGTCATCCAGCAAGGGTGTGAGAAGCGGCATGTCCCAAGTGCATGGCAAGCCCAGAAATGGGGGAGCTAAAGGTGGGTCAACCAACAAGGGAGGCGGGTGTAAGAACAATAACAACTCCAAAGGCAACGGAAAAGGACTCCCATCGAGAAGGCAAGCATAAGGGTCACGTTTCATGCTACTTGTGAGGTGGAGGCCATAAAGTGGTAGAGTGCCCACACAAAAAAGCTATCAATGCCTTAAGGTCTTCGATGTCAGAGCCACTCGTGGATAGTGGAGGCAACAGTGACAGTGAGGAAGACACAAGGTCGAGAAGAAGTGCCAGACGGAGATCTAAGGCCGGTTCAAGGGTTTGTGCACTTCAAATGATAAATGCCATCAAGCAAGAATCATCAAACTCCAAAGTCAAGAGTGGCAAGAATGTTGATGTCCAGCCTAGGCATGTCATGGAGGCGTTGAGTTCCAAAGCCAAGAGTGGTAAGGGGCCTAACATCAAACCAAGGCGAACCAAAGAGTTGGAGAAGCCTATAGAGAGGAGGAGAGTAACCACCAAGGGTCTTATGTTCGTGGACATCAAGGTCAAAGGCAAGCCCATTAGTGCACTCGTGGACATTGTGGCCACCCACAACTTTATGGCAAGCATGGAGGTGGAGAGGTTGGGCTTGTCCTTGGAGAAGGACACTAGTAGGATCAAAGCAGTGAATTCGACAGCTCAACCGATGTGTGGCATTGCAAGGTCAATCTCCGTGAAAGTGTGCTCTTGGGAGGGGCGTATAGACTTTATGGTGTGCCAATAGATGATTACCAAGTTATCCTTAGGTTCGACTTCTTGAGAGAAATCATGAGCGTGGTGGTGCCATACAACAACGTCTTGTGCATGCAAATGCCTAAGCCGTGCATTATTCCAACCATGTCAACCAACAATGCTGGGAGGTGCATTTCAGCAATGGTGAAGTTGGGGGCCAAGAGAGAAGAGCCTGTAGGGACATTGGTGTGGACAGTGGAGGAGATTTTGGAGGAGGGGCCAATCCCCAAGTCCATCGAAAGGGTCAAGTCAAGGCGACTAACCAACCAACTCCCACCCAGGTGGGGCGTGGACAACAAGCTTGTGTCGGGGGCCAAGCCGGATGCCCAACTTCAGGTGGATATCTTCGCAAGGCCAGGGTTGAGGGAGGAGCTCACCAAATGTCGAGATAGTCCGAGGGGCAAAATCACTTTAGCCTTACGGGAGCAAGGCAAAATAAAACTCAAACTAATCCAAGAGTCACCAAGGACAGTGACAGTTCGAGTGGGGGAGAATGTCACAGGTCGTTTCCTTGCGTCCCATGACATCCCACACAAGTGCCTTCGTACTTGCTTTAAGGTTCTAAGGTGTGTCAAGAATGGTGGAGGACGGATACCCAACGTCGTACCAAGGTGCTCAACTAATGCCCAAGGCAATATGCTTCAAAGATGGGCCAAATGGTGCTCATTTGATGGCCAAAACAATTCCCAAGCATTGCCCAAACATTATCCAAAACAGCCCCATTTATGCCCCATGCCACAACAATGCCCAACATGACAGCCACCCAATGCCCAACATGGCAGCCAAGGCAGCAAACAGCAGCAGTGCTCTGGCGGTTGAGGGACGATCCAGCTGCATTTTCCAACATAACCTAAGGTCCAAACCCTTGTAAATATGTAGGAGTTTAAGTCCTAACAAGCCCTTTGATGTAATTCCCTCCGTGGCAACGATGAAGGGCCAATGCCAAATTTACACATAGTACACCTTTTTGGTGCATCTTTGGCATGGCATTTCTCTTAGTTTCGGAGGGTAAATCAAGCTAGGTTTTTTTATGTACATAGATTTTATGATGTATTTTTTCATTCTTAGAGTTTAGGATTTTTTGACAAGTGTGGAATTAATGAAAGTCCATTATGACTCCTCAAGTACACACTATGTTTCCACTTATAAGTTTGTAAATGGCTTAGAATGCTACTATAAGAGGGGTATGTATGTCAACAACCTCCCCCGTCACTTTTCTTGTAATCAACCAAGCACTTGTTTTTCATTTTCTAAGCATTGTAAATACTTTCTTAATAATGAAAATGTACTCTTTTGTTAATGTCTTGTGTATTTCTTTCTATCAATTTTTAATGTAATTGCTTGTATTGTGCCATCAAACTTGCTTACTTGCAACCAACCGGTGAAGACTTAAGCTTAGCGGGCTTATTAAGGGAGTTTAGAGGGCACCACACGAGGGCATTGTGACCTATAACTTGCTCACAAGTGTCGCCCCGTGACACCTAGGCACAACACTCACAATATTATGTCTAGATTAATAAGCCTATGGAGTGCTTCACGAGTTTTGAGTAATTTTTTTTTTCATATAAAGATGAATTTGTTAAATGAATAGATTATAGATGAAATACAGAAAGAATTGATTTATGAGAATATTTTTTAAAATTTTGAGATTGAACCACGTTGACTTTTATCAAAAACAAATTTTGATCACATTTATCGATGTATCAATTACTTATTAAGAATACACTAACTGAGTATTAAAAATTATTCTACTTAAACTGTATATTATGTACCAATCAAGTCTCCAATTACAAGTTGATGCATTCGACCCTTTGGAGAAAATGACCAAATCATAATTTTCGCAATAGTATCGTGATTAAATACCAAGTTCAAAAGAAATTGGTTTCTGAATTGTAATTTTACTTGTTTTTATATCTTACCTTTAGTTCTCCATCTACATCTAAATATATTAGAAGGATTGCACGTACTATATATGTGTGCTATATTACACCTAATTATTCTTTCTTTTACTAATGTAGTATTGGGCAGTTACAGAGTCTGAAGAAATGGTTAGAGTATAGGTTTTACATAATTACCCTTGCATGTGTTGAATATAAGTATTTCTATTAGGCTCATCAAACTTGGCTTGTTAGTTATTTTAGCTCGTCAAATCATTAAAATACACCTACAACAGGTTAGTTATCCCACCAGCTGAAATAGCTAACACTATTTTGGCTTTCCAAATGTAGATAGCCATTATTCAACTCTCTAAACTTAAAATATTAACTTCTTCCTCAATCCTTCTCTTTCTCTCTTCTTTTTTATTTTATTTTATTGAAATGTGTGCTAAAAATAAATAGTTTAATAAGTGACTAGCTAAAATAGAGAGCATTGTTAGAGAGTATATTGAAAAATGACTAGCTAAAATAGAGATGATATTTTTTTAGTATATTTTGACTAGCTTTTTTAGCTAGTAGTGTTGGAGATACTTTAAATTGAGCAAACTTCTTACTGTAGGTTATTTTTGTCAAAAAAAAAAAGGTTTACTAAAATAGAGGCTTTACCAAAAGAATTTGTTTTAAAATAGTATAAATAAATATATGAACAATGCTATATACAATTCATTTTTCTAATCTATTTTCTTATTCTTAGGCACAAGACTGTATGACCCACAAAAATAAATTCATGTTAAGACTCATTCATTTGTGTCTTGAAGTGAAAAAATGCGTAATGAAATTATATATTGTATTATATATATATATATATATATCACATAGCATTATAATTAGGAATAGATGTTTGTGAGAGGGATGGCAGTGGCAGAGACGTATTGAATTTGTGGCGACAAGGCTTCCTATAATTGTTAGATGGTAGACTCTGGCGGTTCACAAATAAAAATTAGTAAAGCACTGGTTGACTAGTATTATGACCAAACTCCAACTTGGCCATTAAACTGATTAAAGGTCTGTTTGGTTGGATTTTTTTCAAGTCTTTTTTATTTTATTTTTTTTACTTATAAGTAAGAGGGCAAGATTTTGAATTTTTTTTTTTTTTTTTGCTTTTCTGCTTATCTTATCTTGTTAAAAGTAAAAAAACTGAAAAAATTTAACTTGTTTTTTTTTTCCTTACAAGTCAAAAAAGTAAAATAAAAAAAACTATACCAAATAGACCCTAAAAATGAAAGCTGCAAGGAGCACCCACATGACAGTTTAGCTTGACAACTATAAATTCTTAATGCAAATGAATGGACACAAGCTTAATCACATCCTCTGGTGGAAGGTTTAAGAGGAAAGCTGGCATGACTGTTTGATTAATTCTGTCCAAATCTAAATGAAACCTATCAGTTTGAGATACTGCATGACAAAACTCTAAATTCAAATATCATATGGGATATCAAAAGATTTGTCATATAACTAGTTTTTATTTGCCTTCTTTATTTGTAAACTTAGATTTTGAAAATTCTTGAAGAGAACTAATATTCTAAATTTAAAAACTTCTTTTGAATATTAATTATTATCTAACGCTCTTGGAACACCACGTGGTCATGTTTCTCCTCTCACAATGCTTATAGGCCCAAATAATAGGTGGACAGTAAGTGGAGCATGTCCACCCTAGTTTTTCAGAAGCACTAAATATTTTTTAAAGAGAGATAACATTGCCTATTTGAAAATTTATTATTGGCTATTTAGAACGTCTAGCTATTATTGGTGCTTGTGGTATTGGGTTTGACAGCTGGTTTTGAGTTGGGCTTAGCCTAAAGTTGTATTGAGTCGTCAAGGCCCAGTCTTAGCCCGTTTCATGGTTGGTCTCCTTTCTTATTTATTTGAGTTTCAGGCTGACTTCGGGTCGGGCCAAAAATAAACACTACAAACGGGTGTTCACAAAATTATATAATTTTTCGCCCTCCTAGGCCTGACTGAGTTCCGGCAGGCCCAAAGTAAACACCAAAAGAAAAAAGAGTTAATTATATTTTTACCCTTGCACCTTACTTTACTTCAAAATCTTTATTTTTAACTATAATAATTAAACCATTTCATTTTTAATTTGTTATAATATTATTCTTTTGATAACTTTCGTTTGAAAAGGTAGGTAAAAACTATGCATGTAATAGGCACATAGCCAAAATCAAGAGACAAATATGTAAAATCTAACTCCTTTCCCAATAATATATCACAATGTTTTTTAAATTACTCCATAATCATTACTGTAATGTATGTATAATGTAATTAAGCCTCATATGAAAATTTTCAATTCAGACTCATGTGAAATATACTTATCATTGTATGGAAAAATACTTAATTTTATATATTTACCATTTAAAAAAGGCAAAGTGTTTGTTACATGAGAATTTTCCTTTCATTTTCTAAATAAAAATTAACAGAAGTTTGATATTGCAGTAAATTAAAAGTATAAAAATTAATTGTTACAAATAAAAATAAAAATTCTGAAGTGAAATTTGATGTAAAGCTCATGCATGCAAAGTGTAATTAACCCAAGAAAAAATTGTGCACAAAATAAGTTAATTTCCCCCAAAACCTAGTCCTACTTCATAAATCCTTCCTCTTCATGTTTTCATCTCAAAAAATGTCCATCACTGCTTTGTTTTTTTTGTTTTTTTGTTTTTTTGTTTTTTCTTTGCTCACTATATATTTTGGCATTGATACGTTGCTAAATGGGGTATACCAAACCTAAGTAGATTTATATTTTATTTTGCAATGGCTTTTTCTACTCAGGTCAACCACAATGCATGTTTTTATTTTACAATGATATGTTTCAAAAAATGTTTGCTATGTTGCAAATAATATTCGCTATAGTTACCCTTTTTCTTCTTTGGTATAATCGATTTACAATTTTCAATACGGCTTCCCGACTTAACATAATTTTTCAAGCATAAGCTTGACATACATGTGTCCGTACCATTTTTTGAAACAAAAAGTTAAATATGGTAAGACTTTGATAAGGCAAAAATTTGTTTGCATGATAATTTGGAAAGAGAGAGAGTAATAAAAAAAGGATAATGAATAATTAAGAAGAGATTCTTGGCTAAATTTTTGGGGTTCTAATGTTTAAAATTAGAAAAAGAATATAGTAACTATATTATAGACTATTATTTTTAGTTTGATTAAAAATTGTTGGCAACATTCTACTTTTAATCAAACTTTTCAAAATTATAATTAAAATATAGAAGAAAATTCAAAAAATTTAGGGGTGTCATGGCCTTGCATAACCATCAGTCCCTCTGCCACCATCCATAAGAGTGCAAAATGAGATAGCCTTAATATATTATTTTACTAATGATATGATAATAGGGAATAAATAATCAATATTTTAACCAAAGCGTCGAATAAAAATTTTAACTCATAATTTTATTTTTTGAAAAGATAAAAGTACAATTGTAAATTAATTAATAAGGGTCGAGTTAGGGTCAATATGATATCAAAAATAAGTCACAGTAGAAGTTGACTGAGTATCCGTTGTATATTCTCTCAACCCGAACTAGACCTGGTTTATTGTTTTTTTTTTTTTTTCGGTGCAAAAACAAAAAAAATAAAGTTGAGAATTGTGGGTGGCGTCCTCTATAATCCTACACGCGACTCAAACACAAAGGGTAACCCTGACAAAGACCTGCCCACCCTACGCAGCGAGAAAATTTGAACCCGAGCACTTATGACAAGAAGTTCAAGTAACATACCACTCGGTCATAAGCTTTCGTGGTCACCTTATTCATTTTAACAATTTGTTCTTTTTCTTTAACTTTTTTGAGTTTTAACACAATAAAAAAAAATGAAATCACTATCCAAACTCTACCTTAGTTGTCCGAGAAAATAGCCGATGAACAACTATCTATTATTATTATTGGGGTCAATTTATGCGCACCTTAATTAATACTCTTTATGATATTGTCGAAGGTAGACCATCTACATCAAGACTAAAAAATTCAAAAGAGAAAAATCTCTTACATTCTAAGCAAGAATGTTGCCAAATTTTAAACTCTTGATGTATAACTATTGTATTATCTTATTTGGCTACTTGTAGTATGGTACCATACAACATCAATAAAGTGTTGTGGTACAAAAGATTGTATCAAATATATTCCGGCTTTCCATGAAACTTATTCCTTAATTCAATACTCCTACATTTCCTTTTCCTTTATTTATTTATTTTTTTTGCTTTATGCTATGCTTGTCAAAGATTTAGTGAGGGAAGAGAAAGTAAAATTTTATCAAATGTTTGATTGTTAGAGTAAGTTAAAAACAAAAAAAGAACATAAAAAAAATTAGGTAAAAATTTGAAATATCTCATTTTGTTCTCTTTCCTCTTTTCTTTCTTTTTTTTTTTGATAAATTCTGATTCCAAATATCGCAAGTAATTCCAACATTTCCTACTTAGCATAATGGAGGGTCACGAGTTCAAGGTTTGGTGTCACGGGACGACTCTAGAGGGTCAGCTATGTCTGTTACCGTCTAGAGAAGTCCACGTGTGGCGCTTGCCATGTCTCTTAAGCAAGCCCGCCAAGCAACAAGCCAATATAACACCCCCACAATTCATTGCGATTGGCATAGAAATTAAGACAAATGGCACTGAAAAATGAACATTTTCATTAATTGAAAGACAACATTTACAATATTTACAACGCTTATAATACTTGAAAGCAAGGAAGAAAGAACTTGAAAGCTTTTACAATTCACCGGGTAAGAGGTGGTCAATACATGTACCCCCTAATATAGCATTATGAGCCATTACAAAATTGGCGTAAGGAAACATCAACATGGCCAAGGAGTCAAAATGCCTCGGCAGAAAATCTAAATGAAATCCAAAAATTACAAACTTTAAGAATGGAAAATTACATGTTCTAAACTATATATACAAAAAAAAACTTGGCCCTAAATGCCTTTCGAATAAATGAGAAATGCCACCCCAAAGATTAGGCAAGCTGGCTGGGCGTGGGTGCTAGCCATATAGGCATTGGAGCACATGAGCGTGTAGGCTCGGGCGTTGGGGCACATGGGCGCGTGGGGGTGCTAGGGCAGTGTAGGGCTCATGGGCGCATTGGCTGGGCACATGGGCGCGCAGGTGCTGGGCGCGCAAGCGGCAAGATGGGCGCATGGGCGTAGGGTAGGCACGCTGAGGTGTTGGGCGCTGGGGTGTGACTCAGCCTCCAAATGTATGCTGGAGATATCCCAAGCGTAGGATGGCAGAGTAATATAACTCAGAAGTACAAGATCGATCCACAGGGAGTAAATTACACAAAACCACAAGCACTAAAACACTTCTCTCAGTTACTCAGAAAAATCCTATGGCCTGCTTCTAAAAGGAAAAGAAAATTTTGATTGTGTTGAGATAAACTAATTCAAACTCAAAAGTAATTAATTGGAAAGCAATATAGATTTAACTATTAATAAAAAAGGTCCCGGGATCAGCCGCTCTAATCAATTTTATCTTTCGAAATTCCGAAGGAGATATTTCGATAACTCAAATCCTTCGACTATGTTGCGAGTCTAGGATTCAGAATATTTAACGGCAAAAATAAATATTTTTCAAAACTTCAACTTCTAGAATAAATCAAGTTATTTTAATTAAGGACGAGTACCATTGATTCGTGCAGCATATATACTGAATATAAATTCACGCATAAATATTACCGAACATAATCAAACGTCCAAGTTTTCGAAAGTTCTAAAACGAAGAAGATGAAGAGAGAAAAACTAGAAGATTTAACTTTAAAACCAAAACATACCTCCTTCATTTATCCAAAACATTCAATTGATCTTCGCTTTTGATCCCGAGATTAAGAAGTGTAGCTACTCATATTCATAGTATAAAAACAAAGTGCATAAACATAAACTAAATATATTGATTGCAAACCTGAGAATCTGATTACAGGAATTGTGAACAACTATGAAAACCTTGAAATAAACCAGTATATATCTGAACCTACAACAGCTGCTACTCCTAAAACAAAACTAAAATCGCGAACCCTAAAATGTACAACAATCCTAGCTTATATAGACTTCCAAAACTCTGTAGGATCGCATAACCATTCGAATGCCTGGGCCACCATTCGAACACCATGGAGTACCGTTTGAACGGTGCGTCGAAAGCACTTCGAATGGGAAAACCTGCTCTCTGAATCTTTCGAACGAACTTCGAACCTGAACTTGACATGAGACCATTCGATGTACCATTCCAACACTCTTGTATACCGTTCGAACGCCCCTGAGGACCGTTCGAACTCTCTTCGAACGCTTATTCTGTTTCAGCGCCAATTCATCCCTTTTAAGCTAGGATTCCTGAAAATTAACACAAAACTAAGTTAGTAACGAATAAGAATTAAAAATAACACAATCAAACATATTATAAACTAACAATTATCTAATTAAGACATGTAGATTGCAGTTTTAGAGTACAATCACACCCCCCAACTAAGCTTTTGCTAGTCCCTAGCAAAACATTAAAACTAAGAACCTATCTCCACTTTTGTGGGAGTCACGAGTGCATTTAGCATATACACCAAGCCTTTAAACCCCTAAATTACTCCTAGTGGACGAGTGGTGTCTCGTGAGGGCTTGTAGTGATGAACACCCATAAACATCTATTTATGCAATATCAAACTGATAGTACAAAAACATGAAGCACGTATTAACCTCCTTCTAGTCAAATTCAATCTACCTAAATCATTAACCAATACAAGGTAAAGGAATAAAAGTATTAAAGAAAGAGAATTACATTGAAATGTACTATCAAGACTATGTAACTTCAATGTCTTAAACTCACACACTTATATCTTTTATGCTTCAACCCAACTCTCGCCAGGCATACCCGTAATTATGAACATGAACACTCAGGGTCCCTCAATGGAAAGCTCATTATAAGAGTAAATGCACAAGATATGCAAATAGAGCAATTTCAATTAGCAAAGACCGATAAGTAATAGGTGTATCGACTTGGCATAGCTTTATGAAAGAATATTTACCGTTTTAGCACCATCAGAGAATTGACATTGATGACTTATACACAATTAAATTAAAGATTTATTTAATTTCAGATATTACGGGCATATAGATGATGTATGAAAGAAGAGCCATATAAGAAGATAGAAAGCAGTAATAGATTTCAACATATACATGCGCACTACACATGATGATCAATGAATATACACTCCCCATGTAATACCTTGAACCCATTAACTTTCTTCATTTATGTAAATTAAGGCGTTTGTGTGGTTTAATGTTGGATGTTTTTCCTTTTAGGTCAAAGTGACCAATTGGGAGTTAAATTGTAACTTAAGTTCTTGGGGTGAGACACATAGGATTATTTCTCATGTGTATCATCTTATATACCTATGTATATACACTACACACACACACACACCCATTTGTAGAGAGAGAGAGAGAAAGAGAAGAAGATATAGAGGAAGGAGATTGAAGGGAGAAGATCAAGAAGAAAAGGAGGAAGCAAAAAGAGCTTAACCAAGCTTGGAAGCCCATTGTGGAGTTGGAAAGCTAGAGAGAGAAAGGTATGAACTAAAACCTTGTATGTATACTTGTGAAAATATGTTGGGATACTGTATATATGAATATATATGAGTTAGGTTTGTCTTGGGGGACTCCTTGAGTCTCAATTACTTTGAATTTGAGAACTTGTAGTTTAATATTAGAGGATTGGAGAGTTGGGGGTTGAAACCCCCAAATATGTGAAATGTTAGGGTTTTGATTTCTTCTTTAGATCCTTTTGTTTTGATTGTTCTTTCTCCCCCATTTTGAGTTATTATCATCCTAGTGCGCTAATCTTTGAGCCTTAAGAGTATTGGAAAGGTTTGGTAGTGTTTGGAGGAGTTTTGGTTGAGTTTTGAAACTTTGAGTCGAGCTTCGGGTGCTGCCCAGATCTAGGTATTCGAACTCTTGATATGGAGTTCAAACGGTTGGGAATAACCCTAGGAGTTCGAACGGTCAGAGAAGAGATTTTTCCATTTTTCTTCTTGGAGTTCGAACTCCCAGTTCATTTTGTTTAGGCATTCAAACTCCCCGGTTGGGCGTTTGAACGGTCTGTCAGGTTGGGCGCTATTTAGTAAAACTAGCATAACTTTTTCTAGAAAACTCAGATTGATGCACCATTTGAAACATTAGAAAGTAGACTCATAGACCTTTGTGCCCATATAAAGTTTGTTCTCTAATTCTTTATAGATTGAGAGTTATGGAAGTCTGAAGTTGACCTAAAATTCATGCCAACAACATTGTTTTCCAAAATTTTAGTCCACTTTCCGTGAGGCATAACTTCTTCACCCGAAATGTTTTTTTGGCCCATGACCTATCAAATTAAAGGCCTTTAAGCCTATTTTCAAACTGAACTAGCCTTGGGTGTGAAATCATCTTTGAGAGATGGTTGGGACTCAATAGAGGAGTCGACATTCCGGCTTTCATGTTCAAACCTCAACTTCATGTTCTTATTTTACATCGAGGCTTTGTCCTAGAGTTTAGTCTCGCTCTCCCGTTGTGAGAATGAGGTGTTGTTGAGTCGGGGTCGAGGGGTTTATGTGCTTAGTCTTAACATATGTGTTATTGCTTTACCTTAGGGTCTTCTATTGATGTTTATATACTTCTATGTGCATTGTGTAAGAATACCTTTTTTAGCACCCGTTCTATCGGAGAGAGGTGAGTAACGTTATGCCATGAGTAAATTCTACTAATTCTCAACTGTTTTAAATTCAAACCATATCATACAATGTTTTACATATGTTTTCAATACATCAATGTTACATTTAATTATAGATGTCATACTTTTAAAGGCATGCAAATTATATTATGTTATGAATTGAAACTTATATACTAAAATGCTTACATGAAAGAGATGCAAGACTTTTTAAATGTATGGTGCCAACTTGAGATCTTTCGTGGCAAGTCCTTAAACTAGCAACGATGGTCTTACAATAGGGGATGTGAAATAAACTATCGCCATGTTCAAGAGATGTCCCACGGCCTAAAGAGCCCTATTTATGACCTTTAAGGTTACTGATGTGGAGCATAGCTCTGATGCTGGGTTGTAGCACACTTATGTCTTAGAACGAAAACGATGATATGTTCAAATGTTTATGACAAGTTATGTTAAGCTTTATCACGAGCAAAGATATGTCGCATCTCTCTTTTATGATATCATGTTTTGAAACGATAGAATGCTTCAATATGATGCTTATGCTATCTATGATTTCAAACCTATACTAACACGTTTCAAGTTCATGCTTTTTATGCATAAATGTTTTATTTATTGTTTTATACATTAGACATAATTGCTAGTCCATGGTATTTTCATGCTCATACATTATTGTTATTCACTAAGCATTAACTTACGTTTTCCCAAATTATTTTCAGGAAGCCAATCCGAGAGGCCCTAGAGCGAGGCCATATGTGGATTTTGAACTACGGCCCATGGGCCTATATTTTGTATAACGTTTGAGGGCGGGACCTAATATTTTGTAATGATATAATGCCATAACTTTGGTGGATCTTGATTTGGTCCTTATGTATATTATGTTTTGGATTAAGCACAACTCTACCATGTATGACACAGATTATATTTTCAAATTATCAAAAGTTCTATTTTTTCGCAATTATGCATCATTCTAAATAATTATGCACAGGTGATCAACCAGTTTATGTAATGCGGCCTTGGCTAACCTTGCTAGTGGTCGGTCATGTATCCCAAACTCGTATATGCCGAGTTTTGGGGCTTGACACCCCATTTCCCACTTTTGAATAACTTTCACATTTTCTCATCTCCCTTCACTTCCTTTTCCCATTTGGAATTTTTTTTCTCTTTTTTTTTTTTTTCCTTTCCATCTCTTTCTGTTCTTTTCTTTGCTTTTCTTTTCAACTCCATACACTTTTAACTTCACAAAAATATAAGCAATGCACCAACTCCGAAATTTAGTATTGACACCCTTTTAAGCTCATGTGTATGCGAATATCAAGAAAGAAATATAAACATGATGGCTTAATGGAATGAAATGGCCTTTATTATTATAATTCGAAAACCACATCAAATCAAAACTTCAAGAGTGTATAAGATGTCAATAACTCCAACTAATACTTAACATGTAAACCAAAATCAAACATAATGAAGCTATTCAATGAATGAAGTTCAATAACTTAACCTTGAATAAATGTAAATCACTCTCAAAAGAACAATAAATAGGCTTTAAAGCTCACAAGGTATAAAATCTCTACCTTATAAGGACATGCATGCACAAGAGAAAAGCATCAAAACATCATACAACTAATAGTGCATAACAATGTAAACTCTCTTTTATAACAAGTTTATGCCAAAAACTTGCAGTGCATCACAGATACAAAGGTGAATCAATAACAACTCAAATTTAGTCCAACACATGACTTCAAATATCCATAACATTATAATTGCATTAGCATGAATATAACTATGGTTCTCACTAAAAATCCTTTCCAACACATCCATCATAAGTAAAAATTAATCAACGTAAATACTAATAATTGTGCTAAAGATACAAATCATGATAACCCAACCATAAGATACTCAAACCTGTATCGAAGAACTCAAATGTCTGAAAAGTAATCAACATATCGCCACACCTGAGACTAATCCATAAAACATGACAAGGTTTGAAGTATAATAAACAAGGATAACAAAATATTGGCACATGAACAAAATAACACGAAACATGTATCCACTAATGTGCAACTGAGTTTTAGATACAAAAGATGATGTGAACATGAACAACCATAATATCTAAACTCTACCCCTCGTCATCCTCGTCATCCCCAGCTAGCGGTGGATGCATCTGCTGTTCCAAGCAACAAACTAACACCATCATCTGATCAAGAGTGCTCTGATGGGCACAAATCCGACCCTCTAACATCGTAACATGGTTAGTATGCTACTCTTGCACGGCTGCTCTCTTGACCAAGGCAACCTCAATCCTCTCAAGCATAAGTCCCTGATGTACAAGGGCCTAACTCTGCTACTCTAATATAACCCCAGGGGCTGCCAAAATTTGAGATTGTTGCTCAAGTCTCTCTAATAGGAGCTGAACACTAGGTACCTGTCCCGGCTGCTACTTTGGTTGTTGTGCCGGCTGGGTTCTCTCTGCCTACTGCTCAGGTGGAGGAAGTAAATGTCCCTCCAAACATCTCACACTAAACGCATCTATAGTCGACAATTGTTGTACTCGAAGTAATCCAAGGAGAACATCGACCCCAGCCTCATCTATCACAAAAGTGAGCAGACAACCAAAAGGAATGGCCCCCTGAGCTCTAGTATATGCATACTCAGTATTTAATGCCATAAACATGAATCTCGGCAGATCGATAAACCTCTGAGTACCTATGGCCCAGTGAAGAGCTGCTCTCGCCCGATTCACCTCAGTGTGACGCATAATCAGTAGAAGCGAATGACATGAAAATAAAAACAATGGCTAGCAACGCGGTGTAAGCACTCTTATAGGTAATTGTTGTTTACCTACCCAATGTGTCCCTTCAACGCATACCTCATCAGATACAACATAAAATCTAGCGCCCCCTCAGCCGGGTAATTAAACTACGCCTCAGCAACTTTGGGCAGCTGATATACCTGGGCAAACATGCTCGGAGTAATCCTAATCTGATGCCCCCTGACCCACGACTCAATCACCTTCTGCCCCGGAGTAGTAATAGTCCTACAGATTTTCGCCATGAACTCGGTGATCAGCAAGAACATACACGACCCCTGGAAGCGAGCCCATGGAACCCACTACCTCCTAACAAACTCCTCCTCCCAACGGTAAATACCACCCCTAAAAGCATGGAGAGTAAACTCCCGCTCTCTAAGGAACCCTCTCATGCTCCAAATCTCAGTAAAAGCATCCGAGGTGGCCTCACTAATAAATCTCTCCACATTATTTGCAGGGGGAGGCGGTAACGCTACTACCCGGCCTCTACCTCTACCAGCTCTACCGCCCTGGCCAGCTCGACTAGCCATGATAATGCAGGTAGCTAAAGTATAAAACTATTCTAAGAATATAGAACAATGCATGAAGAAGGCTCAAGAGTAATAGCTAAGGCAGGAATGGATGATGGAGCGCGAATGTAGACTCGTGCTCGAGCTCCGGTAGGGCCTTGCTATCTCATAAACTCCGAAACACTCAATTTCTTCCTAATCTCAAGTTTGAAATGAGTTTGAACTCAACTTCGGACGCCTTTATTTATAGAAACTGGGAACTCGTTTGACAGCCGTTCGAACACAATTTAAAACGCCACCGTTCGAACTACCGTCTAACGTTCTTAGAACAGTCCCGTTCTAACGTCCTTACTACCGTTCGAACGGTCAGCCTGGAACTTAATTCCAACAGAACACACTAAATAGAACAAAACAAAATGAAACTCACACAAAACAAAGCAAAAACACAAACACAAAGAAAAAAAATAAAACGAAAAACACACTAACACTACCCAGAGAAAAAACATAGAGCTCTCCCCCCCCCCCCCCCCCCCCCCAAAAAAAAAAACTAAAGATAGGCCAAGTCCTCGAGGCCTTAGAACATGTGTAAACAGAGGGGAAAAACAAAGCCATGATCCATAATAATATTATCCATGTAAAGTATCAAGATCGAAGGTTATACGCATCCATAATACGATAGAAAATAAAACACAAGACAACTACTAAAAAAAAAACAAAACCAGTTCCCTACACACTAGAAAGCTCAAGAAAAACCATAGAGTCAAAACTAAATAGTATCATGAGACTTTAGCGCCTTAATCTCCGCTTTTAACTCCCGAATCTGAGAGTGCAAATCCTCAAGAGAACGAGATGACTCGTCAGTTTCTGGTGGTCGCTCAAAGGAAATGTCTACCCCAGAAATCGGATAGCCAGTGTACTGAATAGTATCGGTAGACAAAATAGGAACTCGGGCGACCTTAAGAACTCATCGATCAAAAGACCAAAGGGCAGGATCATAAGAGTAACGGGATTCCGCAATGGCCTTCAAGATAAGATTCGAAAGATCAGCATACCCCTTACCAATAATGTACAACCACACACAACAGGAGCGTTATACGGTAGTGACAGAGTGCTTCTCAGGAATGATGTTGGTGGCAACTATCAGGTTTAGCATTTGATACTTACGCTTCAAAGATGCTATCAGAATGGTAGACTGATGCCAAGGGACAGAGGTAAGCTGAAGTTCCGAAAGGAGTTTCTCACTAGTAGGCGGAGAATGAGGAAATGATAGATAATCAGGATGGCAAGTGGATGGTATGCGTAGAAGATGACAAACATCCTCTTTAGCAATGATAATAGTGTGGCCCCTCACCGTAGAGGTCAAGATAAGCTTAGGATGAGAGGTATGAGATAGATACGCATAAAACTCCGAAACCATATCAACATTAACAGCCCATTCTCTGCCAAGCATATGAACCCATTCCCTATTAATGAAATTAGCTCGCAAAAGATCATCCACAAACTCTGACAAGTGAACACGCCGTTCGATAAGGACTTCACGACCATGGAAATTGGCCATTAACACGTCTCGCTCCCGTGAATTAGCAAATTGCTCAATGTCTGGTCGACTCCGTTTATGACCCCTTTTGGATAACACGATTTCAAGAGTTACCATTATACGTGCGCAAGGAATGATAAGGAAACTGGTCAAGAAAACCTAAAAGAAAACAAAACAACTCAAAACAAAGAAAAATAAGACTCAATAAAAATAAAATAAATCAACTAAAAGAACTCAAAAAAGTAGAAAACAAAATAGTAGAAATAGTGATAATAGTCTACAGAAGAATACAAGATTTACAACTCACTATCTGGAAGGCGACTAAAGATCAAGAAAAGGGTGGATCCTCGAGATCCCCACATTCGATCTCACCCACAAAATTCTCAAGGTAGGGCTTCAAACGATGCCCATTAACCTTAAAAGCATTTTTATTTTTAGGGTTCTCAATTTCAATTGCACCATAAGATGTGACATTGCGCACCAAAAAGGGTCTTGACCAATGACTCTGAAACTTTCCCGTAAACAAATGTAACCGAGAATTGTATAGCAAGACTCTTTGACCTACTTCAAAAGATTTTCGCAGAATGTGTTGGTCATGTACTGACTTCATCTTCGCCTTAGAGATTTTTGAGTTCTCATAAGCTTCATTTCTAATCTTCTCTAGTTCATTGAGTTGCAATTGTCGTAAAGGACCCGTCTGATCTAGACTCATGTTAAATTGGTAGATTGCCCAATACGCCTTGTGTTCTATTTCAATCGGAAGGTGGCACACCTTCCCGTACACAAGTCTATATGAAGATGAACCGAGGATGGTCTTATATGCGGTCCTATATGCCCATAATGCATCCACTAATCTCAAGGACCAATCCTTTCGATTAGGGTTAACTATTTTCTTGAGGACTTGTTCGATCTCTCTATTCGCTAACTCAACTTGGCCTTGCGTTTGGGAGTGATAAGGTTTACCAACCTTATGAATCACCCCATACTTTCTCATTAAAAGACCTATGGGCCAGTTACAAAACTGGGAGCCACCATCACTGATGATAGCTCAGGGCATACCAAATCTAGAAAAAATATACTCCTTTAAGAACTTGACCACAATAACATGGTCGTTGGTATGCGACGGGATGGCTTCTACCCATTTGGACACGTAGTCTATGGCCACTAGAATGTAAAGATGGCCATACGAATTAGGAAACGGACCCATAAAATCAATACCCCAGCAATCAAAGACTTCCTGAATAATAATAGGGGTAAGAGGCATCATGTGCCTCTAAGATAGACTTCCTAACCGTTAACATCTATCGCAAGACGTGCAAAAGGTATGGACATCATGGAACAAGGTGGGCCAATAGAAACCACTTTGCAAAATCTTTGTAGCAGTTTTACATGATGAAAAATGCCCACCACACACCTGTGAATGACAGAACTCAATTATGCTTTTTACCTCGGTGTTGGGAACACACTGACGAACAATTTGATCGGGACAGTATTTGAACAAGTAGGGATTTTCCTAAGAGAAATACCTCACTTTCTTAAAGAACTTCTTCTTATCGATGCTAGACAAATGTGATGGTATCCTACCAGTGGCTAAGTAGTTTGTAATGTCAGCATACCACGGGGTCATTGTGCTTATCTATGTAATGATTTGAAATAGCTGCTTATCCCGAAAGTATTCGTTAATTGGAAGGGGTCTTGGGCTTCCCCATCAGTAAGGAGCCGTGACAAGTGATCAGCTACTACGCTTTCAACCCCTTTCTTATCCCTAATCTCAATATGGAACTCTTGTAACAGGAGAATCCACCGGATGAGTCGGGGTTTCACATCGGCTTTACTTAGGAGGTACTTAAGTGCAGAGTGATCAGTGTAGATGATAACAAGTGATCCAACTAAGTACGACCTAAACTTGTCCAGTGCAAAAACCACGGCAAAGAGCTCTTTTTCTGTGGTGGTGTAGTTCAATTGGGTCTCATTAAGGGTTTTGCTAGCATAATATATTACGTAAGGTTTCTTATCGACCCTTTGCCCTAACACTGTCCCCACCATGTAGTCACTCGCATCACACATTAGCTCGAAAGGTAAAGACCAATCGGGTGCCCTAATAATCGGTGCAATAGTGAGAAGCCTTTTTAGCTTATCAAAGGCTTCTTGGCACTGAGATGTCTACACGAATGGCACGTCTTGTGAAAAAAGGTGGCATAAATGTCTAGCTTCAATAAAACGCCAGTAGAATCCGGCATGCCCAAGAAAAGACCTAATGTCTTTGACATTCGTAGGAGTAGGAAGACGTTGGATTAACTCTACTTTGGCTTGGTCTACCTCTACTCCCTTGTTGGACACTATGTGTCCAAGAACTATGCCTTGTGACACCATAAAGTGACACTTCTCCCAGTTGAGCACTAAGTTACTCTCTTCACATCTCTCTAAAACTCTTTCCAGGTGTTCTAGACAGGCCTCAAAAGTGTCTCTATCAACTGAGAAGTCATCCATGAACACTTCAAGGATCTTATCCACCATGTTACTGAAAATAGATATCATGCACCTTTGAAAAGTGGCCGGTGCATTGCATAGGCCAAATGGTATTCTTTTGTACTTATAAATGCCTAAAGGGCACGTGAAGGTAGTCTTATCCTAGTCCTCTAGTGCGACCTCTATTTGGTTATAGCTGGAATAACCATCTAAGAAACAGTAAAATGCTCAGCCTACTACCCATTCTAAGACTTGGTCCAAGTACGAAAGTAGGAAGTTGTCTTTCCTAGTGGCTGCATTAAGTCTGTGGTAGTCTATGCACATTCTCCAACCTGTTTGAATCCTAGTAGGAACTAGTTCATTCAGCTCATTCTTCACTACCGTAACTCCTGACTTTTTAGAGACAACTTGGGTTGAACTAACCCATTTAGAATAAAAAAAATGGGGTTTATGATACCCGCATCGAGAAGCTTTAGTACTTCTCCTCTAACCACCTCTTTCATATTAGGGTTCAAGCGTTTTTGTAATTGACGCACTGGCTTAGCTTCCTCCTCCAAATATATATGATGAGTACACATTAAAGGGCTAATTCCGTGAAGATTCGCTATAATCCAAACCTAAAGCCTTTCTATGACGTTTAAGCACTCTTAATAGTGATTCCACTTGGCCTTCAAACAAGCTAGAGGATACAACAGCTGGATAGGATTCACCTTCACCTAAGAATGCATATTTTAAAATAGATAGAATGGGTGGATTCTGTTCACATGAGGTTGGCTTCACGGCACTTAGGGTAAGGGGTTCAAACACTAGGGTCCAATGACCCACTTGCATGGAAGGTTCACTCTCTTCCCTTACCCTATGTTAGTTCTTAAAACTCATACACTTGGACTCTAGTTGGTCATTAGGCTCATCCCAAGTTAGAGCCCTTCAATTGGGTCCTTTATGAACTCTCGATCTACATGCTCTTGGATGATAGACTCGATAAAGTCTACCTCCGCAATTTGGTCTACTTCCTGTAATTGCTTACCCATTGTGAAAATATTGGTCTCTAAGGTTATATTCCCGAATGAAAGCTTGAGTAACCCATTCCTACAATGGATAATGGCATTGACAGTTGCTAGGAAGGGTCATCTTAAAATAACTGGAATATGACGCTTAGAAGACTCAGCCTCTATGGGCTGGGTATCTAAAACAATGAAATCCACCGGATCTTAGACTGTATCAACCTGTATGAGCACATCCTCAATAATACCTCTAAGGACTTTAATAAACCGATGCGCTAACTCTAATGTAACTCGTGTTGGCTTAAGCTCCTCTAGACCTAGTTCTTTATACACGGAATATGGAAGAAGGTTCACACTAGAACCTAGGTCAAGAAGTGCACGATCAATCCTAAAACCCCCTATTATGCACGAAATCGTAGGACAACCGGGGTCCTTATATTTCGGCTCTAACTTACATTAGAGAATTGCACTCTGACTTTTATTCATCATTGTCATTTCTTTGACATGCAACTTCCTTCTGACAGTGCACAAGTCCTTCAGGAACTTAGCATAGGACGGTATTTGTTTCATGGCATCTAACATAGGGATATTAATTCGAACTTGTTTGAAGACATCATAAATTTCAGCATTCAAGTTCGCTTTATTCGCTTTGGTTAGCCTATGTGGGAATGGAGCATGTTTTAAGTCTTCCATGCTCACGTCCCTGGACATTTGGGGAGACGACTCCAAATGACTCCTATATTCTTTTAGTTCACTCATGTTCTTTTTATTCTCACTCTTCTCTCTCTTTTCCTCATGCCTTAACCCGGCAAACGCATCTTTCTTCCCTTGATCATTGTTGTTAGAAGTGTTGGTTTGGTCTAGTTGCTTTTCGCTTCTAAGGGTGATGGCCTGAATCTGTTCATATGTCGTGTCGATGTAGTTTGCAGGTTTAGGGTTTGGTTGAGGTTGGGCCAGAAATCGCCCTTGCGTTTGTTGAGTCATCAACATCTTATGGATGTCTTTGACTATTGAGTTAGTTTTCCCTTGCGATTGTTCTAGATTCGTAACCCTGTTTGTGAGTGATCGAAGATCATTAGTCATTTGACGGTCCTCACTTCCTCTCTTATGTGGGGGCTGATATTGTGCCGGTTGAGGTGCATATGGTTATGGTACCGGTGGTATAGAATACGTGATTGTTTGACCTTAAAACGGTTACAGTGGTGTTTGGAATGGTGGCGGAGGTTATTGAAAGGGTTGAGGGTTTGAAGGGCCCTCTTGTTTCCACCCAAAGTTAGGGTGATTTCTCCACCCGAGGTTATATGTGTTGGAGTAAGGATTGTTCCCGCTTCTTTGATTTTGATATCCCCCTTGAAATTGGCCAACTGTGTTTACTTGGCCATGAAGTGCTTCTCATACCCCCGATATTACTGGACATGACGTAGTATCATGGTCTTGTGTATCACAAACTAAGCAAGATGAAGGTGTTTCAACCAGTACGGCCGTAGTGGCCTTAGAAGTTTTCAAAACCTCTAATTTACGAATGAGTGCCGTGACCCTAGCTTGTAGATCTTTTACCTCCCCCAATTGGTGTTTAACTCCGACATGTGGCGTGGTGGTGGGCTTATGTGTGAGATTTTGTGCTCCATTGTTAGACCAATCTTTAGCCATGTTAGCGTTAGCCCAGTCCCTAGTTAAGTTGGCCAAATAGTCGAAGTAATTATAAGCTTCTGTGGGGTTTTTGTTTGGATACGTTCCCGCGCACATAAGTTCAACGAACATCTTCAATTGAGGAGTCAATGAAGAGTAAAATGTGTTTATGATGTGCCATTCAGGGAAACCATGATGTGGGCATGCGAAAAGTAGGTCTTTGAACCTCTCCCAATATTGGAAGAACGTCTCACCACTATTTGATGCAAATTGAGAGATGGCACGCCGTAGTGCCTCAGTGCGATTCTTAGGAAAGAACTTTTTTAAGAACTCCGACTTGCAATGTATGCCACGTATGTATGGACATATGCCTCAATGAATTAAACCATATCTTGGCCTTGTCCTTTAGAGTGAAAGGGAAAAACTTCAATAGTAAAACCTCCCTAGGACATGAATTATCTTGGAAAAGTGAGCATGTATCTTCAAAATCTTTAAGATGTGTGTATGGTTGCTCCGAATCATAACCGTGAAATTGAGGTAAGGTAGGTAGCATTCCTAGTTTAATATTTAGCGTGGTCTGGTGTACAGGAAGTACTATGGCGGAAGTGGGTGTTTGCCTTTGGGGATTCATGTAATCCCTCATGGTACGGTTCTAGGCGGCACCGTCTCCTTAGTTACTTCCTCTTTCGAGGTTGTCATTGCTGTCGTCATTAAGGTTTGCCATTGGAATGGGCCCTAGGTCAACAATCAAGGAAAAACTGGGAAGGTCTACTGGACTACGACAAATGGGTAATGGAGTCAAGTAACCTGATAGAAGATTACGTAACGAGTCGACTTGAACTAGACGACGTGTGTGATCTCTAAAATATGAGGACATACATATGTAATGCATACAAAAAGCACATACAGTTCAACTGATCCTCCAATCTCCTCAGAAATATTAACTTCGTTGCCTACAAAATAAGTACTTTATCCCAGCCGAATCTCCAATCTCCACATGCAAAGCAATACCACCAATAAACAATTAGCATAGAGCCTAACCGCCTCTAAATCCGCCTCCTATCTAAATGAATGCCTAGACCCCTAAAAAGAAAAGAAAAACAAATAAATCCTAAAAACTAAAACGAAAAGGGTGGAACAAGGTTACCGATATGGCCTTAGCCGTCAATTTCCTTGTTGTGATAGATGAATGGCGAAACAGTCCGTTGGATTTCGTGTGAACTGAGGTTCGTGTTCTAGCACGCCTCTTACGATCCCTTGTGCGAAAATATGCTCCCCGACAACGGCGCCAAAACTTTGACTCAGCCTCCAAATGCATGCTTGAGATATCCCAAGTATAGGACAGCAGAGTAGTATAACTCGGAAGTACAAGATCGATCCACATGGATCAAATTACACAGAACCACAAGCACTAAAACACTTCTCTCAGTTACTCACAAAAATCCTACGACTTGCTTCTAAAAGGAAAAGAAAATTTTGATTGTGTTGAGAAGATGTCTTTGCCTAAACTAATTCAGACTCAAAAGTAATTAATTTGAAAGCAATGTAGATTTAACTATTAATAAAAAGGGTCTTGGGATCAGCTGCTTCAATCAATTGCATCTTTCGAAATTTTGAAGGAGATATTTCGATAACTCAAATCCTTCGACTACGTCGCGAGTCTCGGATTTGGAATATTTAGCAGTAAAAACAAATATTTTTCAAAACTTCAATTCCTAGAATAAATCAGGTTGTTTTAATTAAGGACGAGTACCATTGATTCGTGCAGCGTATATACTGAATATAAATTCATGCATACACGTTACCGAACATTATCTAACGTCCAGGTTTTCGAAAGTTCTAGAACGAAGAAGATGAAGAGAGAAAAACTAGAAGATTTAACTTTAAAACCAAAACATACCTCCTTCATTCATCCAAAAACATTCAATTGATCTTCGCTTTTGATCCCAAGATTAAGAAGTTTAGCTACTCATATTCATAGTATAAAAATAAAGTGCATAACATAAACTAAATATATTGATTGCAAACCTGAGAATCTAATTACAGGAATTGCGAACAACTATGAAAATCTTGAAATAAACCAGTATATATCTGAACCTACAGCTGCTATTACTCCTAAAACAAAGCTAAAATCGCTAACCCTAAAATACACAACAATCCTAGCTTATATAGACTTCCAAAACTCTGTAGGATCGCATAACCATTCGAACGCTTGAGCCACCGTTCGAACACCACGAAGTACTGTTCGAACGGTGCGTCGAATGCACTTCGAACGAGAAAACCTACTCTCTGAATCTTTCAAACGCACTTCGAACCTAAACTTGTCGTGAGACCGTTCGACGTACCGTTTGAACGCTTTTGTATACCGTTCGAACATCCCTATGAGGACCATTCGAACTCTCTTCAAATGCCTATTCTGTTTCAGCGCCAATTCATCCCTTTTAAGCTAGGATTCTTAAAAATTAACACAAAACTAAGTTAGTAATGAATTAGGATTAAAAATAACACAATTAAACATATTATAAACTAATAATTAGCTAATTAAGACATGCAGATTGCACTTTTAGAGTACAATCTGTGTGTTGTACTGGCTGGCGTGTTGGACACCTTTAGGCTAACTTGGGTGTTACTTTAGCCCCTTTTGACAAGGACATTTAGGTACCGAATTGGGGTATCATGGGGCGCTAAAGAGTAGCCCATGACATTCTCCCCCACTCGAAGGGTCGCCGTCCTTGGTGACTTCTGTGCTAGAAAGGCTTCAATATGATATGCAAATTCTATTAAGTTTATGGCCTTTTCCCAGCTAGTCTCGTCATCTCCAAGTCCCTCTTATTTCACCAAGTACTCAAGGAATGTTTTACGAAAAGTGGTGTTCATTCGATCTGCTAGAATTGCTTTTACCTGCTTCTTTGGAGGTTTGGCCATGATCAATGGTCTTATAGGAACATTGCGAGATAAGTCTTCCATGCCGGCATGATAGGTATCACACTGCTGTCATGGTCTCTCTTAAAAATTCTAACCCAAGGATAGCTTGAAAATCATCCATGGGCATTGCTGTGAAGTTTATGCACCCCTCTCATGAGCTCACTTTAATAGCGACTGACTTGGCGATACCATAATCCGACTAGTGTCCTTCTCCAAGGATAAGCCCAGTCTCTCCACCTCCGTACTAGCCACAGAGTTGTGGGTGGCCCCAGTGTCCATAAGTACATGGATGGGCTTGCCGTTGACTTTGATGTCGACAAACATAAGCCCCATGGTGGTGACCTTCTTCTTCTTCCCCTCAACGAGATTCCCTAGCTTCTCAATCTATCTAGGTTTGGAATCAACTCCTTTACCCTTTCTGATTTTGGAACTGGAAGCTTGTTTCTTCACTACATTCACTATGTGAAATGTCCTTACTCTAGAGCCCGTCCTCGAAACATGTTTCCTACTGTGCCTCGATCTAGTGTCCCCTTCACTTTCGCAGCCACTATCCTCACTCTCTTTCCGGCATAGATCAGAACCAGAAGATTGAAGGGCATTCATTGCTTTATTCTGAGGACAGTCTGCTATCTTGTGTGGCCCTTGGCTTAAATAACAAGTAATTGGCCCCTGGGCTTGTCTCGATTATAGTCCTTCCCTTGTCCTTTGGAGTAATTGTTATTGCCCTTGCTTCCATCTCCCTTGTGGAAAGACCCTTTATCAGCTCCTCCACTCTTGGGTTTACCATGCCCAACTGACTTGTTGCCTCCCCTACTCTTGCTGGAAGAACTCCTGTCGTATTGGTGTTGCGGTTTAGCAACATAATCAACTAGGCATTCCGCTGCTGATTGAGCACTGGACAAGTCTTGCACCCTTAGACGGTGTAGTTCAACTTCGACTCATGGCTTTAACCCCTCGAGGAAATAAAAGAGCTTGTCCTTCTCCAACATGCCTTAGATGTCAAGCATTAGGGCAGAAAATTGCATGACATAGTCTTTAATAGTTCCTGCGTGTGCCAACTTGCGTAGAGCACGCCTGGTATTGTACTCCATATTATCAGGAAATAACTGTAGTTTGAGCTCCCCCTTCAGGTCCTCCTACATTGTTATTGTGCAGATCCCCTGCTGAATCTCATTATACTTGGTGTGTCACCAAAGCTCGGCATCACCACTAAGATACATTGTGGCCATCAAAACTTTTTGTTCCTCCTCAGCGCGAACAGCTTTGAAATACTGTTCCATGTCAAAGAGAAAGTTATCAAGTTCCTTAGCATCTCTGGCACTCCCGTAGGTATGAGGCTCCGGCACCCATAAGCAAGGTGCTTCTAAGAAAGTGAATGTCGTTGGGCCCTGGTTGCCTCTTTCCCCATTGCCACCAGTTCCTGTGGCAACGAGGTGTGTTAGGATATTGACATGATTGTTGGCATCCTCCAAATCTTGCCGAAGACTAACAATCTCCGCCCGAGGGGCTTCGACCTCTCCGGATGGGGTAGAGCTGGTTAAAGCCCCGCTTCAGCCTTTTGTTGCTCCATTTCCTTAATTCGTTCCTCCAATCAAAAGGCCACTTCAGCAAATCCGTTCACCTTGTCCTTCAAAATCTCAATTCTTTGTGCTTGAATCACCATGCTGGAATTGTTTTGGCTACACAAAAGCTGCTAGGCCATAGTCACGTTGTGGCTCTAATACCAACTATCACAGGGCGACTCTAGAGGGTCAAGTATGTTTGTTACTGTCTAGAGAAGTTCTCGTGTGGCTCTTGTCGTGCCTCTCAACCAAGCTCGCCAAGCAACAAGCCAATATAACACCCCCACAATTCACAGTGATTGGCATAGAAATTAAGACAAATGATACTAGAAAATGAACATTTTCATTAATTGAAAGACAACATTTACAACGCTTACAATGCTTGAAAGCAAGTAAGAAAGAGCTTGAAAGTTTTTATAATTCACCGGGTAGGAGGTGGTCAATACATGTACTCTTCCTAATATAGCATTATGAGCCATTACAAAATTGGCATGAGGAAACATTAAAATGGCTGAGGAGTCATAATGCCTTGGCAAAAAATCTAAACAAAATCTAAAAATTACAAGCTTTGAGAATGGAAAACTACATGTCTTAAGCTATATATACAAAAAAAACCTAACCCTAAACGCCTTTCGGATCAATGAGAAATGTCACGCCAAAGATTGGGCAAACTGGCTAGGCGTGGGTGTTGGCCGCATGGGCATTGGGGCACATGGGCGTGCAGGCTGGGGTGTTGGGGCACATGGATGCGTTGGCTGGGTGCATGGGCGCACTGGGACAGTGTAGGGTGCATGGGCGCGCAGGTGCTGGGGTGACATAGGGGCGTGCGCGGGGCAAGATGGGTGCATGGGCGCAGGGCAGACATGCTGGGGTGTTGGGCGCTGTACCGGTTGGCGTATTAGGCACCTTTGGGCTGACTTGAGCTTTACTTTGGCTCCTTTTGACAAGAACATTTAGGTACCGAATTGGGGCATCATGGGGCGCTGAAGAGCAACCCGTAACACCTGGTCTCCCCACTTCTTTTATCTTCTAAGGCTGTGCATATACTAGGGGTGGACACAAGCTTGGCAGCTTGTCCAAGCCCGCTCATTATTTATAAGGCTTAGAATTTTTTTTAGTCACAATTAGTTTAATAAACTGATTTGAGAATTGTGTTTGAAACTTGATCTGGCCCGAAATATATATAAAATAATATTTTTTTATATTTGATTATATATTTATTTAAAATTTATATTATTTAACTTTGTTTTTCAAGAAAAATATTTATAAATTAAATAGAAGAGCTTGACCTGACTTGAGATTTGGTATTAAGCTCAATGATAAATTTTTTTAAAAGTAAGCTCAATACCAAATTTATTCGCCCGTCCACCCAATGTTCACTCCTAACATATATCCCATTACTAGGGATCCCCACACCAATAACATCAACAATTTCAAATCAAAGACAATCAGTCACGTTTATGGTGGTCACAAGTTCTGTAGCATACCCCTACCATATTTCGACAGAGTCTCAGCACCCTACCTTTGGAAGTTACGGGAAAGAATGAGAAAGGAAAAAAAAAGAGAAATTGTAAGACAGTGGTTTATTTCACCAGTTTTGTTTTGCAAAAAAAAAAAAAAAAAAATCACCTTCTCTTGAAAAATATTCAAAATAATAAAAAATATAATAAGACAATTACTTGGACAAAGAAAAGAAAGTAAAATGAAAATAACTTTTTTTTATATTTATTTCTTTGTTCTCTTCTCTCTCTCAGGCTAAAAACTAATCTCTTTAGAACTTGAGAAAATTTATAATTTTCCTTTCTTTTCTTGTTTAGTTTTACATAAAAGGAAAAGATAAAGGAAAATGAGAAGAAAAATTAAAAAGATGGATTCATTGTTAAAAATATTTTATTTCTATTATTATTATTATTATTATTTTTTAACAAAACTAAACTTTTACTTTAATTTCATTCCCTTTCCCCTTCTCCAACTTCCAAACATAGTGTAAGAGGAAGATTATTTTCTCTCCCTTCCTCTACATTTTCTCAAGGTCCAAACAAGTTGTTAGTGAATGCCGATACACAGAGAGAACAAGATTGAACAAAAGGAATACTGTAGCGCACGTTTACCAATGACGCCCCACCGGCGCACGTTAGCACACCTGAACAATGGCTCTCCCCTGGGTCGTTGTGTCTACGATTCTTCCCCTCCTGCCTTATCCTGCGCGGCAGTCCCACCTCGCTCGCGCTTTCCCTCTCCTCTTAGGGTTAGGGTTGGGTTTCTTTTCTCTCTCCCTCTCCTAGTCACTTGCCATTAATTTTGCATCTCCCAATGCCCTCCAGAGGCCTAGGGTTTCAGTCCTTAGAGTTCTTCTCATCTGCACGCAGGGCCTATGGACGGCAAGCGACAGTCCAAGAGCTCGTACTCGTACTCGAATCTCTTCAATCTTGAGGTTTGTGATTGGGCTTTTGCTCTTCTCAAACGGGTTGTGTTGGTTTTTTCAGTTGATCATTTTTTATTTTTTATTTTTGTAACTAGATTGAATTTAGTTTGTGGAAAGTTGATTTTATTATTAGTATTCTGTATATATTTGGCTATTTTTTCATGGTAATTTGAATTCGTTGGATTTATTTATTTTTTTCCCTAAAACTTTGGAATGAATTTTGTTCTTTTTATTTTTTTATTTTTGGTTTGTATTGTAGTCTTTGATGAACTTTCAACTACCACAACAAGATGATGATTTTGATTATTATGGGAATAGTAGTCAGGATGAGAGCAGAGGTAGCCAAGGTAGGCATTTTTTGTTTCTTTACAGTTTTCATTGGTTTTTCCAAATTTTTTTGACATGATATTCCTATGACCCATTTGGATTGAGTGGATTGAATACTCGAAAGTATACTTCCAATTGTACAAATTCATAATCTCTCCCTTTCACTCTTCCACTACTATGATTAAATTTTAGTTGTTTTGGTTGACCGGAGGATCTGAGCCAGTAAAGTGTTAACTTGTGTATGGCGGTTTTCTGTCTGCTACATATAGGTGTAACCATGGCGGACCGCAGTAATGGGATTATGTCCAAGAGGGACTTGAGTTTGGCAAAGAAGAAGAGGCGGAACACATATAGTAGTGACGAGGATGAAGATGGCAGTAACAGTGTGCATATTACAGAGGAGCGGTATAGGTCAATGCTTGGAGAACATATTCAGAAGTACAAGAGGAGGCTTAGTAATTCCTCTGCAAGTCCTGCATCTATGGGAACTGTGATGCCGGTCGTTAAAAGTAGATCCAAGGGTCGAAAATTGGGTATTGAGCATCGAGGAGGGTTACACGAAATTGAAACATCAGATTTTTTCAATGATGTTAGTCCTCGAAAGCTGGGAAACTATCATGAAGGAGATTTTTCACCGGAATATCATGGCATTGATAGGTTAGCTTCTTCCTTTAAATCTTTAATGAATGCTGAAGAATTTGAAATACCAGTTTTTAGTGACACTTAGAATTTTGAAATGAGATTTTATTTTATTCCAATTTGGAAAATATTTTGCAGAGCAATTTATGAACCTGCTTACCTGGATATTGGGGACGGCATCACTTATAGGATGCCTCCAACTTATGAAAAGCTGGCGACATCACTGAACTTGCCCGGGATGTCGGATATCTGGGTGGAGGAATTTTACCTTAAGGGCACCCTTGATCTGGGTTCATTGGCTGCAATGATGGCAAATGATAAGAGGTTTGGGCCTAGAATACGGGTAGGGATGGGTGAGCCCAGGCCCCAATATGAATCACTTCAGGCAAGATTGAAAGCCCTGTCAGGTAGTAACTCAGGTCAGAAGTTCAGTCTGAAAGTCAGTGACATTGGGCTGGATTCATCTTCCATCCCCGAGGGAGCAGCTGGAGGAATAAGACGGTCTATCTTGTCGGAGGGCGGTGTGTTGCAGGTTTACTATGTTAAGGTGTTGGAGAAAGGAGACACATATGAGGTCAGTGTTTTTTTGAGATATAGCAAGGTGATCACATTATGCTTTTATGTTTGGAGATTGGGGTTGGCTTGTTTTCTTATACAGGTATGGTCTTGTTGCTCTACAGATCATTGAACGAAGTTTACCTAAGAAACAAAAGGTGAAGAAAGATGCTTCTATGATTGAGAAGGAAGAAATGGAGAAGATTGGGAAATATTGGGTAAACATTATAAGAAAAGACATACCGAAACACCATAGGATTTTCACAAACTTCCACAGGAAGCAACTAGCTGATGCCAAGAGGTTCTCAGAAACCTGTCAAAGAGAGGTACATTAAATTTTAGCTGATCCCTTGTAGCTTACTTATGATACTTTCATATTCACATTTTTGGTACCGAGATTCTATCCTCCTATCCTTTTGAGGGTTGATCATAACTTTTGGTATCGGTAGCCTTTCATATTTATCTTATATCTATATTGGAAATGTTGTTATATTCCGCAAGCTTTGTGGTGGTTTTTCTTTTCCAGGTGAAAATGAAGGTGAGTAGATCACTTAAATTGATGAGGGGTGCTGCAATTCGCACAAGGAAACTAGCCAGAGACATGATGATATTCTGGAAGAAAGTTGATAAGGAGATGGTACTCTTCTTTTTCCTTTGTTAAATTCTTTGAGTAGAACTTGGGTTTTAAAGGGCTTTGACGGCATAGCATCTTGCAAAAACGCAAATTTATTTGTTTTTTCAGTAGAGAGCAAAGAAGATATCTCCCTCTCTCTCTCTCTGTCTCTCTCTCTCAGTATATAGACATCTATCTCTCTATCTATATACATATATCTATCTAACTATAAATCAACTTTGATGTGTATCGTGTTCGAAAGAATCCTCCATGTTCATGCATGTATACATGCTGTTGTAAATTATACGTTTCTATGATCCTTGGTGGTATGCGCATGAAGTGTGTGCATTGTCCAACTATACAAGTGTAATGGCTGTTCTACCATCTTATTTGACTTACAAGCTTTTATTTGCTAACTGCCTATTTGTTGACATGATATGTCATCATAGCTGCTACCCTCTATGCTGAAAGCCAAAGATGAAAAGCATTTGGGTGATTAACAAGAGAAGCATTTTACATCCATTGGGGCAATTTTTCAAGAGTAGTGCTTTTATGGTATTATAGATACACTTGCCCATTTCTTGATCTTTTTTTATTTTTTATTTTATGTTGTGGCCTTTATTTGTCAATTTCCAGCATAGTATGGAACTTTAGCATGACACTTGAACTCAGTTGTGAATTTCAAGAGCAGAATTATTTGATGGGTTTTTGGATAACTTGTGCGTCCATGGCTTGATGCCATGGAACTAAAAATCTGCCGTTACGTAATGGTATTGGTGGACGGCGCTCCTGTTACAGGCGTTTTGTAATGGAGGATGTTGAGACACATCTGTTGCGGCCAATATGTGGCTGTAATGGGTCCGTAATGGGCGTTACGGCATAACAGCGACTGTAACGGTCGTTACCATCCATTACACATGAACAAAAACTGATGGAAAGAGAAAGAAGGACGAGGTCACCATCGCCGACTCCTTGGTCGAGCCTCTATTGGTGTTGCCTTTCACCGTCTGAGAAAAAATATGACTGTCGGTATTCGATCTGTGGTCTTTTGTAAGTTGTAACTATGCAGTGATTGTGTCTGGTGGTGTGCTTCTCCTTCACGGCTTCAGATCTAGAGGGCAGGCTTCTCTCTCTCTACCCTTCGTGCTTTGAGTCATTGAGGTGTGGGCTGAGTCATTTATTGCATGTTGATCATTGTGACTTTTAGTCTTTCAAGATTCAGATGCATCAAGAGACCTTTTAAGTCTTAACTCAAGACTGAGTTAAAGAACTCAGGTAATTAATATTAATTCCAAAGCCAACAACCTGGGAACTCTCGTTTTTTTAACTCCAAAGTTTGATTTGATTGAGTTATATTATAGTGTTTATGGTATTATTCTGTAAATGTTAGATGTAAGTTGATTACAATTCATTGTAATTATTTAGAATAATAGAATAAATTATTTGGAGGTCAAAAAAGTGCATAACTATAAAATTCATATAAGTTTGCTAATTTAAAAAAAAAATTCACGACATTGGTGACCGCATCCTGGTAAGTAACAACTGTGATGCCCGCGTTTGTTACATGGCGTCCACGTCTTGGTTTGTGACCGCCATTTAGTTCTATGTTTGACTGTCAGACGAGATAAAGAACATTATTACAGAAAAGAACTACTCTATTGAGAGACTGTTTTGAGGTTATACGAATCTATTATCATAAATAATTTCACCGGAATATTTCTCTACCATTTAATCCCACTTTTTGCAGGCAGAAGTGAGGAAAAGAGAGGAAAGAGAAGCTGCAGAAGCTTTGAAGCGTGAACAGGAGCTTCGTGAAGCAAAAAGGCAACAGCAGAGGCTCAATTTCCTGTTGTCACAAACAGAACTTTACAGTCATTTTATGCAAAACAAGTCTACTTCACAACCCTCTGAAGTGTTGCCTGTGGGTGATGGTAAATTGAATGACCAAGAAATGCTTTTGAGTTCTTCAGGAGCTATGCCTGGAGATGAAGAAGATTCTGAGGAGGCTGAACTGAAAATGGAGGCATTAAGAGCTGCTCAAGATGCAGTTTCCAAGCAGAAAAAACTGACAAGTACATTTGATAGTGAATGTTTGAAGCTGCGGCAAGCTGCTGATTTGGGGGCCTCTGAGCCGGATGCATCAATTGCAGGATCTAGTAACATAGATTTATTGCATCCGTAAGTTCCCCTGCACTGCACTCCTCCCCCCCCCCAAAACTTTTTTTTCCTATTCCTTAATGTATTAAGATGTTGGAGGCATTTCATTTCCCCCCCTTCCGTTAGTCTATTGAAACCTTCCATTGCATTGCTGTCAGCTCGACCATGCCCATAAAATCATCAGTGCAGACACCAGAGTTATTTAAAGGTTCACTCAAAGGATATCAGCTAAAAGGCCTTCAGTGGCTGGTAAATTGTTATGAGCAGGTAGTAGGACAGTCCAGATAGAGCAGCTCTTTTTTCTTTGTAAACACTTGCATATATTTCTACGTGTATGTTAACTTCTGCTGGTCTGATATCTTCTAGGGTTTAAATGGTATTCTTGCTGATGAAATGGGCCTGGGAAAGACTATCCAAGCCATGGCTTTCTTGGCTCATTTGGCTGAGGTAAGTAAACTACTTGGTTATATTTTGAAAGTTTCTAGTAGTATCACGGATTGGTTATGTGCTTGGAGGTTTTTAATAGTAACTTGGACTGGTTATGCCATCCAGGAAAAAAATATATGGGGGCCATTTCTGGTTGTCGCACCTGCTTCTGTCTTGAACAACTGGGCTGATGAAATTAGTCGTTTCTGCCCTGACTTGAAAACTCTTCCCTATTGGGGTGGGCTTCAGGAACGGATGATACTTAGGAAAAACATAAACCCAAAGCGTCTCTATCGTCGGTAAGTCCGCTATCATGGGTTCATTTCCTTCCTTAACTAAACGTTATTATGTTTTTCTTTTCCTTCTTGGTAAGACGAGAAAATGATATATCTTTTTGGCTTTTGCATGGTATTTTAGTGTTTTTTGGATTCTAATCTCTATAAGCATATAATAAATGTTGTCTCATTAATAAATGCCCTTATTCTAGAAATGACAGGTATGGACATGGGTATCCATGTTTGATGCAGAAGAAAGATGCTTGACCTAAGAGACTAGAACATAGAGTGAGTGTTAGAATGTCAATCTTAAAAATATGAAGAAGTTGGGAGTGATTGAATGATTTTGTGAAGATGGTGAGTGCATAGGTATGTATGTATACGAGCTAAGAGTTATTCAATGTAATTCAAGCACTGCAAATAATGAATTCATTTTAGTTAAATATTTTCACTTGTAGGATCCCAGCACTGTAGCTTAATATATGTATAATTTACTGTGGAACTGGTCCTCACTGGTGTAGCTGGCCAACCGAGTTGTGTGAGGCTCTGCTATTCAGCTAGAAGTAGAGCTCATAGGTTTAACTGCTAACATGGACTGGCCTAGATACAAGGGGAGTGGTTTTACGTGGTTGCCTTTTTTGATGGGCATTTAGGGCCAGTAGGGCAATAACAGTTAACTAGCAAAGGAATGAAAATGTTAACAAACAATATGCTTTGGACTGATGCTCCTTAAAGAAGGCTGAACTTGCTCCCAGTGGCATGGAGAATAGACCTTTTTATTCTTTTAAATTTATAGTCAGCAGCAAAATCAGAGGTTCTCTGTAAGGTTGGCTGAAGATTTGGGCTGTGCTAGTATGACCAGGTTTGCTAAAGATATTAAGAAATGCAATAAAATGAAAAAAGAAAAACAGAAGGGATGGTCAATCCAGCACTCATGTTTTGCAATCTACAGATTTACCCCCATTCTTCTCACTAACCTCCAAAATGTGGACCCATAGCAGGTACATGCCCTAGGGGTAAGGGTGACAAACTAATTGCATAAGGGAACAAACTAATTGCATCATGTTTGACAGAAGTGCCTCCAACAAAATGGATAGTGGCACCAGAGTTGTGCATGCAATGGGATTTGACATATTTCTGGAAGGGCGTCTGACATGGCAAAGAATTTTATAGACTATCCTCGTTATTTAGAATGCTTAATGGTCTTGTCTTTAGTAATTTTAATACGGAACAACAAATTCCATCTTTTTTTTTTCTTTTGATTAGTAAAGGTAAATATGCTAAAGGCGGCAAAAGGGGCGCAACCTCTGTACATTTTGCATATACAAAATCAAGGCCCAAAGCCCTTGATGATATCCAATTCACTGTCAAATCAACAAAAGAAAATGAAGATTAAAAAACTTCCCTTTGAATCAAAAGTAAAAACTAAGAAGTAAAGACATCTTCAACCTATTTAACCCTATATGTACATCGTCAAAAGTGCACCTAATGTTTTCTCCCTCCACAGACCACATCAAACACAAGGAAGCCACTCTCCAAGTTTGCTTTACCCTCTTTAAAAGGCACCCACCTGCCCAACACTCAATATAACTATATAACCCATGGAACTCCAAAAGAAAAAAAAAGAAAAGAAAAAAAGAATCTATTCCACAAATCTGTAATTACCTCACCATGTAGAAGTAAATGATCCACCGATTCCTCTGCCTTTCTACACATGCAGCAACACTAATTAGGACAAGAGGATTGAGTGTCCTACTTTGCCTAAAATATTTAGGGAAAAACATGAAAGAGCCAAAAAAATGGCAAACAAGGCAAGGAAAGTAATGACGGAAAGAAACTTCTGACCCCGACAAAATGCAGAACCTTACGAACCATATAGAAGGGTGATTGGCTGTTTCGGAAATTGGCAGTATTCAGATATCGTCTCAAACCAAAATTCTAGAAAAGGATACCATTTTTATATTAGTGTCTTGAAAGCAAATAACAACTCTTGCATTTGGAAGCTTCAAAGAGTAATGCACCTAAAAACCATCTAGACTTCAAAACAACCCTAAATTATGAGGGCCCATATATGATTAACTACTCCCTATGTTACAAGAACTCTTCTAAATTAATAAAGTATTGTGTCAAGCACTTGACACTTGAGTTAGGGTATGAGATATGGGTTTGACATGTCTAGTTAGAGATGCTCCAACAAATATGTTAGTAGAAGATTTTACCATGAAACTATAACTAAGAACTCCCATTTTATGCATTAAAAAAATTTATGAAATTTTGGAGTGTCCCAATGTCCTTGAACATGAGAATTAGATGAACTCGACACATAAAACATATACTTACACCTGACACCTATATGGAGTCCATGTGTTAAGTCACTAGTGGGCCTAAAAACTTAAAAGCCTTTTAAGTCAAGGCCTCAACAATGTATATCAAGCTAACACCCCCACATATCGAGAGACAAGCAGGCATAACAAAACAAGTGCACGAACAGAGTGCAAAAGGGGGAGCACATGTGTGCCATGAGACTTGAACTAAGGACATCTTGGAACCAGAGCTTTGATACTATGTTAGGTCACCATTTGACCTAAAACCTTAAGCCATTTGGTAAGGGCCCCAACATTGTATATGACGCTAATGGAGTCCATGTAACATAGACTACCTTAGACATTTGCCAACTTGTGCAGTTTGCTTCTTGGGACAGCTTCCTGTTAAAAATTCTATTCCTACTTCCTCTTTCTGGCCATTAATCAAAGAAAGTTGCCATGTATTGTCTTTGTATTAAATAATAAACTCAACTTTTCTCTTGTCAGGGAAGCTGGATTTCACATTCTCATTACCAGCTACCAATTGCTAGTGTCTGACGAGAAGTACTTCCGGCGTGTGAAATGGCAATATATGGTATTAGATGAAGCCCAGGCAATCAAAAGTTCAAACAGGTTTGAACTTACATCTTTGAAGTGACTGTGTGGCTTGACCTAAATAGTTCCTTTGTAGAAGCAAAATGTATCTGAAGATGTGTGTTCATCAGTGACTCTACTCTTTTAATCTGGATTGAGTAGTGAGCTTTTTGTTTGCCTCCCCCGCCCATGTGTTCCTCTGTTCTTAAAGCCACTGTTATTCCTTTCTTCTGTATTTTCAACGGAAGTTTGTAGAAGTTTGGTATACAGGTTGATGATTACAATGTCTAAACTTATGCCTGTATTTTATATCATCCATAGCACAAAAGTTTAACATGTGGCCACTGCAATCTTTTAGAGCTATAGGGTCACACTTGTACTTCCTTTTACTCATATCTCTAATTAACTTTGATCCTACAGTATAAGGTGGAAGACACTGCTCAGTTTTAATTGTCGAAACCGCTTGCTGCTGACTGGTACACCAATCCAGAATAACATGGCAGAGTTGTGGGCTTTACTACATTTCATTATGCCGACCTTATTTGACAGTCATGAACAGTTCAATGAGTGGTTTTCAAAAGGGTATGTTTCCTTACAGAAGAGTGATCTATCTTCTACAAATTTAACTGGTGAACTATGAACATTCCTTTCATATTTCTTTATCATGTATAAACAGGATCGAGAGCCATGCGGAACATGGGGGCACTTTAAATGAGCACCAGCTTAACAGATTGGTGAGTAGGCCTTTAGTTTCTAAAATTGCATTGTGAATATAGCAAAATAAATTGTTATTTGGGGCAGTTCTGGTTGCACGTCTTATGCTGTTGTCTGCGGAGCCGAGAGAATTTTTTTCCTTTTTTGGTTTGGGGGAAAGAAACTAGAAAAAAATTCTGCATACTTTTGTTTGAGGAACATGTTAGAACCATCACAGGGAAATCCCCCTAACTGAAGTTCGTATTTCAGTTTCCTTTTGCAATCTGGTTTTCATCTTGGAATTGCTACATCTCGTTGTGGATCAATCCATTGGTTCAATTTGGGATCACACTCTACAAGTGATCATCTCGTTTTTCTTATTCATGAAACTAATTAAAAAAAAGTTGAAATTTCTTTTCTTCTAGGGCTTAAATGTTGATATAGCATCTTTTTTTTTTTTTTTAGGTAATGATATAACATCTTGTCACTAAGTAATAAGGAAAAACCCAGCAATGACACCTTGCACACCTAATGAGTGACAAAAAAAAAAAAAAAGAAACTATAAATGTCATGACCCAGGATCCACATGGTACAATATTGTCTGCTTTGGGCCTTGGTCCACACGGCTTTAAAATGCATTGTTTCAAGTAGATTCAAATGCCTACATATATGGCACTTCACTTCCACTTCGCGATGTGGGACTCAACTCATAGCACCGTCTAACCTGCAACCCCTCACTTCACCCTAATTAAGAGGTCTTTTTGGTCTTGGGCATCATAGTCTACTCCCCTTGGGGCCACACGTCCTGTGAGGTCGAGTCTGTACACTTCTGTCTGGTCTAGGCTCTAATATCATTCTGTCACGACCTAGGATCCACGTGGTACAATGTTATCCGCTTTGGGCTTTGGCTCGCACGACTTTAAAACCCGTTGTATCAAGTCGATGCAAGTGCCTACATATATGGCACTTCACTTCAACTTTGCCAGGAGATATAGGACTCAATTCATAGCACCACCTCACCCCACTTAAGAGGTCTTTTGGTCTGCAACCCCTCACTTAACCCGACTTAAGAGGTTTTTCTGGTTTCAGGCGTTACAATAAATACCTGGGGTGACTTGTTTTTGTTATGTGGCTTTGTGTATAAGGGATTGATTTGTCCGCTCTTATCTCCATAAAAAGCTCCCATCTCTTCTTTCTTTCCCTGTTTTTGGATACCCTTCCATCTTCTCTCTTGGTAATTCATTACCCATGCTATATGTACTCACTCTCTGTTTAAGTTCAAAGCCAATAAATCTTGCCTCACATTTTCTGGAAGATTTCAATTTGATCCTCTGGTTGCTCTGGATTCCGCAGCTTATCTCAACTAACCTTAGTTCCAACTATTTGGAACACCTACAAGGATTTGTCTTCTCCTATGGGTTCCTTGTGAAGTAATCTCACATCCTTAATTTATGTGTTTGGTCTTCCCCTTTCCCTTTTGGCACCTTCAACTTGGACCAACTCATCCATATGTGCTGGCATGTTAGTTGGTCTACTTTGCATGTCACATACACTGTCAAAATGATAATATCTCAACTTAGTTGGAAATAGTGCCGCTTCTGATTCCCCTTGTTTGCCATTTATCTCTTGTTCTATCTATTCTTATAATGCCTCTGGTCCATATGACATCCCCATGTTGCTAAACTTATTGCAAATGCTATATCTTTGTTGGCCAACTTTCCATCTTATCTTTGTGACTTAATTCTACATCTTCACCCACCTCAACCCCAACAACAACAACAAGAAGAAGTAAAACCAAAACCAAAAACGAAACATCTATCCTCTCTGGTGATGAGTCACTATACAATCATATTTAGGTCTACTGCAATGCATAAATTCTGAATAAATCTTGAATATATCAGTTAGATTTTGCTATAGGTTTTGAGTATTGGGCAGGGTTGAGATAGACGGAGGGATAGCTTTTGGTTGCCCTATTTTCAGGTCGAATACTCAAAATATGACGTTTTTGTTAAATATCAAGAAGAGAGTGTACAGGTTGCTAAATTGCATTATGGCATACAAAAATATTGAAGTGATTGGCATAGTATGCAAGATATTTCTTCAGAAGTTGAGATATGGCGATATTTGGAGTTTTTGTTTGGAAAGAAGAACACCACCCCACCCCCCCCCTTTTTGTCTTTTTACTTTTCTTAGCTATTGACAAAAAACTGGACTTTCTGCCAACTTTATCTTTGGAAATTTTATCACATAGTACTACAATACAAGAAGGACATTGACATTTTCTGCTTTTATTCTTTAGACTGCCTTTTGTTTTTAAATTCAACTACAATAATGGTTTTAGTCTGTCTGCGCTTCACTACAATTCTCTTTGCTCCTTGCAAGCTATTAACTTGCAAGACTAATGGGCAATGCTGCTTCTTTTTCTTTTTTTCTTTTTTTTTTTTCCCTTTCCTTTCTCTTTCATTGTCATTTTATTGACTGTTTTGAACAATATACTACCCAGTAGTTATTTGGACACCATAGAGATCATGTACTTGATATCGACCTTTTATTTACACATTGGTGGTGTAGATATTGAGTAAAATTATAACAATGTCTTCTGAAGTCATAAAAAAAAAACTTTCAACATGTTGCTACTAGTTTCGGTTATTTTTTCCACAATGATTGCAATATTGGATACTTCTGTTGATAGCTCTATTGATATCTTCATATTTTGAGACCTTGATATGAGAGTTAATGTAGATGGATTTTGTTCCTTGGTTGTTTTCATTGAGCGAAAAAAGCATCAAAGCGATGGCACCTCTATACAAAGAAAAAAGGGAAAAGAAATTAGAAAAGTTCACTTATACATCTACATCTCTACGCGAATTAAGAAGCTCTACAAAATCCAAAAACTGATCAAGAGTTGGGTAGACTACTCTTGACTCCCAAATATATTGCTAAGCTTCCACATATTTTGTTTAGTCCTGGTTCACCTGAAAATTATATTCATGACTATCTCTGTAGTTCTATCTTGGAATTGACCATTAGCAGGTTGCTACTAAATCTGTCTTTAAAAGTAGCATGCACGATACACCAGATTCCTAATCGTACAAGATGCTTCCCATGTTACTGTTCTTCTTTCCAGTGGGAATGGAATGCTTGAATGGATAAGAATTGTTAGCTTGATGCCATTGACATCCAAATTCCACATTGTATCATGTTCAAGACAGTTACACATAACATATGGTTGATATTTTAATTACTTTCTGGATGTGGCCAATTTTGTTATTTTTTGTGTTGCTACATAGTTCGTATATTCCTGTTTTAAGAAGATTGCAATTCTTGATTTTGACCAAATATGGTCGTGTTGTTGGGAAAATATGAAAATTTCTATGTAGATGATTAGAATTGATCTGGATTTTATGAAGAAGTGTTTCTCATACATATTTTGGCTGCTTTCCTTTAACAGCATGCCATCCTAAAGCCTTTCATGCTGCGGCGGGTTAAGAAAGACGTGGTTTCGGAGTTGACCACTAAAACTGAGATCACAGTGCACTGCAAATTGAGTTCGCAGCAGCAAGCTTTGTATCAAGCTATAAAGAACAAGATATCTCTTTCTGAGTTGTTTGACAGCAAGCGTGGGCATCTTAATGAGATAAAAATTATGAACTTAATGAATATTGTAATTCAGCTGAGAAAGGTATTTTATTAGTCTTCTTGTTGTTCTTGCTTTTGCGTGGTATATCTTTGTTTGCATAGTAAGTGTCTTAAATGTGGATCTTTTGTGAGAATTTTACGTGCCTTTGACGTCAAATGTTCTAAACTTTAGGAATTGTCTTCCATCAATGAGTGTTTCTTTTCTATGATTATGGCAGGTTTGCAACCATCCTGAGTTATTTGAAAGAAATGAAGGAAGTTCATACCTTTATTTTGGAGAAATTCCAAATTCCCTTTTGCCCCCTCCCTTTGGGGAGTTGGAGGACATATACTACTCTGGAGGTTGGAATCCTATTACATACAAGGTACTTTCTAAAGCTGTATTTGTTTTTGTTCCTGTTATCATTCTTATTTGCAGATTCTCTTGTAGTGTTGCTAGTTTGGCTTTGCTGTCCACTTCTTTGTCCCTATGTCTTGCACTTCCAGAGTATGCAATAAATAAGAAGACAAGTAGGGATCCTTAAGCATGCATATGGAGAAGTGGGTTGGCTGGGCTTTTTTTTGGGATGTGTGTGTGTGTTTGGTTGGTGGGGGGGGGGGGGGGGGGGGGGGGGGGGGGGGGGGGGGGGGGGGGGGGGGGGGGGGGGGGTGGGGGGGGGGGGGGGGGGGGGGGGGGGGGGGGGGGGGTGGGGGGGGTGAGGGGGGGGGGGGGGGGGGGGGGGGGGGGGGGGAGGGGAGGGGGGGGGGGGGGGGGGGAGGGGGTGGTGGGGGGGGGGGGGAGGGGGGGGTGGGGGGGGTAGGGGAATGCTTATTTGTGGGACTGCAAATTTGTGCATGCATATGGAGGTTTGATGCATTTTTTTTGGGTAAGCAATGTGAATTCATTCCCAATTAGTTGGAATAAGGGTTTGATGAGTTAGCTGAATAAAAGTTACAAGGGTCTCAAGGAACAGGTAGCAATAATAGAGGGGGTAAGGAAAGCATCAAATGATTCAATATCTTTTGGATGTCCTAATTTTCTGTTGTGCTTGGAAGTTTACGTGTGAAATTGTGAATGCATTGCAGGTTTGTGTTCCTTGTATATTTATCGGGTGAGAGTCATGAGACTTGCATAATGTCCGTCACCTTCTTGCAAGTTGTGATAATCGGTAGTTTTAATCGTGATCAGTATAATTAATTATGTGATAATATGAATTAATTATATAAATATCTCTAATTAAGTTAAGGACAAAAATATAATTAATTAAGTTTTTTTTTTGAAGGAAAAAAAAAAAGACAAACTCTCTACATGTTGGACAAGTGTCCAACATGTACAAGGCCACCAAGATGCATATTTTTGTCTTGCTTGCAAATAAATCAACTCATATATATCAGATTGGAAGTGTTAGTTCGTGCAAGAAGATAAGGAAGAGAAAAAAAAAAAAAAAAGAAAGGAGTTCGGCTGAGTGGTGAAGGAGGAGGAAACGAAAAAGAAATCACTCAAGCTTCTAAGGTATAGCTTTACAGAGTTTTAGTTGTTCATAATCTTGCATACATTAGTCTAAATACACTGAAAATGGAGGTGATGGTTGAAACACCATGAAAATGGAGTCTTACGTTCATGAGCATAAACCATAGAATTTTCTTGAATTTTAATGCAACCAGTTAGTAGGCTAGGTGTTAAACATCTTAATTTAGTCTTTTATGACCTTGGAATGATCTGGGTTAATGAGAAAAGTGGAGGAAAATTCGTTGCAGGTTTAAAAGAGAACTTATGATTGCACTGCTGACTTTCAGAGTTATTTTGAGGCACAAAACGGCTGTAATTTTGAATTCTATCCGCGTTGGGTTGTAGAACTTTTTGAGATCTTCAATTTCGACACAAGAATCGCCCAAAAAGGTTAAGAAACGAGGGAGAAAGGGCCAAATTACAGTAGGGCGTCGAATCTAGCCGAATTAGGGTTCCAGGGAAGAGAAGATGAATAGTGTTTTCGGTGCACGCCCACTCTCGGCCTAGGGTGTGTGGGGATGAGTGTCACATCAGTTTTTGGCATTTTTTAAAATACTCTTCGGGTTAAAAGAAAATTTTCGATATATTATAAGGCTTGATCCGGGATACATGGGTATTTTTAATGAATTGTTTAGTGTAAAATTAAGGTTAAAATATCAAATGAATTAGGAAAATTATGAAAAAATTATGGGAACTCTTGTTCAGTCCCTAAAACACTCAGAAAAAAGTGTATGATTTTTCTTATTTGGAAAAATTAATTTGAATTTATGAAGTTAAAATATACTTAAAGTTCCCTTTTAAGAGATTGAAAAATAGTTTTACCCTGAACTCATATTAATGGAGTTAAATACAGTATGCATAAATTAATTTAGTCACTTTGGAAATTATTACAATTTTTTTAAGGAATTATATCTAATTTTAGTTTAATAATGAGATTAATTAAGGAAAATTAATCACTTCAAATAGTATAAAATCACTTAATATAATTTCAGTAAAATTTGGCATATTGGTGTGAGTTTCGAGAAAACTTTGAAGACACTATCTGAATTACTCGAATAATCATGTAGGGGATACGGATTCCAATTACTGCAATTTGAATTTTTGAATATATGAAACTCTATTTTGTCCATATTCTATATGAATTGTTTTTCAAATGAGATAGTTGTTAAATGATTATGTTTTTAAGAAAAAGGATGAATTGAGGATTGAATTGTAATGGTGTGCCCTGTGTCTGGGCCTCTTGAAGACACAAGAGCCAGCTATCAGGCCAGTGTGGTATGCAGGAGTATAAGTTGTGCTTCTGGGTGTGGTGTGACAAGCTTGAATTAAATGCCTAATTGATAGGCTTGTTGAATTATAATGGTGTGCCACGTGTCTGGGCCTTATGATGACATGAGAGCCAGCTACCTGACTGGTGTGGTATGCTGGAGTATAAAGTGTGCTTCCAGGCGTGGTGTGAAGCGTATGTCCCTTTTTAACAGGCTTGTGTGATCTGTTAATCCTCAATTAACATGCGTTGAAAATTGTGCTTATTTTATAATATACATAATCTTATGTATTGCAAAAGCATTTGAAAATTAACACGACAACTGAATTATTTATTTACAAGCTATCTCATAATTGGTCAATTGAGTTACAAATTAAACTTATTGTGTTCTTGGACTATACACTGCTATTGAGCTTCATAGTTCACCCCGTTTTATGGGTAATGATTCAAATGACAGGTGTGATAACCAAGTTGGATTTCTAGTTGGATCTGGGTAATCAGGTGAGACCGTAAAGTTTTGAGAGTTGGATACAGTACTTGATGTATAGTAAGTAGTGTGAAATATAACTAGTACTTTTGTAACAGTACAACCAGCCTGTAATATAGATGTTTTGTTTGAGACGTGGTATTGTAATATAACTCATAGTTTCTGGTTTGTATATGAGTTAAGATTTAATATAAATTAGCAAGTATTATCATGCCCTTAAATGATCCAAGAGAATTGGAAAATTTTGGGGTGTGACACAAGTTGCATAACCTCTTACTTGTATTGTATGCTGATTTTAAGTGAACATAAACTCAACTCAAGCTGGGATCTAAAGCAAAGTATTGCCGACAGATCTTGATTTTAAGTGAACATAACCTCAACTCAAGCTGGGGTTAAAGCAAAGTATTGCCGACAGATCTTGGAAAGAAAGAGTCTTGTCATCTTGTTTTTGTAGTTCTAGTACTTTTACCAGGGGGCATATCAAGAACCAAACTGAACTAAATCCAATGTCGAAGGTTCATTTAGTCTGGTTCTCCATTGATTTCAGTCAGGACTTGGTTCCATTTTTTGTAGAATCGTTACCCCTTTGGTTTGGGAGATCAGTCTATTCGAACCAACCCAGGAAACAAGTTCTTTGAGTGAGAAGTTTTCCCTACTTGTTTTCCTGCTCATATTTCTGTGTCCATTCAGTTTAGGAGTGCTTTACAAAGAGCAAGAATTTGTTGCTCATGTCCATTGTGGGAAACTTGAACAGCAGTTAGTTATTCCTTCTTTGAAGCTTTGTGTTGCATCAAGTGAGAAATAAAGGTTTCCTTTTTCACCCTTCCATATAAGCAGCCTCTCAAGTCTCAAACGCTCCTTGCTTATTTCTTTGACATGCTAGCTCCTAGGACACTATGCATGGTTCTATCATGTATTATTTTGTGTGTAGTGTAGAAGTCGAAGTCTATTAATTCAGTGGCTCCAGCAGGAACATTAAATGCAAGACCAATAGAAAAGAGGACATGAATGCATACCCTCATAATTGATCAATAGAATTGTGTTTTCCCAATTTGCATTATCAATGTGCATTTATCTATTTGATGTTCAGGCTCTTCATAATATGTGCAGTAACATATCTACACATGTATAGACATTATCTCGCTTTATGATGTCTGAAGGTTTTCTATATTGCCTTTCAGATACCAAAACTGCTATACCAAGAAGTTGCCCGGAGTTCCGATACACTTTGTTCTACATTACAGCATGGTGTTAGTAGAGAATCATTTGAGAAACATTTCAACATTTTCTCCCCGGAAAATGTTTATCGATCTATGCTTCCAGAGGGGAATAGCTCAGTTGGGTGTTTTGCTAAAAGTGGAACATTTGGGTTTGCTCATTTGATCGATTTGTCCCCAGCAGAGGTGGCATTTTCGGCAACTGGTTCTTTTATGGAGAGATTATTGTTTTCTATAATGAGATGGGATCAGGAATTTCTGAATGATATCCTCAACTTGCTTATGGAAGCTGAGGATGATGATCTTGGTTGTAATCAATTTGAGAGGGAAAAAGTAAGAGCAGTCACACGAATGTTGCTGTTGCCATCAAAGTCTCAGACCAATCTACACCGAAGGAGACTTGCAACAGGTCCTGGGGATGCTCCATTTGAGGCTTTAGTCATGTCACATCAGGATAGGCTTCTATCCAACATCAGGCTTCTTCATTCAGTCTACGGTTTCATTCCGAGATCCAGAGCACCCCCTGTAAGTTCCCTTTCTTTTGTGTTTTTATTTTATTTTATTTTTTTTAATTCATTATCAGGAAGTTTCACTAATATTGGCATCTCTCTACATTTTTTCTCATGTGCTTGATAGATAAATGCCCACTGCTCGGATAGAAACTTTGCTTACCAAATGCTTGAAGAACTACATCAACCTTGGGCTAAGAGGTTGTTAATTGGGTTTGCACGCACATCTGACTGTAATGGCCCTCGGAAGCCGGGTGGTCCTCCTCACCATTTGATTCAAGAGATTGACTCTGAGCTACCTGTTTCACGACCTGTGCTGCAGCTGACATACAAAATATTTGGTTCATGTCCACCCATGCAAAGCTTTGACCCTGCAAAGATGCTGACAGTAGGACTACTCGTTCACTTCAAGTTTTCTCTTAGTCTTTTATGGCTGTATATATTATGGGCATGTTTGAAACAATGCTGAAGTTGAAATTTCAATTTATGCTATCTTAGGACTCTGGGAAGCTTCAGACACTGGATATACTGTTGAAACGCTTGCGGGCAGAAAATCACCGTGTTCTTTTATTTGCACAGATGACAAAAATGCTGAATATTCTTGAGGTATTCTCTCTCTCTCTCTCTCTCTCTCTCTCTCTCTCTCTCACGCACACACACACACACAACACGCGCGCACGCACACGCACTTCTTGATAGCCAATGGTCTCCATGTGGGACTTGATAATGAAAAAGGAACTCCGTTTGGTTATGGTCCCGTTTTCTGTTTTCTGGTCTCTGGTCTGGGAAATCACATTTGGCGTGCTGTTTTTCTATTCACGTTTTCTGTTTTTGGTCTCTGGTCAACACGCGCGCTAATCGCAAAAAGCGCACTTCTTGATGTTCTCAATGGTCTGGTCCCATGTTTGGACTTGATAATTGAAAAATGGGAACTCCGTTTGTGTTATGAGTCCCGTGAAACTTTCTCCACAAATGTTTTCCGGTCTCTGGTCTGGGAAATCACATTTGGCGTGCTGTTTTCTAATCTTGGCTTCACGAAACAAGACCAAAAAGCCAGAAATTTTGAGAACAAAAAAAAAAATGTTCTCGATGGTCTGGTCCCGTTTTGTACAAAAATTGAAAGCATGAGGATATTATTACTGTGCACTTATGAGCCAACATGAACTCCTCTCCACAAATTCTTTACCGACTCTCCTCCACAAATTTCTCACTGACCAGTCTTCTTCTCCACCTCCATTCCACTGTGTTGTTTGTCTTCTGACTCCACTTGCTTTGTGCAACGGCTCCTCCCACGGTGCTTCTCATCGATGAGAGCCACCAACTGTGATGACCCGTGCAATGTCAGCCATGCTGCCAAAGAGGGGCTGTGAATATTCCCTCCCCTATGTAGGGTTGTGACTCATATATTAATGTTCCGTAAGGTTATAGATTTGGGGTTGCTGATTATTGCTTTTTGGTGTTTTCGATCTGCCCTTTTTTCTTTTTTCAGATTCCTCTACAAAGTTCTTAAAGAAAGGTGTAGGGATTGTGAATCTTTTTGGGGTTTGTGATGCCGATTTACAATAAGGGTTGTACATCTGGGTTTGCTAATGGTTTTTGGTGTTTTCTTCATGATATATTAATGTTCCGTAAGGTTATAGATTTGGGTTTGTTGCTGATTTTGCTTTTTGGTGTTTTCCTGCCCTTTTTTCTTTTTTCTGCAATTGTTCTCCAACTCCGGCTGCCATCAACCACCGTGAAAGCCCTCCACTTCCATTTATGGAAATTCTACACCAAACACATTCCTTTTTTTTTTTTTTTTGTTTTTTTGATAAGTAAACAAGTATATAGAAAGCAAATGCCAGAAAGGGGGGGAACCTTGTACAGAAGGCAAAAACAAACAGCCTAAAAACCAATCCCCTCAAAGCCTATATATCTACAGCCATATGCAAATTGCCCAATAACTCCACAAAAGAAGATAAGCACAAAGGAACCGATTCAGACATCCAAAAAATAAGGACACAAGAATGAATCCTTTTACACTATGTATTGGATGCTCCACTCCTTCAAAAGCTCTGCAATTTCTTTCCTACCATATATTCCACATAACACAAAGTCGGCTGACATCCCAAAACCTTCTAACATCTCTTCGCGGACAGCTGTGACCCCAAGAAGACATTAAAGTCGCAACTGAGAAAGGCATCACCGACTCTACCCCAAGTAGAGCAAACACCATACTCCAAATATCCCTAGCAACTGGACAGTGGAGAAGGAGATGATTAACCGACTCCTCACCATGCTTACACATATAGAACCAATCCAAAATAATTTTTTTCCTCTTAACTTATCAATAGTCAGAATAGCCTCCCTCGAGGCCGTCCACACAAAAAAGGCCACCTTGGGAGGAGCTCTAGTCTTCCAAATACCTTTCCAAGAGAACGGACACAAACACATTCTTCTTGTTTTATGTTTTCAAAACCAATTTTAGCAAATGTTTTCGATCTGTAATCCCGACAATTTTGCGCATATCTTCGGTGGATTTTCTTTCTTTGAAGAAGAGAAGAAATTTTTAAATGCGGTGGATGAAACCGTTCTTGAGAACAATTTCTGAAGACATGTTCTTGGGACTTTTGAAACCATTACCAAATTGAGCCTAGAAACTCGTTTTAGCCAAGCTTGCATTACATTTGAACGACTATTTTTGGATTCTGTAATCCCGACAGATGCCTGCGTACATATCTGTGTGGCTATTTTCTTTCTTTTGTTTTTTTTTTTTTTCTTTCAATGGATCTTGTTGCCTCTCGATGATGAAACATGTTCTAAACTGTTTAAGAATCTCTATTTTGTACAAAAGGTTTAGAAGTCACTGAAGAATGAGAAAATTATTAAAGGAGGGCAATTTTCATTTCTGATAAATTTCCATTTGCAGTAACTTGGACCCTTAAATTGGAGAGAACTTTGGATGGAAATGTTGGTCGAGATACATTAGTTATCAAATGCTATGTTACCTGGACTCGGGTACGGGTATCGGGTGTGGGTACTTGTTCAAGTGTCGGATTTATCTAATTCTCATGTCAAGGACATGGCTGAATTTCATAATTTTTAAATACTTCTTTTGTTTTTTTAAGGTAAAATGGCATTTACAAGCTAAAATATAGCATTTCATACATAAAATGAAAGTGCTATGCTTACTTTTATAGTAAAATTAATTAGTTATACATCCTTGTTAAATCCGTATTCAACTAATGTCAAGTATTGAATGTCGAGTGTCAAGTGTCCGACCCGAGTTCTTTTCTAGGTAACATAAAAATGGCATAATTAACATAGATCAAGTACTAAAAATATAGCATTTCATACATTGAAATGAAAGTGTGATCTATGCTTAATTGCTCTTGAATATAGTAAAGTCTGCCGAATTAGTTAACATCCATTGTTAAATCCGTATTGGTAAAAATGTCAAGTATTGAATTAGGAGTTTAGTCAATTGTGTCCGACCCGAGTTGGGAAGGCTGTTGCAAATAAACGTTAGAAGAGTCTAGGTAACATAGATCAAATGTACTGTTTGAATTCCAAATTCTGTACTTGGAAATGTATAACAACAGTGATCACATACATTGCGACATTGAATATGAAACTAGTCTGCCGAAGTCTGGAAGCCAGTTGTCAAAGCCATCCAAACGAATTGGTAAAATTGCTATAGCATCTTATAGAAGGTGGAATTAGGGTTTAGAATATTGTCTTCAATTGAAAGCTGGGAAGGCTGTTGCACATAAACGTTGAGATAGTATAGCTGACTAGGGGAAAATATTTGTAATTGAATGGAAGGAAAAGTGTGTTCTTAAGAGTTCTTGTCTGGGAAACTTCTCGACAGTTTTTAATGGTCAAATAATATAATGGAGTTGTAAGACAATAAACCTGGCCTGCAATCCTATTCCAAATGGTACTTTAGCTGACCATGCTTTGCTTAAATCAGCTTGGGCTGCCTATTACTGAACTATTCCAGCTCAGCTTAAATCAGCTTGTCTGCAGTTGTTGGCATTACCTGGCTCAGGTTGGTGCGATACTCTTGTTGGGTTGAGTACCCAGTGCAAAGTAGTAGTCCCAATCAAGCCAAATGTAGATGTAGTATCTGTTATAACTACTGGAGGGTTATTGGTGATTTTCCAACTTAGCTCGGTCTTTGATATTAAGCTAAACAAGCTTTTTGAAGTACTTCAACAGTGATTCATAGGCCTTGCCCTCAGGTTCTCATAACTTGCTAAGCGTGCAAGTTATCCTGGCATGTTGACCATGGTTCTCAATATCAGCCAATAGGTATTGGTTTTTAGGCCCCTAATACAGATAAATAAAATCACAGCACCAATTTGGAACCGTATTGGTCAATAAGGTCATTACAAGCACCAATATGCCTTGTGACACAATCCCACATCGGATGGGAAGTGGGAGGTCTTGAACCATATAAGGGGGGTAGACAGGACTACTTAATAGCTTAGGTTTTTGGGTCGGATGGCAAGCGCCCGGCCCATGACACTGGGCACCTAAGAAGTATTGACATGGACACGGACACGCAGACATGGCTATTTTCAAGATATGTAGCACACACAACGCGGGATAGAACATTTTGGATAGGAATTATAGGTGACACATGTTTGGAAGTGCAGTGGTTCAATATGGACACGACAAGCCTTCTTAAAAGAAGTATTGACCATGGACAATTAGTTGGGCACACAACGCGGTAGGGACACGATAGAATAATAGGACATGTTTGGATGCGTGTTCAATATGGACACGACACCTTCTTAAAAGTGTCCATACCTTAGTTGGGCACCAAAAGTTCTATTTTTTGATAAATTTTGGTTTTTTTGTTTCTTTCTATTTTCATATTTAATTTTGTATTCATATAATGCCATTGTAATAGATATGTTTTCATTTTGATTAAAATAACATCATTGGCTTTGATAAGTAATTAAGTATTTATTTTTCTTTGGAGTGTTGAATAAAAAAAACGGATGTTAGATGAACATGTAATGTATTAGCCACTAATATTGCTGTATTAGTTGTTACCATTGTACCAACTTCTAAGTACCAACAAGTATGGGTTTATGTTTACTTTGTTGTTATTGAAATTCCCTTAGGAAAGGAATTCCCTCCCCCCCCTCTTCTTTTCTTTTCTCCTTAAAAGCCACATAAAAATCAATACTATTTGTAAAACATTTTAAGTGCCATAATGTTGATTAGAAACTATTATAAACCTTCAAATTGTGATAAATAGGGTTAGAATAAGCTTATCAATAAATTTTATAGCGTATTGTTAATTAGAAACTATTATAAACCTTCAATGTTGGATAATAAACCTTCAATTGTGTTAGAATAAGCTTATCAATAAATTTTATAGCGTTTGGTAGTGTCTAAAAAAAATTCACTAGTTAGGTTTACGATTCCCATTACCCCTTTATTGATACTCCTGATACCATTACATTGCAACTGCGAGCATTACAACAGTGGATACTGCAATTTAAAATCATGGTCTTGACACCTTGCTGTTTCTGGAGAATTACCATTACATAAAAGTTAAGTGAGCCATTTTTTTTCCCTCAAATTTTGACATTTTGCTCATTCTTCCATGCTATTGCAGGACTATATGAATTATAGGAAATATAGATACCTAAGGCTAGATGGATCCTCCACCATAATGGATCGCCGAGACATGGTCAGGGACTTCCAGCATAGGTAGGGTTTGTTGAAGTGTTTGGTAGGACTTCTGTTTTTTAATTACATTCTTGCTTCTTTTGTCACTCGTTTATATCCACCAAATATGAAACCATGCAACTCAAATATGAAACCATGCATGAAACCATGCAACTCAAATATGAAACCATGCACATGACTTGTTATCAGATTAATTATGGTCTCATTGCAGGAGTGATATATTTGTCTTTTTACTGAGTACAAGAGCTGGTGGACTAGGCATCAACCTGACGGCTGCTGACACTGTTATTTTCTATGAGAGTGACTGGAACCCAACCTTGGATTTACAGGCAATGGACAGAGCTCATCGGTTGGGTCAGACTAAGGATGTTAGTTTCCTCCTGATCACTTTTATTTCATTTCGTAAAACTACATGCATGTGCATTATTATCCAACTTTCTGCTTCTGTTTTCACAGAAATTTTGAAATCCATTTCTTGTGTAGCGAATTGTTTTATTGGAAAAGTTTCACTGTCCAGATTGTAGGATTGATTTAGTATTTTATTGACCATCTTTGAAAGGAAAAGTAATGATTTTCAAGACAATTTTTGGTTAAGGTTAAGCTTATACACACACACACACACACACACACACACACACACACACACACACACACAGTAAGAAGGCAGCCAAGCAATATCTAGAAGCTATTGTTGAAAGGGTACAGCATCTTAAAATTAAATCTCCTAGTTGTAGATTTTCTTAATAAATTGTCAGTTAAAAGAATTAGGCACTTGGTTCTGTACTCGCTTGCTCTCTCTCTCATATAACATTGCATTTCGATCAAAGAGTTATATAACCGCTTTGATTAGTAGTGATTCTGGATTTTGTATTACTATTAATTTTAATTCTAATCTCTTTCCGTGATGTAGGTCACTGTCTATCGATTAATTTGTAAAGAGACAGTTGAAGAGAAGATCTTGCAGAGAGCGAGTCAGAAAAACACCGTGCAGCAGCTTGTCATGACAGGCGGTCATGTACAGGGTGACCTCTTGGCTCCTGAGGATGTTGTTTCTTTACTTCTTGATGATGCTCAATTGGAGCAGAAATTGAAAGAAATTCCACTGCAGGTGAGAGTGATATTAGTTTTTAGTCCTTTTTCTTATTTTCAAGGCACTTCCTTTATATAGTCAGCATTATGCGCAAGGCAGTTTCAAATTCTTATTCAGAATTATTAAATATCATTTCCGGCATGTTTTTCCTACTAGGCTAGGGATAGACAAAAGAAGAAAAGTGGAACAAAGGGTATACGGATAGATGCAGAAGGTGATGCATCTTTGGAAGATCTTACAAACATTGAATCACAGGAAAATGCGTTTGAGGCCTCTCCTGATCCTGAGAAAGCAAAGTCTAGCAATAAAAAGGTGCCAAAAAAAACTCTTACATCTCATACTTGCATCTTGATTTCTGGACTTGTTTCGCGATAAATTGATAATAGCTTCATTAATTTTACTTCAAAGGGTTATCACAGGTGTTAGGGAGAGATATTCTTGATACTAAATTGACTGATCAAGCAATCAATTTATCTGTTATGCCATGTAGCAGACAAAACCGCTCTCTTTCAAAAGGCAGTTTTATTTTTGCCTCATCTTACCCTCAGGATAATCTGAGATGATACCCACTTAAAAGTCTGGGCCTTTACTTTGCTGTCTTAGTTCTTGTTTTTTGTTTTGCACGCGGGTGTGTTTATTTAGCTGTACAGTAGAGACCATGTGAAGAGGGAGGGCCTTTTAAATCAGAGGTCAGGGGTAGAGACCATAGTTGCCAAAACGGAAGCGGGAAATGGAAGTGTGAAATGTGGCCTAAAAAAATAATGGGAAATGAGAAACATGAGGTGATATAAATCAAATATATTCGTAAGAAAATTTATTAAGAACCTTAAAACAATGCAATTTAAAGTATTAAAGTACTTTTACAATCAAGTAAAATACTAATACTACACAATTTCTATAAAAGTTATTAAACCTATTATACATTACTGTGAAAATAAAATTTGAGAGCATGAGAAATACTAAAAATTATGAGAAGTAAGTTTCTAGGGAGTTTTCACGACATTTTTTAATAGATTCTATCAAGCTTCTTTATTTTATGTTAGGGTTTTGGAAACATCTTGGAAACGGAAGTTTTCCTAAAATATTTATTAGAGTTTCATCTCTGTTCTGGAAGTGAGTTCCCCTCCCCAATAGAGTTTCTTGCTAACTATGGTAGAGACTGCAAATAGAAGCAGGATGACTCTTTTATTTCAGTATCTTTGGTGCTAAGGGCAAGCTATTTGTCCCATCATCAGGGCTTTCTGTTTTCTTTTTGTGGTTGTTAACCTCTCGTGATGCATTGAAATCTCCAGAAAAATATTTGCTTTTCCAGTCAACAACAGTTGCTTGTAGATGTCATAAGGATCCTTTGATGATTTTGAATATGTTCTGATACTCCATTACATGTTAAGTCTCATGCTCGAGGAAATCTGGGAAGATACAATAGCTAAGAATATAATGCCCTTTTCTATTTTTAATGTTTTTGGGTCTATTTCGGTGTTATTATTAGTTCTTATTAAAAAATGTTGAAGTCAATTCAATGGCTACATTATAGAAATTTTCTGTTATGGTTGATGATTGTGTTGTCTGTGTGCAGAGGAAAGCCACCACTGAGAAGCAAACTCATTCTAAGCCAAGGCCTCAAAAAGTTCCAAGAAGTGGTGATTCTTCATCCCCCATCTCTATGCCAATGGACTATGAGTTGGATGATTCCCTTCCCAACAATGATACACAACAGCAGAAACCCAAAAGGCCAAAGAGGCCAACCAAGAGTGTGAATGAAAATCTCGAACCGGCATTTACTGCCCCCTCTCTGGTAGTTCCAGAGCACATACAAACCCCACCTGTCCATGAGCCCAGTTCTGGTTTCGGAACAGGACCTGAGGAAGATATTTCAAGGCTGGCTTAGTAACAACCAGTCAAGAGGGTAATTGTATGAGAGGAAATTCTATTTTCGATTGATCGAGATCAAGCCTTTGTTCTGTGGAGGGATGCAAACTGACTTCATTGAGATAACAGAACTTGGGTACCCTTTTTGACTAGGACCTCTGCTGCAGAATAAAGGGAAAAGCAGGCAGAACTGTATGGTAGTGTTGTACAGATTATTTATTGAGACTTTATATACCAGTTTTGCTGGTTATTATACTGGAATATTTTAGGATGTGTAGTTAGGATCTCTCTCTCTCTCTCTCTCTCTGTGTACCACCACCACCATTATGGTTGTAGAGATCATATTAGACTGAAGATATTGTAAACAGACTAGCGCTGCATAAATTTTGTGGATGGGGGTTACTGTACTATTAACAAATTTGAGCAGCACTGACAATTTTAGTCTCTCTCTCTCAGGCGAGGAAGAATTGGTTGGATGGATACTTCAATTTCGGTTTTTCTGTACCGCATTTTAAATGTTTGGTCTGCTAAGTGGAACATCAAAGAGAAAATTGGGAGATTATATTTTGATTAGGAAACAAGGGCTCCTGATATGGTTGAAGACCATTCATTTGGGGTTGATTCATTAGACTCACTACAATGAGAGTGGACCATCACGCTAAATCAAATTTGGATTCAGATTAGACAGCTGAATACTAACCCTCGTGAAATCAGAAAGTGTTTTTGTTTTTTTGTTTTCCGAGAACAAATTGTATCTACAATATTACCATCAACCATATCGGAGGCCTCTTAGGTACACTACAAGAAAATCTGCTACAAATGCCCTTTGACTGTATTTTCGATCATTCCCCATTCATCTCAAAATATCGGCCGAAAGTCAATGACAATTTTTGCCATTTCAAGTGCAAAACTGTAAGATCTTAATTAACTTAACATGTCATTTATTTTAATAGTATGTTCATAGTGTCTGATTAATCCTAATCCAGGTGCTTGTTAGATATAGTTTAATGTGAGCATGACATGGGAGAAATATCATATTTTTTAAGTATAATTAGTGTATGATTAATTAAGGTAATTCATAATTAATTAGCTTAATTAATTTTCATGCTTAGTTTAAGATTAATGATGATTAATTAGCTTAAACATATTTAATTATGCTAATAAAGTATATTAGGAGAGAAGCTTGGAGTGTGTCGTGCTTGAGTTAGATGTGAGGTGCTTGGTGTGCATGTGTAGGCTTGACACCTAGGCATGTGTTTATGCCTAAGTGAGGTGTGTGCATCACTTGTGTTTTTCATCACATTTGCTAGCATTTTTTGTGTGTGTGTGTGGTATGTGGCATTATAGATACACTTTATATCTATTGTTGACTTGAAAGTCAATGAGAGACGAGCTAGGATAGAAAATTGTGTTTGGTGAGAGAAAAAGTAAGAAAAAAGGAGAAAAATGAGAGAGAAGAAAACAGAGGAAGAGGAAGGAGGAAGTGCAAAGGAATGCTTGTCTTTTATTTTCTTAAGGTGAGAATCTTATGTTCATGATTGTGTGGTTATATTTTTGTGGATTATTGCATGCTGGCATAACCTTTCATGCCATGGAAGTGCGAGCTGGATGAGAAGAGGGAGATTGTATCTAGTTTCCAAGTGGAAGCCTTAAATCCTTGATTTTGTGCGTGTCTTAGAGCTTAAAGTCTTGTTGGAGATTTTAGAAATATCATTTTAGCGTTTGGAGGACTTGTATTGCATTGGGGAATTAACAACCCATTGAGTTTTAATACATCATTGATGTTCTAAATTACATGCTTAAGGAGTATAAGCTATAATCATGCATTGGTTATGAATTATAACATCTCTTTCATCAAGTTTGATGTGGTGGTGTTTCGTAGGTTCGGAAACGAACCAAACACTCTGGTTCAACCAAAGGAGTGACTCGATTGTGCTTGTAAGATGGTATGAAGTGGGAATTTAAGATAACCTTATTCATATTGTATTAAATGTCTTATTATCTATATTAATGGTGATTGTGGTTTATAAGGTGATATTTGCATACCATAGATATTGTGTGCATAATTTGCATTGCATGGGAGAAGGTTTAGTCGAGTGGGAGCTAGCCTAAGTGTTGGCCCAAGAGTGTAACCTGAGAAGCCGGGGGGGGGGGGGGGGGGGGGGAATTGGATTTCACAAATAATTATCAATAATTTTAACTAAAAATTATTTAAGCAATTTGATTAATTAATCTAATAGCAAAATCAAAGTGTGTATGCAATGTGTTTAGACAATCTCAAACAATAAATGAAAAACAGAGCACAAAATGAACACAAAAATTTATTGAGGTTCAGCCACAACTCGCGACCTACGTCCTCACCCTCAAGACCCCCTTGAAAGCTCTTTTGCTATGCAATGAACAATTACAAAGCAGGTGCTAGTTGATCTAGTACCTAGCTCACTTTTCACAAGAGCTCTTTCCGAGCTCTTAAATCTCCCCAAGTGATTTTGTTCAAGCTTCACTCAAATTTATAAGTGATTTTGTCCAAGTTTCACTCAAATTTACAAGTGTTTTTAATAAGAACACTCAAACTCACAGGTTTATAAACTCACCCAAATAGAATGAATGAGGTTTACACAAAGTATCTCTCTCAATGAGTGGTTGAAATCATTGTAAGACCAGTAAATTCCCAATATCTCAACAAAGCAATAGTAGCAACTAGGGTTCATGTCTTGTTGCACTTGTATATCTCTCATCTACTTGTATATATGTTGTTGGGGTCAGATATATATATCTTAACTTTGATTCTAGTTGTTGGAGGTAGTAGAGGTTGCATTAAATGTAGGAACACAACTATAGAGCGTTTAAAAATATTACCGTTACAGTGGCATGGGTCGACCCTTAGGCTGCAAGTGTCGACACCTTACTGTTCTGAACATTATCCTTCAAGCAATTTGCCTCCATGTGTCGACTCTTGAGGAATCAAGTGTCGACTCCTTTAAGTTTTAGCATGTATCTCTAAGGCACTGTCTCGATGTGTTGACTCTTCTAGGCTTATGTGTCGACTCTTTTAAGGCTTTTTTAAAGTCGTGCAATCTGTCCCGATGTGTTGACTCTTGTAATCTCATGTGTCGACTCTTTGAAGAATTTATCAAAGTCATGCACTCTGTCTCCATGTGTCGACTCCTTTAGGCTCATATGTCGACTCCTGTAGACTCATGTGTTGACTCTTTTAAGGATTTCTCAAAGTCAAGCAATCTGTCTCCATGTGTCGACTCCTGATAGTCTAAGTGTCGACACCTGATGAGCTAAGTGTTGACTCCCATAATGAATGTGTCGACTCTTGCCAATTCAAATGCTTAGGTTCAAGTTACTGTCTTTATGTGTCAACTCTTGCAAATTCCATAGGCTTCATTTTGCAAGACTTCTTCAACCTTCTTTCAATCCTTCAAGCACTTTATTGATATTCCAGATTAGGCTTCTAAGGCTTGAAATGTCTTCTTCCATGTCTGTTGTTCTTTAAGAACTTCTTCAATCAATTCATGGCTTCTCTTGGTTTGTTGAGATTTTATTAAATCTTTCAAAAGATCTTCCAATAGTTGTGATATTCATTTCACTTGATCTTTAACACCTTTAATCTCTTCGAGATAAAATTATTTGAATTATATTGCATCTAGGACTTCTTCAATCCATGTAGCCTCTTCTATATTCTTCAAGATTTCAACATACTATTCAAATATTCTTGACAAGCTTCATAAGTTCTTCAATATATTCAAGTTTCAAGTCATAGTCTAATTAATGAATGATATAATCTGCACACTACGTAAAGTAATTAGACATTTAAATTTTTTTTTGTTATTATCAAAATCAAAGTATGGAGTCAACAATCTCTCTTTTTTTGATGATTGAAAAAACTTTTTAAAATATGAATAATAAGCTTCAAGTATGTGTATGTTGGTGTAAAAGTATTTAAATTTATACCTTAATTTGCTTTCCCTTCTTTAAGGAATATATTGCTCCCCCTTGCTTAAGGAGGTCAAGCATTTGGTATTTTTGAGTCTATGTAGAGCAAGTAATAAACTTATAGTTTTCTCCCAGTCTTTTGAGGAGTTAAAGCACTTGTGCTTTTTATCAAGCCACAACAGTAATAATACTTGTTCAAGCGACAACAATTTTTTTCAAGCAATAATAATATTTCTACTTCTTTCTTTCTTTTTGACAATCAATAAAAAAGAGCTAGAAATACAAGTAAAATACAGGTACAATAGTAAAAAAATCTTAAAATAACATTAATGTTACAAATAAATGAGCAAACAAAGCAAAATCAACCAACCAATCAAGAAATTCCAAACTGCCATATTGAAAATGTTATACAACAAATATATATATTAGGCATCAATAGAAAACATCCAATCATCCATCATATTACATTTCAAATGTTTTGAGGATGACATACCATCCTTTTAAAACTAATATAAGCAGAAAATTAGCATGTGAGAATGCAAATGAAAATACAAACAAGTGAGGTTGCTTCAAGTTTCTTTGCGAGAGGATGAAGGTGATGGTGTGAGTTTAATTGGGTTGTCTGGAGTGTTGGAGAATCTCTTCCCAAGTCTGGGTCTTAGCCCATATCTGTGATAAGTTCTGGTTGGAGCAGGGGATTTAGGGACTGAAGAGGCTTCAACTGTTTTGCCTTTCTCAGTTACTTCCTTCTCTTTTCTCCAGAATCTGGTTCTTGTTCCTTTGGTTCCTCACCTCCTTCTTCTTCCTCTTCACCTTCCTCTTCTTCTTCACTATTCTTTTGTTTTGCAAATTTTGCTACTAGTGAGTTAAGAGGTTGGTAATTTGTGCCAATTACTTTCTTGATATACTTTTCTAGATATTCAATGGAGATATCAATGGCTTGCAGCAAATCAGACTTCATTTTTTGACCATCATTGATAATAGCTCTCACTTTTGTCTCTAAAACCTTTAACCTCATAGCTCCATTGTCAACTTTGCCATTTATTTCGACAAATATTTTCTCATTATATGTCTCCATTCCTTTCAATATAACCAACAGTAAAGAGATATCCATAGACCTATTAGATGGAGCAAGGCCCATGGGAAAAAGTTCCCTTGTGGCATTCTATGTTTCAGCATGAAACAGCTCACTTTCTTCAACTTGTCTGCCTTTTGCAGGGGCAGAGCCTTCACCTTTCTCCTTTCTAGGGGATCAAACTTTGTTTACTTTATGATATTCCATTCTCTTGAGGGTTTTCTTATTATATTCATCACATAAAGGTTTAGGGGTCCTTTTCTTCTTTCCTATCAAGTCAACCTTAAAATGCCTAAACCCTTTAGTTAAAAGCATCCCATAAGGCATACTCATTTTATTTTTTGGAGGGCTTTCAAAATGTGATCCTTAATAAACATGTCCAAGTCAATTTTGGTGTTGCTAATGTAAGCCTAAAGAAAGAACAATTCTTTTTCAGAAATGAACTCAAACTTCCCAGCTTTAGGAATTAAAATCCTACAAATGAAATGGTGTACAAGTCTAAGGTTCAAAGGTAAGTCAATGGCTAAGGATTGAATAGTTATAGCAATTTCTTCTCCATAGAAAGCAGACAATTGAGTTTTTCTATCTACCCATTTCTTTGAACTTCACCACCATTACCAATTCCTAGAATATGACAAATCACATCTTTGGTGATGGTGAATGATACTCCTTTTACCCAACTATCAATGTTTTGGGTGCCAAACCTCCTGTTAGCATGGGCATAAAATTGCCCCACTAATTCGGGATATACATTTTCCCTAATTTGTGTCATTAAATTCCAACCAAGAGCATTTAATCTAGCCTTAAATCCAAAGTTCTCCTTAGTAAAGAATTGGAAATTTATCCATTTACCACTCTGTCGCGCCTCAGTTTTTAACCAAGCCCGTTCGGCTAAAAAAAAAACACGATACTCTGTCATTAGAACTCATTCTCCTAGAAGGACTAGTGCGACTTAGTTTGAACTTGAAATCGATTTGATTAAGGGCTTTTTAGAAAAAGTTTGGAGTCGCCACCTAACTTGATTAAGCTGAGTTAGGTCACCTAAAACTAAGTATAATCCAAAGATCAAATTTAGGGTTTTAGAAAAAGGTTTTGAAAAACTCCCTCAAGGGAGGGTTTTTAAGAAATAGGTTGTTTGGCAACCTTTGAAAAGTTTTAAGTTCTTTCTGAACATAACTTCATTTGGTCTTTTCGAAAACAGAAATCTATGATCTGGGAGTTAGTTACATGTAGGGAAGGTATCCTAGGATCATCACCCTACCCCGCCCTTTCGGTACCTACATATCTAATCACCATTTGTTCACTCACTAGAGTAACCGGTTAATATCGTCCACTTAACATCCACTTTAGAGTTTTGAAAACAGGGTTTAGTCATCACTCTTTGGATGAATGATGCATGATGCAAGTCTAGAGAAAGATGTTTGAAAAACATAGAAGTTTGATGGGATTTGAAATAGACATCTTGAATGGATAAAAAGTTTTGGGAAGAGAACATTGGTAAAAATAAGAGTTATGACTACACCATTTTAGGTTGCCTATGTATCTTATTTGGTGAGAATCAGGTTATTTGTAGTTCGAGCAAGAGCCCGATAGAAAATAGGCGCATTAGGGCCTTTGGAATGCTTTGAAGACACATTGAGGTCTTTGGAAAGAGAGAACTTGAGAGTCTAGGAGAATGCTTTTGAAATAGGACTCGGGTTTTTGAAGTGTTTTTGAAATAGGATTTGAAGATGATTTTGAATGTTTTTTAAATTGACTCAAGAGGATTTTGAAATATTTTTGAAACAACTCAAGGGAGTTTTGGGAAGGTTTGAAGTCTTGTTTTGAAAACTTTGGAGGTAAGGTTTGGATTGGAAGTGCTCTCGTAAACTTGTCTTCGAAATTCTTTTGAAAATAGTTTTTGAATACCTTATTGAAAGGCATGCTTGATGTTTCATCACTTTTGGGGTTTAGTCATTGAAAACCTGAACTCCTTTAGGGCTATGATTTTTAAAGAACATGTTTGAAGATGAGGTTAGAAACTTCCTTTTTGGTTTTTAAAACTTTAAGGTTATAGAATGCTTTTTGAATATCTCATCTATACTTGACCAATCCTAATCATGGAAAGATTAGGGTTGCTTCAAGAATGTAATGTTTGAAAATTATTTTTTGAAAAGAGCTTTTGAAAACACTTAGGGTTTTGGAACCCTAATATGGACAACCTTGGAGATTGTATTTAATGTATCACTTTCCCTTAGTATCCCTAACCATAAAAGGGGTAGGGACACTTTGGGGTTGTGAGTTCTTGAAAATATTTTTGGAAATAGTTTTTGAAAAATGTGAAGTGTCTAGCCATTTTAGTTGAGACAAGTGTAAGAGAACTTCTTGGAGACATTTTTAAAAGGTTTTGGAGTTGATTTTAGAAACCTTAAGAGAGTAGGATGGTTTTTGAGTTGAAGGGTCATTTAAAAAGGGGTTTTTGAATTGGTACCTTGAAGCTTACTAACCTAGGTTAAGTTGACCTAAGGTTAAGGTAACCTAGGGTTAACTAACTAAGGTTAGGTTAACCTAGGGTTAATAAACTAGGGCTAGGTCAACTTAGGGTTAAGGTGTCCTAGGGTTAACTAACTAAGGTTAGGTTAATCTAGAGTTTGGTTGAATTAAGGTTAGACTACTAGGGTCAAGTTAACCTAAGGTTGGAAGATGGTTTTGAACAAGGGTTTGGACCTAGTGGTTTTAGAGAAATGGTTCCATGCATGAAATTTTGAAAGTGGGTTTTGAAAACCATTTTATGAAAATCACTCAAGTGAGTGTTGGGGTCCTATGGTCAATATTTGGAAACCACTCAAGAGAGGGTTATTTTGGAACCATTTCATCCACAAACTCAAGAGAGCAAAACTTGTGAAAATCAACATTGAATATATAGTTTTGAAGACTTGAAAATTAAAGAGTGTGATCCTTTGAAAATTAGTTTTGGAAAGGAAGTTTTGAAAAATCACATTTAAGAAGTTAAAGGTCATTCTAAAGAATAAGGGTTCATATAATTGATTTGAAGGAAATCACTCCAAAGAGGCCTCCATGGGACCATTCTAACCACAATATTTAAGAGAGCAAAACTTCTAAAAGTCAAGGTGAAAATGATGGTTTGGGGGAATGATTTTATGCAAATCGAAGAGAGTGCAATTTTGAGAATCCTTTTTGAAGGGAGTTGTTTTGAAAATCTTTTTGAAGAAAATAGAGCCAACTCTAATGAACTAGGGTTCATATGGTCAAGATAATGTGGAGACCATTCAAGAGAGGGTTTCAATGGACCATTTAAACCACAAAATTCAAGAGAGTAAAGCCCTTAAAAATCAATCATAGAAGAAGAGGGTTTGAAAGCCATTTTAATGCAATTTTGTAAAGTAATGAAATGTAGGGTTGCAAAATGAAGTCATGAGACTTAAAGAGGATTTTCTAAGGGGTAGAAATTGAAGGTTTAACCTAGGCTTCAAGGAACCAATTCTAGAACCATTTTTAGAAAATCATTTGAATATGGAGCTTGAGAATGCCATAGAAATAGAAATAGTGAAAGTTTTAGAAAAATGAAAACAAAGCCAAGCATGCAAAACACGAACAAGATAATTATATGCAAAAAGGTCATGAAATCATACACGGCAAGAGACTTCATCACATAGCAAGGTGCTCTAAGGTCATACTATCTTAAAGTAGGTTTGTGAGAAGTTCCCTACACGGTGGATGTCACGACCCATTTTGTCTTCTAGATCGGGACAAGGGATTTATCAGTTAAAGATACATCATTCACATACTTCCAAAATAATTACACATCCAACGAACGTTATTCTAATAGTTAAGATCCATAGCTTTATTTTATATACAATCCAAACTAAACATTAAGGCAATTTCCAACTGAATTGTGGTTCATTTCTCGTACTTATTTCCTTGGAATCTAGTTGAAGTCTCATTTCTTGAAAATTGTCCCATAAAATAAGAGTGAGCTGCGAAGCCCAGTAGAACTACCATGATTCCATAAAATAAAAGTTTAAAAGTGCAGTGTAATAAATGTATACTATGGCATGCATATGTACACGTTTCTTGTTGTCATCACTAGGATCCTACAAGTATGTCCTGCCTGGGGCATCATCAAGCCCAGTGGGCCCACCCTTGACACTACTTCTCTTCAAGTTTAGTGGGGGCCCACTTATGATTATCTAGCCCATATCAAGTTAATGAATACTGATTCGTGGTAGTCCCGATACCAGTTGATCAGTAGTCACCCATGATATTAACCCGGGGTTCTTTCATTTATCCGATTATTCCTCCCTTATCTTTCCCCAGTGATGCAATCATACGAGAACTGCATGTTTGTATAACATGCAATATAATAACGCAAGATATAACTTTTAGCATGAAACCAATATTAACTAAACATGTCATATAAATTAAAATAAGCATGTATCGTAGAGAATGCACGGTTTCCTACCCTTCTAGTATGTGTGCAGCAGATTTGATTCGGTTTCCTCAAATATTTTCTGTTCATAACACAAGAATTAGATATCTATTTTCCATACAAAATTTTACTAAGTTAGGTTGTTAGTAGAGCGATAAATAGTTAGAATCTTGGGTGGTACATATCTTTGGTAGGAACAAAACTACCCGGTAGCTCGAAATAGGAGCTATTTTGGAATTTTTATCTGGGGTAGCTATGAAGGCCACTCTCCCATATATATGTCCCTTATAATTTTAGGGATTTCTGATAAAATTTTAGAATATTTTAATATCTCTTGTATTTTCTGTGAATTTTCATGCCAAATAGAGAAATAAATTCATGATAATTCACAGAGAAGTCCTTAAGGTCTGAAATTTTGAGGGAAGGATACTTAGGTGTTCATATTATGGCCATAAAAATTCTGGAGCCTAACTCGGTGAGACACGCCTACACGTGCCACCAGCCGCACGTGGGGGAGGAAGGCATAGCCTTCTTCTTCCTCCCATCGCCACTGGTCGCGATGAAGCTCATTTTTCAGGCCAAATCTCGGGTTTTCTGGCCATGCATGTGAGCCCCAGGTGTTGGTAAGTTCCTGAGCTCCACACTCATGGTTAGGGCTTGACCCATGGTGGCTGGAGGTGGCCGGACGGAGCCCAAAATGGCGGTTGCATGGCGGAACCCTAGCGGTTCAGACCTGCAACTGCCATTTTGGCCATCTTCCTTCCATTTTCAGGCTTTGAGCCCTTCTTGAGTTTTGTTCTTGACTCCAAGACGAGTCGATCTTAAGTGGTGCGGTCGGCAATGGTGGTCGGTGGCCGGAGCTATGCCTCTGGGTATTTTTCCGGTGAAAGCTCGTTCCAGGAGTTGGGCAGTGCATGTGCAGAGGCTTTGGGTCTCTCTGGGACACCCATACGTGTCCTTGAGAAGCTCCATGGCTGCTGCAACAACCCTACCAGCTCCTATCTTCATTGCCATGGCCAAACAAAATCGAGAATAATCTCTCTCTCTCTCTCTCTCTCTCTCTCTCTCTCTCTCTCTCTCTTCGATTTTTCTTAGTTTTCGGCCATGGTTTCCCTTCTATTCCACTGGGCTTGTAATGAGGGAGGTTGAGGGAAAGAGTTTCTCACCTGAGTGTGTCAATGAGAAGCTTGATTTCTAGTTCTCTCTCCTTCTCCCTTACTCTCGGTTTTGTATTGGTTTTTATCGGTTTCTCCGGCCAACCTTATAATTTGTTTGTATAATTTGGTTGAACTATCTACAGCAATTGAAAGTAACTCATGACAGATGTGCAAGGCCTGGTGTTAGAGTGCATGAAGTGCAAGGTGTATGGCTTAGTTCTAATGCAATAAACCTTGTAGGTCGATTTGGTAGATTGAATGGTTTTGATCGTAATTTGTTTTGGATTGATACAATGTGTTAATTAGATTGATAGCTTGATGATATGTAAGTTAGCGTATAAGTGGTGCCATCTTCTTTACATATTTTTTTTGGTCATGTCACAAGTTAGTGGAATCTTGGTTCGTAATTAAACTGATGGAACCGTGAACTGGTTCATCCATGGTTGCTAATGCATAGGTACAAGACTTGGGCTGGTTCAATAATAAGGTTTTGGAATGGTTCACGTAGGGTTTTAATTATTGTTGTGAGGTATATTTAATAGAAGAGTGAACTGGTTGAGTAACTGTGTATGATCGGTTAAACCGGTGCTAGCCTGTAGTGGGCCGGTTTGGTTAGATTTTTGGACCAGAGCGAGTTTAGGTTGGTTCATAAGGAAGGGTCTAGATTGGTGTGTCTAATAGTTTGACGTTCGCTTCTTCAGTCCAAGAAAGAAATACTACTGTAGACAGTTTTATTTTAGCGGGAAATTAATGGCGGTGCTCATCCTTCGTGTTTTATTCGAGTATAAAAATGAAAACACAACACCTCTAACCTTTTAATAAAGAAGTAATGCAGTCAAGAAAATTTAGGGTGTTACAGTGGCTCTCATAAACTTTTCCCTAGGCATGAACTAAGAGCTTTTTTGTTTCAAGCATGCAAGAAAGGGGGGTAAAAGATGAGGATTAAAATAAAGAATAGCCTAAGTAGGCTAGAAGGGAGAAGAGAGGAATGGTGATTGCAAAAATGTAAAGGGAATACTACTTTTTTCCTTCAAACACATTCAAACCTTCATGGATGCCTTGACTTGAGCTTGAATAGCCTTGAAGAGGCTTAAAGGGGCTGGAAGGAGGTATTCTATAGCATTAAAGGCTATATAAGTGTAGTGTATAGATTAGGAGGAGATAGAATCTAGCCTAAGTGTTTAAAATGTGGGATGCATATAAGAATTCGAGATTCTAGAGCAGTTTTAGCATAGCTTCACTATCAATTTCGATTCTGGAATATGCAAAGGGGAAGGCCTGTATTTATAGGCAAAGTTGGAGGGGCCTGGCCTGTATTGCAAAAATTGTTTGTCATTTTTAGTTGGGCACCCCATTTTCTTTTTTTCACTATTTAATTGCATTCCATGCTTTGTTCTCATGCATTGAGGATAATGCATCATTTTAAGTTGGGGGTGGGGTAGAGGATTTGCCTCTATTGTCTTTGTTTTTGTTCCTTTGTTTAGCACCTTATAAAAAAAACAAAAAAAATCATTTAACTTGTGAAAATGCCTTTTGAGGTTGGAAGATAGGAATTTTTGCATGTGTCTTTACTCAATATGATGTTGAATCACTCCTCATACCTAACATGTTGTGGGGATTGCTTAATTCATGCATTTGTAGAGGGAATTACATCATTGTGCACAATCATGCTTTTAACACAATTTGTTACTAGTCTGGATACTTTCACCCTTACATTAGTAGAGATTATTACCTTGTGAACTTTAGAGCATTTATCGCCTTTTGGTGCGTTTACATTTATTCAAGGATAGTTCTTCACCCTTATTTCATTCAATAGCTTCATTATGCTTGTATTTGGTTCATGAGTTGAGTTTTGATCTTGTTATTGATATTTGTACTCTATGAAATGCTTCGGTTGTATAACTTTGGATATGATTCTATACCATATTCTTCTTCATAGCCATAAGTTTTTCGTTGCCAAACCGTGCATTTCCTTTAACCCTTGTTGATCTTTCACTCTTATCCTAAAAGTGCAACGTGATTTCCTCTATTGTATTGCAAAGAGACGCCTATGTGAGAAAAGAGTGTTTTTGTATTGCTAAAGAAAAAAAAGAGAGAAGAGATTGATTTGGAGAATTCAATGCAAAAGAGCATATTGTAATATGAAAAGTAGTTGTTGAATCTAAGAGGGATGATAAAAGAATGGAAACAAAATGAGAAGTATGAAAAGAAAAAAAAACAAGAAGTAGGAAAAAAAAAGAGAAAAGAAAAAAAAAAAAGAGTGAAAGAGGAGTTCAAAAGTTGAAAATATTTCAAGAGAAGAGTGAGAAGTGGAAAAAAGTGTATTAAATGTTAAAAAGGGAGAGTTTTAGTTGTTTTGCATTCATCATGTCATGCCTTGATTACACATGATACAATTATTTGCTTCCTCTCTTTACCCTTACCTTTCACCTCTTCTACATTGTCCTATTTACCTCTACATGGCATAGTTGACCCAAGTTATGCTTGATTGAAGTTTTCAATAGAGTATAAGATATATTTTGTTAATTTTTTTTGAATTAATACTTAACTTTGAACATTCTTTCATGGAGCTATGCTACTGTCGATACACTTCTATATTTTTCGGTTTTGTAATTGGTATGTTCACTTGTTTTGTCTCTTTACATTTACTTTATTGTTGAACATACCATCGTGAGAACCATGTAGGACTTTAATCACGAGTGTATGTTCGGTGAGGATTGAATCAAAGCGTTAAAGGGGTAGATTTGCATAAGTGAGTTCATTTGTGTTGCTTAGCATGATTCTTCACCCACACACATGAACCTCTCTTTTGTATGAGTTGTTTCATATTAATGCAAGTGTGGAGTTTGGAGTGGCATCAATGTTAACTTGAGTAGGATTATGCATCCATTCCTTATTCTTATCTTGATTGGCAATTCACATAAGGATGCTTATGGGTATCATCACTGTAAACCCTTACGAGACACCACTCGTCCACTAGGAGTAACCTAGGGGTTTAAAGGCTTGATGCATAAGCTAAATGCATCCCTGACTCCTACGAAAGTGGAGATTATCCTTTATGTTTTTTTTTTATAGTTTTTGCTAGGGACTAGCAAAATGTAAGTTGGGGGTTGTGATTACAGCCTAAAAGTGTAATCATAAGTCCTTAATTTGCATGTTGTTAGTGTTAGAATGTAGTTAATTATCTTATTTTAGTTATATATTTGCCTAATTGTGTTTTTTTGTGTGTTTTGTAGGTTTTTGGGGTTAAAACAGCAAAAATAAGCCAAAGTCGCAGGAGGACCGTTCGGATGGTGGAACCGTTCAGACATAGCGTTCGGATAGTGATTGACCATTTGGATGCCCCATTCGGACGATCATTTTACCGTTCGGACGCCCATCAGACGGTAGACCTCCAGAGTCGATGTTTTGCATCTGAAGCCATTCCAGAGTCGAGATGTTGTGTCTGAAGAGCGTTCGGACAATCCGCCTACTGTTCAGATGGTAAAATGACCATACGCTTATTGGACGGGCATCGGTCACCTATCGGACGGACTGTGCAGATTTGCCCAAAAACACTAGCCGTAGCCGAGAGGAAGGGGAGTTGGTTTTTGTGTTAGTTTTTGGGTTTTGTTCGAGTTGTAGGAGTAGTTTTTGATAGATTTTGATAGTTAGGAGTAGATTTGAAGTAGATTGGCTGCAAGATTGCTTCCTCTAAGGTTGGTTTTCCCATTTTGTTCTTCATTTATTAGTTTAGATTTATTTCTTGTAATTTAATTTGTAATTTTCTTTGTTGTATTGTAGTTTTCTTATATTTTTCTTGTAATTTTCTTGTACCCAAACTCTCTTCAATTTTAAGTAATTTTTAGCTTTAATTCTTTGTATGCTTTATTTACATTTTTCATGCTTTTATTATGAGTTTAATTAGCTATTTTTTAAATTGGGTTCAAACGTGAAAATTACCCAAATAATCCAAGAATTTCAATTGAGGTATTTCATGAATTAATTGTCATAATTTTCTAGATTTCGAATTCTTAGCAATTACATGTGGAACTTTAGAAAACTTGAATTGTTGACTAAGTTTGGGAATTTTTATCACCCAAATTAATGGTATTAATTTAGGACCCTTGACTAGATAAATACTCCACAATTGCTAAAAATTCATTCCCATCAATTGATTGAAGATGCCTTAAAAAACCTAGGTTATTGACTATGTTTGACTAATTCAATGCACAAACCACAAATTTGGTATTGATCCAAGTTAAAATGGTATTAACCTTTGATCTCCCATTGACCTTGTATCCAATTTCAATTGCTTGAGAATTATCAATTTTCAAAGTTAAATCCTTTTAATCAAACATACTTAAATGTTGTGTTTGATTTGAGTTATAAATCCCATTGGAAGCCTTGGATGAAATTGAGTGATTGGATCATTTGAGCTAAATTCCCTTTTAATTGCTTTAAGTTTAATTGCAATTGCCTTAATTTAATTGTCTAGTGTTAATTGTCTTTATTTTCATTGCAATAGTTTAGGAATTCAAAACAACTATCAAAAACCTAAAAGATTTTTGGTCTTTTTATTTTTCCTTTTATTTTTAGATTCGATCCGCACAATTTCAATTTGACCCTATTTAGGTTAGTGCTAGGTGAGTACTAGAGCCTAAATTGGGCTAGGTCCATTGGGAGAAACGGATACCTGATTACCGATTTATACTTCATTGTGACCCCCGTACTCTTGTGGGGTTACTAACTCCAATTGTAGGAATTCCGCATTTGGGGGCGAGTCATTCACGACATATCAAGGTGTTCTAAGGCTATACCATCTTAAAGTAAGTTTGTGAGAAGTTCTCTACACGGTGACTCTCATAAACTTTCCTCTGGGCATAAACTAAGAGTTTCCTTGTTTCAAGCATGCAAGAAAGGGGGATAGAAGATGAGGATTAAAATAGAAAATAGCGTAAGTAGGCTAGGAGGGAGAAGAGAGGAGTGGGGATTGCAAAAATGTAAAAGGAATACTACCTTTTGCCTTCAAACACATTCAAACCTCTATGGATGCCTTGACTTGAGCTTGAATAGCCTTAAAGAGGCTTGAAGGGGCTGGAAGGAGGTATTCTATGGCATTGAAGGCTATATAGGTGTAGTGTATAGGTTAAGGGGAGATGGAATCTAGCCTAAGTGTTTAAAGTGTGGGATGTATATAGGAATTCGAGATTTTGAAGCAGTTATAGCAAAGCTTCGCTATCAATTTCGATTATGGAATGTGTAAAGAGGGAGGCCTGTATTTATAGGCAAGCTGGAGGGGACTGGTGCATGTAGTAAATGCACCTGGGTAAATTTTTCCCTAGTGCATGTGTTACATGCGTCAGTACTATTCCACTAGCAGAATGCCACATGGCACTCATTGTACTGGCTAACTCTTAAGGGCTAAGCAAAGTTTGATTGATTTGATCAAAATTTGGGTGCATATAGCATACGTTACGTCGTCGGGAATGTTCGTTTAAACTTTGCATCGATAATTGTGCAATCTGGGAAAGATTTAAAAAAATCAATCGCGTTCATGATGTTCTCCTGGTATTTCTCATGAACTTTGAATATTTGAAAGGCTTGAAAGGTGTTCAGAAGAGTGAGATATCATCTCAGGAAGTGTGCACGAAAACACATTTTTGCGAAGCGTCTATGATACGCTCCGCAGGTGTTCAAAAGTAGCCATTTATGGGCCATATGATCGGGTCGAACTGTACTGATGGAAAGTGCTCTAGAAATACTTTCGAGAATTTCCTAATTTATGTATTTCTTAAGTCGTTTGATGGTGCATTATAATCAGGGAATAGAAGAAAAAGTCAATCTTGGCGGAGCGTTTGTGAGACGCTCCAAAGGTTACTAATAGTGGCAGTTTTCGAGCTATGAGATGAGGGGCTTTGGGAAGCCATCCATCTGATCAAGCCGTATCGATAGAAAGACCTATGGACGAGCTTTCGAGAATTCCCTGGTTTACACATTTCTCAAGTCGCTTAATGATGTGTTATAACCAGGAAATCAAGGAAAAAGATAACCCTAGCAGAGCGTCTCAAAGGGACTTTCGTTGAGTCAGGGGCATTTAGAGTCGTGAGGTTCGCCTTAGGTTAAATAAGGGTGTGTGATAAAACCCGTCGGTCAATACCCAAGACCGGTGTAGTTTCGGGGCACATTTAGGTTGCTAGGGCAAAATGGTCATTTTGATCGAGTTTGGTTGAGTTTAGAATGGGTTGGAGTGGCATATGAAGCATGCCGAACCATTCAGGGATGGTCTTAGAAGTGTTTTCCAGTGTTTGGTGGGATTTTTACTGTGCTGAGGCATCTAGGGCAAAAAGGTCGTTTTGACCAGAGTTAGCCAAGATGGGACTAGAATTGGACAAGATGGCGTGTTGAGTACGCCCAATTACTTAGGATCACTTTGGAAGGGTGGACTTATCATCTTGAGGGATTTTAAACTTTCTCAAGACGTGCTTGGAGGCCCAAAGGGTAGGTTTGGTCATTTTTCATCGAGTCGGACTAGCAGGCATCGGTGTTGACCTAGGTGTTGGTTCCCGAGACCGCCCGGTCTTGAAATGCTACTTGTGCGGTATTGGTCCCTGAGACTGCTGACACGCCTCCAGATGTGCTTCAACTGGAGCCACTCCGCAAGAGTACGGAGGTCGCGCTTGTAGTAAAACCGGAGGATCCGGTGTCATTCTCTCCCAAGGAAATTCTGCAAATATAGCAACAAAGCTCTATTAGCACGGGTACTTATCTTAATGGATTGCAAATGAAAATTCTTATCTTTTCGTAACATAAAAGAGACCGAAAATATGTTGGTTTTGAGATAATGGTGGTTCAATGCTTCATGCAATAATTTAATGACTAATAAAGACAACTAAAGCTAATTTTATGCAATTTAGAAGAAAGGCTTGGACATGGTTGTTTCAATCCACCAATTCACAACAAGGGTCTCCAATGAAAGGTTTATAACTCAAATCAAGAATCTCACCTTGGATTCTTGATTCGGAAAATGTCGACTATAAAAATGTGGGTTTTTGTTTGATTGAGCATAGAGAGGGAATCTATGATTGGCACCCTAGAATCAAACCTTAGACATGTGCAATACCTATACCAAACATTGATTTGTGTATAAATATTGCCAAGGGGTTATGAATCTAAGTTTTTCTAGTGAATTTCATGCTAAATCAAATGAAACCATATAATTTTGAGGATATGACTTTAAAGTTCATACAACCCATTTTTAACCCTTTGAAGATCCTTGGTGGATCTTCACAATCACATCCAAGGGGTATTTAGCTACTAGAATCCATGTCAAATAACATAAAAGAAGCCAAATCTACCATTAAACTATAAAGAACTAGTGTTTGGTTGCTAAGAAAATGAGGGAAAGTGCCAAGAAAATGATAGAAAGTTGCTAGAAAAAGTAGAAAATCATTCACTTCATATATATATATCAAGCATTCATTTACAATGATCCAAAAGCAATAAAAGACATTAAATACAAAGCATTAAAAGTAAATCTAACTAAAAACCTTACAAGATAACAAAAATCCCCTTTTTGGAGCTTCTTCACTGTCCAGCTTTTGCAGAAAATGACCTAAAATCCTTTTTGTCTCGAACATACAGCTTTTATACTCTGCAGAAAAACAGAGTCTGTATACACCGATCGATTGGTAGGAGACCGATCGATCGGCTGATCGATTGCCCGATCGAACGGTCCACGCGATCAAATGCCCGATCGATCGCAAAATCGACCCCTCTAAAGTTTGCTTCTGTATAGTCTGTTGAGGAAATTCCGACGTCACCGATCGAACGACCGATCGATAGGAAAAACGCCCTCTCTTAAGTTTGCTGCAGAAGGTCGAATAGAGGATCACCGATCGATCGCAAGATCACCGATCGATCGGTCATCCCCACATTTGCCCATTTGCCTTAGTTTAAGCTCCAATTCCTGCAAGAAGTGCACAAAAAGAGTTTTAATGCGTTTTAGGAGTTAGAATACTAAATTAACTCTAAATTTAACTAATCAACTAACAATTTAAGCCAAAAGATTACTATTTCTAAGAGTAATCAACTGTCCGATCTTAGAGAGCTACCTGTAGGGTGATGTTGGTTTCTAAGAACGTTTGGTCTCATGAAGCTACTTATATGGGTGGTGTTGGTCCCCAAGAATGCCTGGTCTCGGAGAACTACCAAATGAGGGACATTCTACATTGGTGGGCTAGTAGACGCCAGAAGTGAACCGTCTGGAATTTGATAAGGTATTGGTCCCCCAGATCGCCTGATCTCGAGAATCTACCTAGATAGCGTTGGTTCCCGAGACCGCCTGATCTGGAAAAGCTGCTTGGAATGCCTAGGGGCAAGATGGTCTTTTCAACTTCAATTGGGCCTTGTGAGCTAAAAAAGCAACCAGCTGATTGAATTGGAGTTTGAAAGAGCCGTCTTGCGTCCGTATGAGTTGTGATGTTTGAAAACTGGATCCAGTTGGGCCGGAGATTGCTGAGCGGGCAAAAATGGGGTACTTACACACTCAAAATAGGCTTCAAAGATAAAATTGATTAATACTTAGCTTCGGCCTCATTGCTGGAGAAATAAGTCTTGTTTCTTTCAATCTTCTCTTCATTCTGAGTACCCTTCGATTTCTTCTTCTTCCCATGCCCCATAGAGGATTCCCTATGATCCTTTCTATTTTTGCTTCCAACCACCTTGGGTGTCAACACTTCTAGGGTTTTCTTCTTTTTCTTTGTCTGGTTAGATTTTGGTGTCATAGAAGAATGATTAATGGATTAATAGAGGTTGGCAATAGGTTTGGAAGGATCGAAATTGGTATATAATGGGAGTTGAGAGAGATTTGTGGAAGGATTTGATGACTTTTGGCAGTTGGAGAGGCAGTTTGTTGAGAGAGAAAGAGAGAAATTTTGATTTTGTCGAATAAATAAGGGTTTTTAAAGTTATTGAGCATCTGCACAGAAGGGTTGACTCTTGGCTTCAAAGGGTCAACTCTTTTCCTTGCAGAATTGCTTTTGAACTCTATGTTAAAATGGGTCGACTCTTGGTACTATAGGAGTCGATTCTTTTCAACAGAAGCCAACATAAGCTATTCTTAGGAAACAATGGTCGACACCTAGAGGTAAGGGGTTGACTCTTCCTGTATGAAATGCAGAAAATAACTTATGAATGACATGTAATACATCAAATAAGTATATAAATCAATTTCAAACAATTCAAATGCATGATTAGGTATACACAATAACATAATCAATCAAGTTATTAGATTGCTCATTCCTAATTCTCTCCTAAACATACAAAATCTATCTTCACTCAATGGTTTTGTGAATATATCAATAAGTTAGTTCTCAGTGCTTACAAATTCAAGTTTAATATCACCTTTTTGCACATGATTACGAATAAAATAATGTCTAATTTCAATTTGTTTTGTGCGAGAGTGTTGTATAGGATTTTTGGCCAAATTTATAGCACTTGTATTATTACATCTAATGCGGATGTGTTTGAAAGTCAGTCCAAAATCCTTTGTATGTGTTTGATCCAAAGGACTTGAGCACTTCCAGCTATAATGTACTCCCTCAGTTGTGGAAAGTGCAACTGAATGTTATTTCTTACTAAATCATGAAACAAGCATATTAGCAAGAAATTGACAAGAGCCACTTGTGCTCTTTCTACCAACTTTACTACCAGCATAATCAGCATCATTATAGCCAATCAAGTTTAAAGAAGTGCCCTTAGAATACCATAATCCAAGGTTAAGCATGTGTTTGAGATATTTAAAAATCTTTTTAATAGCTACAATATGTGATTCTTTAGGATTAGATTGAAATATAGCACATAAACAAACACTAAACATGATATCAGGCCTACTAGCAATTAGATAGAGCAATGAGCTAATCATACTTTTATATAGTTTAGTATCTATAGAGATACATTTCTCATCTCTGTCAAGCTTTATTGAAGTATTCATGGGAGTGCTCAATGGCTTTGCATCCTCCATATCAAACTTTTTGACTAAGTCTTTGATGTACTTAACTTGATAACTTGATTTATGAAGATGCCTCCCTTTGATTGTTTGATTTAAAGTCCAAGGAAGAAGTTAAGTTCTCCCATCATGCTCATCTCAAACTCATCATGTATACACTTAGCAAATTCCTTGCAAAACTTCTCATTAGTAGAGCCAAATATGATTTCATCCACATAAATTTGCACAATACGCATATCACAGTCTCTAATCTTTATAAATAGTGTAGTATCAATCTTTTCTCTTATGAAATTATTTTCAATAAAAAATTCACTTAACCTTTTATACCAAGCCCTTGGGGGCTGTTTTAAATCATAGAGTGCTTTTGTAAGTTTGAAAACATAATTTGAAAATTTTGGATTTTCAAAACCAAGTAGTTGTTCAACATAAACCTCTTCAGAAATAAAACCATTTAAAAATGCAATTTTTACATCGATTTGATCAAGCTTAAAATTTTGAAATATAAAAACGCAAGCAACATTCTAATAGCCTCTAATATAGCTACAGGTCCATAGGTCTCATCAAAAACAATTTCTTCTTCTTGACTATAGCCTTAAGCTACAAGTCTAACCTTATTTTTCACAACAGTTCTAGATTCATCCACTTTGTTTCTAAACACCCATTTGGTTCTAATTATAGGATGATCTTCAGGCCTAGGAACAAGGTTCCAAACCACATTCCTTTCAAATTGATTTAATTCATCTTGCATGACTATAATCCAAAATTCATCATTTTCAGCTTCTTGAAAATATTTTGGTTCAATTTGAGATAGAAAAGTAAGATGGTTACAAACATTTATAAGAAACGATCTTATTCTTAACCCTTATAATGGATCACCTAGTTTTTGTTTTGTTGAATGGTTGTGAACGAACTTTCATTCCTTTGTCAGCCCTTTATTTACATCTTGTTGGTTTGATGGAATGTCTTAGCTTCCTTTCTCTTGTAGTGGAACCTCACTTTGAGTTGGATTGATGTTCAACTCATCCAAGTTTTGTTCCACATCATCTACATCATCACTCACAATATGCTTTGACAAAGAATTTAGTTCATCAAAGATAACATGAACTGATTCTTCAACAACTAAAATTTTTTTATTGAAAATTCTATAGGCCTTGCTATGAGTGGAATAGCCAAGGAAGATACCCTAATCTAATTTTGCATCAAATTTACCTAGGTTGTTCTTATTATTATTCAACACAAAGAATTTGCATCCAAAAGCTTTAACGTATGAAACATTTGATTTCTTGTCTTTCTAAGGTTTTGTTTGAAAATTTTCTCACCAAAACTTTGTTTAAAACATAGCAAACTGTGTTAACAGTTTCAGCCCAAAAATATTTTGGCAAATTGTTTTCACAAAGCATTGTTCTCTCTATTTTTTTCAAAGTTCTATTTTTTCTGTTAACGACTCCATTTTGTTGAGGAGTTTTAGGTGTTGAAAAGTTGTGTTCAAAATTATTTTCATCACAATACATTTTAAAAGGTTTGCAATCAAACTCACAACCATGGTCAGTCTTAATTGCTACGATTGTAAATCTTTTTTTTATTTTGAACCTTTTAGTAAAACTTGGTGAAGAAAACAATTATTTCATCCTTGTGAGTTAGAAAGAATGTCTTTGTATATCTAGTGTAATCATCAACAATAACAAGAGCATATTACTTACCACCTAGATTTAATGTTCTAGTTGGTTCAAACAAATTCATATGCAAAAGTTGTAGTGGCCTAGAGGTAGAGAGCATATTAGTATATTTGAAAGAAATTATGGTTTGCTTCCCCATTTCACATGCATAATAAATTTTGTCTTTTTCAAATTTGAGTTTGGAAAGACTATTCACTAGTTTATTTTTCAAATTTTTTGAAAGAATGCTTATACTAAAATGACCAAGTCTTCTATGTCACATCCAACTATCTTCAATGTTTATAGTAGCAAAGCATTTTATTTTGCAAGAAGATAAATCATTTAAGTTAAAAATGTAAATATTATCTTGTCTATGTCCAATCAATATGATCTTGTTGTCATTCATATTTACTACACTATACTTAAAAGATTCAAATACTACCTTACAACCTTTGTCATACAACTGACTAGTGCTCAACAGGTTGTGCTTAACGCCTTTGACAAGTAAGGCATTTTCAATTGAAGTAGAAGAGTTTTTACCAATACTACCTATATCAGTGATATTCTCTTTGCTATTGTCTCCAAAAGTGACCAATCCTCCATCCTTTGGTGTAAGATATTTGAATTGAGATTTATCTCTAGTCATGTGTCTTGAACAACCACTATCCAAGTACCAATGGTTCTTTTTGGATTTTGCTTGAAGTCAAACCTACAAAAACATCAGCTTAATCCTTCACTTTTTATACTCAAATCATTTTGGGTCCATGAGAGTTAGTCTTCAATGATCCTTTTAGGATCCAAGCATTCTTAGGAGCATGAAATTTTTGCATAATATAACATTTGCTAGCTATATGGCCTTTCTTTTGACAATAAAAGCATGTAATTTTTATTTTTGAAAACTTTTTACCCTTAATAGGGTTGTAGTCTATTCCAGCTTTGTCAAGAGAGTATTTTTGTTTGCCAAGTATGGTATCAAGCTTTTCTATCTCATCAACATATTGAAAAGAGATTTTTCTAAATTATTTACTTTTTCTTTCAAAATAGAATTCTCTTTATTCAAAATTTCATTTTCATTTTGTAAATCTTCACTCTCATAGTGAATATGGATACTATCTTTTTGAGAAGATTGTTTTTTATGCTCATCTTTTTATATTCAACAAGTAAATCATCAAAAATAT
>CM065392.1:7242500-7272500 GCA_033060915.1 Euryodendron excelsum | reverse complement strand
GTTCAAACTTAAAGTGAGACGAGGTATAAAGTGAGACAAGGTATAAAGTTTAGTAATGCAAAGTATAATTTATCGTTAATTTTATTTCAACTAACTTGATTTTTTTTATTTTTTTAATTAAATAAACCTCTCATAGTTTATAAGTGAGCCCTTATTTGTAATGAAGAGTGGTTAAACTCTAGCCCTTTTCTTCTTTTTTCTTTTCTATTTTTGCAAATTTTTTATTTTTATTTTTGAAGCAAGTCATTCTAAAGTATTATTTGTTGTTACTTCTCTTACATGAGAGTGAGTCTCATACCTATTGAGTGAGTTATTTGACCCTCCTTAATAAGGGACCTACTCTTTTGTAAGGCATAGAACGAAAATACTATGATGCATTTGGAGCATTGAATAAATTTTCTTACTTCTCGTGTAAATTCGACAAAAGGATTTTATTGGTTGACACCACCGGTGGGCCTGCCAGCCTGGGATTTCCTAGAGGGTGAATGATATGACGAGACCCAATTCCAGCGGTGACACGCGGAAAGAAGCAAAAAGGTCAATGATATGACGTCCGTTACGATGCGGTGATGCGGGGCATTGTGGAACTATGCAATCATTGTGCCACCGACAGGAGAAAGCTGTCATCCAAGGACCTAGAAAGCATGAGCTTTATATTTTCTATTTATGGATCTGTATTTTTAATTTTATTTACTTATCTAATAAACTATTTCTTGTTCACCTTTTGATTTTATTTATTTATTTATTTTTTTTATACAAAAAAATTTTGACAAAGATGTGGGCTACACACAAAACCAAGACAGGGCTCACATAGAATGCCTAACCACCACATGACTATGGAGAGTCAAACCCAAAACGTGGTGTCCAGACCGTCCGAAATTCTATCGCTGAATTCACCATACGGGGTTCTTTGGTTTTATTGATGTAACTTGTCCGAGCCATTAAACTCCTATTGCTAAACACTCACAATTAATCAGTCTAGAGTAAGATAGTCTCAAATAAGATATATGTCATTGAAGAAAGAAGTTGATTTTATGGTGACCGATACCACCATACCAATTTTATTCTAAGAATGCTTTGTCCAACGAGAAATACTAGAAATCGGGTAAAGATAATATTACACAAGGATACACTTCTAACAAATACCTATGTAAGTTTTTTTTTTCTAAGAATGCCTCATTTAACGTAGGGAAACCAAACTTAAATAGTATTGACATTGTACTATCTATACACTCTTATTTCACGCTTCTTTATAATTGAGCAAACAAGGGTGAAATTTTTACAAACTTACCCAAAATAAAAAGTTGACCATTTTTTTTTATGGTAGTAAGAATGGATTCCGTAACCCTCCAAATGAAGAAGAAGAGCTCAAGCCAAGAGGAATAGACCAGTGATTTCTTTCTTGTTCACCCATTTAAATATTTTCTGCAACATTATTTTTTTTTCTCATGTTGACTCTCACTTTCTATTTTATAATCCAATTCTCTCACCAGAGTACAAATGAATTTCCTTTTTGTTTTTCGTCTAAATCTAAAATCTGATGAAAAATATTCTTTGTTTTTGTTGGAATATATATTATACATATTAAACGTTTCGTGTATTATAATTTATGAAAAAAAACTTATTTAATAAAAAATTATGTCATAATCTAATACAATCTTGGCACAGTATTGATTATATATTTATTATATAATTATAATGATACAATTAATGACTATTAAACTCATTCGGCCTTGTAAAAAAAAACTTATATAACTTATGATTTATCTGTCTTTGTTTGTATTATGTTATATATATTTTGTGATATTTTTCTCATAGTTGATATGGTTAAATTATTAAATATACTTTTTTTACAGCTTATTATTAATAGTTGAAATATAACATAAAAAAATAAAATTGATAAATTAATCTATTGCTATATCAAGTATTGAAAGAATAATTTTAAAAAAATAGAATATATCTACCTAGCACTTTAATTCAATTGTTTGTTAACAATATGTTTTAAAAATTGACATATATGAAATAAAAATAATGATTGGTGACATGTATAAGAAATGTTACTGTATTTTTTATTCTAATTTTTAAATTAATATTATAATACTAGTACAATTATATATTCATGTTTTTGGTGTTCTCGCCTTTTAATCCGAATTTTTTTACCATTTTTTATAAAGATGAATCAGATAGAATTTGTACCTATTGTGAACTTCTTTTGCGATACCGTAATTTGCTAATTATGCTCTCCTCCAAAGGGCCTATGTTTTTTTTTTTTCCTTTTGCTTTTTCTTTTGTTTTTCATTTTCTTAAGTTTTTAACCGTTATCTTTTTATAGCGGACAGTAACAAACTCCGTAATGCAACTGAAGGGATGAGTTTCGTACTTCCATTAGTCATAAAGCCCTACCAATCCCAAATGAAGGTAAAAATTTTAATTTTGAATTTTTGGTACAACTATGAATAAACTTGACCAATCAAAGTTAACTGACACAATGACATCAGTAATAGGTGAACTTTGGTTATAATGATAGTTGACCGGCACATGGCGAGAAATGACACTTTTATCTCTGTCTTTGTCTATAAAATTTAATTTCATTCTTATTTTCATATTCATACAGAAATTTTTTTGAAAAACTATTCCCGTCTCATGGTATAAACTTCCTTCCACCACTGCATTTGCATCCACCAGCATTTGTCAAGCCTAATTTAAAGTTTTTATCCCCAAATTAATCATTTAACCAAATAATTCTTTTTTAAAAAGTTTGTATCCCTCTCGTAATACCTTTGACATGAATTGATTTTATATTTAACTAAAAAAATTAATAACAAAATTAAAACCCAAAGCTCAACATACAAGTTAAAGTATTCAAAATGTAATTTTTTATATAAAGGTACAAGCACATCCACACCTCCTAATAGGTAGGGTAGAAAAAAAATCTAGATCCATCTCTGCCTAGACCTGCAAGGATTTAGTTTAACGCCTCTATCTCCATTTTAAATCCTCCATACCCTCTTCAAACGGGACGGGTTCGGTTGAATCTTCACCTTCTCCCAGTCCACTGCCATCCCTACGCTAGTAGTCGTAAGGCCTTGAAAGGTAGCTACTTTCTTTCAATTTTCAAAAATTATATTTTGACCTATAGTTTTAATTTTTTTCTCAAACTACCTTATGAAAACTTGTAAATGCCCCTTAAATAGTAAAAAATTCTATTTTTACATACAATTTTAGAAATATTTTTTAATTTGTCCCCTAAAAATATATAAATAACACCCTTAAATAGTTAAATTTTTTAAAGCCTCTTTTATATCTTATGTAAATTATGGATAACACTATCCATGCAAATAATTTATGCAGAATTTCTATATAAAGTAATGTGGTTGACACTAATTAAGCATCCCTTTAAAACAAAATACTCATATTGATGGCTCTTAATTACAAAAAAAATGCCATCAAAATATCACTTTGGTGAAGTTTTTTGTATAATTTTTTTGAAAGAATAATATTTTCTATATATTATATATATACATCAAAGTCAAATGCTCTATTGTTGATTAATTTTTTTTTTTTTTGTGATTAATGGTGCCATTTGAATGATTTTTTTTGGTTCTACCATTGGTCCTCATGCACTAAGCATAAGATCTCATGTTTTATATCTCCTCGTGCCCTTCTATAGCCACCATCATTCATGCAAATGCATGGCGTTTACATGGTTTTTGTAGATGGTAGCACTATATGAGCTTGAGAGAATAGTTCGCCGAAAACTTGGACATCTTTAACACAAAAAAAAAAAGAAGGTTAAGTCTAACTTTGCAAAGTAAAAATCATTGAAATTCAACTATAAAAAAGAAAAAGAAAAATTAGATCACTGGTTTCAAAATTATTCTGGCCTTGCTTTAACCAAAATAAAGAGATCATTCTGAATTCAGTGAACTAGTCAAGTGTTCACACAAGAGACCAATGTGTCTAGCTATTTGTAATAGGAAGTAACGTAAGGATTAACAGTGTCATGTATCCAATCTTAATCAAAAGGCAATGTTCAATCCTCTAATTTACTATTTTATGGACTTATAAGAAGTCATACTACAGAGAGTTCAGCCTTATATTAGATGTATTTTTTATTCTCTTCAAAATTCTCTTTTTCTCCTTTTTCATGAAGCAATATTAAGATGTAATTCAGCGCTAAAATAATTAATTTCTCCAAAGCAATTTTTTCTTTAAAAATAAGTAATTTCTTTTTGTGAGAGTTGATTTCAATGAATTACTTTTTATTTACTATTTACCTTCTAATTATAGTGATCTCATGCATAGCCCCGGTTTCTACTAATTATACATGTAGACTAATACTAAAAAGGCCACGTGAATCTAACTCAACAAAATAAATGTTTTACTTGGCAAAGGAGTTTGCTTAAAAGTAGAAAAGTTTTAAATTAGGTAAAATTTCAAAACCAAAATTCTGAATGCTTTACTTGGCAAAAGAGTTTTCTTATAAATCAAAAAAATTTTGGGTGAAATATACCGTCAATTTGGTAAACCAATTAATATAATAATTTTATATAGTCGTCGGGCTTTCTCAAAATGAGAAAATGTACAATAATTTCAAATCATAATCATGAAACCTGCAAAATTTGGCTAGTGATCTTGGCATTAATGCCCTCAAACTTGGAAATTCTATATAAATATCATAGCTTTTATCCAGAAAACTAGTTTAATAAGAGAAACATGGAAAGCACTGTTAGAGCAAAATAGCCATATATGGCATGTAATTTGATAAAAAAATATTTTGTTATCTGGAAAGTTAATAATGGGATTAAAATTTTATCAGCTTTGAAGCCTATATAAACTCACCTTGCTTTATCCATTTTTCGTAGGTTTAAAAGCAAAAGAGAGGCAAAGATGATGTACGGTTACTCCAAGAAGTTCTTGGTTTCTTTGGTGGGTGGCCTTCTTTTTTTGAAGGTGTTTCTGAAGTATTTCTGCATTAAAGGTTGAAAGAAAGATTGTTGCTCTTGGTATATCACCTAACTTTGGGTGGTATGTTTGTTGTATTAGCAATGAAGTTTAAATAAAAAACAGCAGCTTTTTCCATTTCCAAGCTGCAATGTTTTGATGTTTCTTCTCTTCATCTGTGCAGCTTATTTATATATTTCTATTTGTATTTGGTCGTAATATTATGTGCAACCATTCATAGAATCATACAGTGACTATAATATATCTGTTATATTCCTGAGGTAATTACATTTTACTTTCATTTGGTTTGAGCGAAAATCACATGTCTGTTGTGATTAAAAAATAAACCCATAACCATTAGGTGGTTTGGACTCATCTAAAAAATATGGATGGAGCTGTGACAAATTAAGTGAAAGACAAGAATATCCACACAAATGTCAAACCTTTATTTTGACATAAAATGGCATAATTATCTTTTTATGGTCTATTTTAAAGAGAATAAAATGACAAAAATGTCCTTGTGACACATTCACAATTATTTCTATCTAGTGGTTATCATGCATGTTATAGTTAACAGTGAAGTGTTGTGATCACTTTTGAACGACAAAGAGTCATTTATTTTTTACTCAAACCTCAACTTGGTATAGTATAATTATCCCTATATTCTTTTTGCGGCAGCATAGATTATTATTAGGAATTAGTAATTTTATTTCCCCTTTAAAACCTCTAAAATCATGAGAAACGTATCCTGATATGGCAGCTTCTAATCGATGCAACTCAGTGTTGACAGCGAGTTCATGATTTGGGGTTTGAATTTCCTGCACTGTTGGGTGGAGGCTTGGAGCTCTTCCGCCAACAGAATGTACAGTCTTCTAGCTTGTAACTCCATTTATATTTTAGACAAAAACAATTGTTCTACTCTCATAGTTTTATTAAGAAAAAATATAAAGCAATCATCTTAGAAATTATAGAAAATAAAGTCATCTGCATAGCAGCATATGACCGTTATTACCGAAATGTTGATAAAAATTGCATTTCAGACAGAAATAAATGTGTGGTATAGGACACAGTTACCTAATTGTCTTGTTTTGGTTAATGAACTTTTTCACATTCGGAAAAAGAAATAATAACTTGTTAACAAGTTGCTATGGAGGATTTCCAAATCCTAGTAAAAAAAAAAAGTTATTTATTTATTTTATTTTATTGTTATTATTTTCATTTCTTTTTCCTTTCCCTCCACAAATCTAAGATCTAAACATTTCATACATAACAATTCCAAATTTTATTTTCTGATTGTACTTTATTATTTGTAATATCCTAAAAGAAACTAGCTATTTACATAACTGATATTTTTAGTTAGTTTTTGACGATTGTAATGAAAGGTATTTTTCTTCTCTTCAAATTATTTTATTCTTTACAGCCAAAAAAAAAAAAAAACAGACCAATTTTCTTGAAGCAATACTAAGACGTAATTCAGCTAAACAATTAATTTCCCCACGTAATTCAGCGAGCCTATCGGCGAAGTATACTAGTCCTCAAAAGCACACTGGTGCGAGGTAGAGCGGGCTTACCGGCGAGGTATACTGCCTTGATTTTCTTTGAAGCTAGAACAGGCATGCTAGTGCACTATACTGGCAAGGTCACCCTTCACGACTCTTGATACTCAGTCCAATCACCTAATTCTAAACCAATTACAATGTATCTCTTCTCACTCAAGCATTGCACAAATTAAGAAAATAAGTTTTCACATTTGAAAGAATTAAGAAAATAACTCCTCACGTCTGAAAGAATAATATTTGCTGTATATTATACATATACATTAAAGTTAAGTGCCTTATTATTATTATTTTTTTTTTTGGGTTGTGATTAATGGTTGACACTTGATGAATTTTTTAGCTTTATGACTGGTGTTCATGCTAAGCATAAGGTCTCATATTTTATCCCTCTTCGCGCCCTTCAATAGCTACCATCATTCATGAACATGCATAAAGTTTACATAATTTGTGTGAACAATAGCATTATATAAACTTAAAAGAATAGTTGGCCAAAGTTATAAGAAAAAAGTAAAGAGTCATAGTAAGCCTAAATTGTCTAAGAATCATTGAAATTCAAATATAAAAAAGAAAAATAAAAATTAGATCACTAACTTCAAAATTATTTTGGCCTTGCTTTGAACAAGATAACGAGATCATTGATTACACTCCAAAAGTGATGACGTCAACAACCAACAACATAGATCATGTGATTCACTGACCATTCTAGCGCTTGAAAGCAACGGCACACCGTTCGAATGCAACGTCAGACGCTCTTTGAACGCTCTTCCTCTAGAATAAATTTTTACTGTTTGAAGAGAGGTAGAGTTCAGATTTCCCATTATGAACACAAAGATTTACTGAGATTCAGTCATAACTCGTGACTTATGTCCTCACCCTTAAGACCCCCTTAAAAGTTCTTTCATTACGCAATAAACAATTACAAAGCAGATACTAGTTGATCTAGTGCTTAGCTTACTTCTCACAAGAACTCTTCACAAGCTCTCAAATCTTCACAAGTGATTTTGTCCAAGTTTCATTCAAACTTACAAGTGTTTTTGATAAGAATACCCAAACTCACAGATTTACAAATCCACCCAAATAAAATAAATGAAGTTTACACAAAGTATCTCTCTCAAAAAATAGATGGAGTCAGTGTAAGATCAGTAAATCTCCAATATCTCAGCAAAGCAATAGTAACAACTAGGGTTTATGTTTTCAAATTTGATTGTTGCACTTGTTTATCTTTCATCTACTTGTATATATGCTGTAGGGATTATATATATGCCTTAGCTTCAATTTTAGCCGTTAGAGGTAGTGGAGGTTGCATTAAATGCAAAAACACAGCTGTAGAGCACTTAAAAATATTATCGTTACAGTGGCATGGGTCGACCTTTGGGCTGCAAGTGTCGACACCTTACTATTCTGAACACTGTTCTTCGAACAATTTGTCTTCATGTGTCAATTCTTGAGGAATCAAGTATCGGCTCCTTTAAGTTTTAGCATGTATCTCTAAGGCATTGTCTTGATGTGTCGACTCTTCTAAACTGATGTGTCAACTCCTTTAAGGCTTTTTCAAAGTCGTGCAATCTGTCACGATGTGTCGACTCCTGTAATCTCATATGTCGACTCTTTGAAAGATTTATCAAAGTTATGCACTCTGTCTCTATGTGTCGACTTCTTTAGGCTCATGTGTCGACTCCTTTAATGATTTATCAAAGTCATACTCACTGTATCCATGTGTTGACTATTTTAAAGAGTTTTCAAAATCAAGCAATTTGTCTCCATGTATCGATTCTTGATGGTCTAAGTGTCGACACTTGATGAGCTAAGTGTCCACTCCTATAATGAATGTGTCGACTCTTGCCAATTCAAATGCTTAGGTTCAAGTCACTGTCTTTATGTATCGACTCCTAGTGGTCTAAGTGTCGACTCTTGCCAATTCCATAGTCTTCATTTTGCAAGACTTCTTCAACTTTCTTCCAATCCTTTAAGCACTTCATTGATATTCAGATTAGACTTTTAAAGTTTGAAATGTCTCCTTCTATACATGTTGTTCTTCAAGAACTTTTTTAATCAATTCATGTCTTCCCTTAGTTTGTTGAGACTTCATCAAATCTTCTAAAAGATCTCCCAATAGTTGTGATATTCACTTCACTTGATCTTTAATACCTTCAATTTTTTCGAGATAAAATCATTTGAATTAGATTACATCTAAAATTTCTTCAATCCATATAGCCTTTTCTATTTTCTTCAATGTTTCAACATACTTTTCAAATATTCTTGACAAACTTCATAAGTTCTTCAATATATTCAAGTTTCAAGTCATAGTCTAATTAATGTATGATATAATCTGCACACTAAGTAAAATAATTAGACATTTAAATAAAGTTTTGTTATCAACAAAATCAAGGCATAGAGTTAACACTAAGGTGGTCACAGTGGACTAACCTAATAGGGTATCACGGTGGATATCCTTTAATAACAAGACATCGATATATTGGGCCAATGTTATCATAAATAGTGCACTCATTGGTGGTGTTCATATATTGCATCAGAAGAGGCATTGCATTACACGAGGCATTTACCATTAATGATGGTGATGAATGGAGAATTATATATCATTGTGTGGTGATTTATCTATTGGTGCTTGATTTCGTATTTATCTATCATTCATTCTTTATGAGTTGAATTATTTTTATGAACACATTGATATATAGCTCACACCCACACAAATCGTTTTGCAAATGAGATGAAGAGGAGGTCCGATTTACTACATGGAAGCTTCCAGAAGCTTTATTTGGTTGTGTCGATGGTTTTGTATATAGTGATAGTGGATAAGAGTGTATTTACATTTCGGCTTGTAACTATTATGGGCTTGATTTAGTAGTCTTCTTTATGGATGTTGTTAGATTGTGAGACAATTTTATGTATTTAATGATAGAGATTTTGAAAAGGTTCTCTATTTAATGATGTTAGTTATCCTTCAAAGATATTATCTTTGAAATTAGGTGAAAGTTTCGCTAACAGGTTATTAACCTGTGTGATCACATTCACCCTAAAAAGGTGTTAATAAGGCCTAATTAGGAGTAAACGTGACAAAAACCTAACCAGAAATTTAGAGAAATTTGCTTCTGAATCAATTTTCCGCACTGAAAAAGTGCTTTAAATACCTTAGTATAGACCAAGACGCAGACCCCAAAAAAAAAAAAAAAAACAAAACCCTTGGTGTAATTTTACCTCACAAGTGACAGTCAACAGCAGTAACAATATTCTTCTTCAATGCGCTTACAGAATATGCAAATATAATGCTATATAACATCTGACATATAACATCTGAAAATCACCTAGCTGATACTCTTTCATAGCAAAGAAAGGAATTACCGGGTTAAAGGAACTGGCACAGGGAGAAAGAAACTGTATAAGAGGCTGCATTTACGCTTTCCCATTGTCTTTAGCACACAATGTTACCCTTCCAGACAAGCTGGAGTTGAAAAGCAATAAGCCTATACATCTGATGAATGCATGACTGTACAATTAACTCTTCAATGGCTTGCTTCTAGCTAGACATTTTCGTACCAAAAAATCCTCTCCAAAACTTGATAGGGCGTCTAAGCTTCTTACAATATGAGGAATCATGCTTTACATGATCTTACAAAACCTAACACATCTCTACATGTGATTGAAGAGATCATTGTCTAGTCAGCTTTATCAGTCACTACAAAATACTAAAGAACTCAGCATTTCAGTTCTTATGGATTCAATTCTCAAACAACACAAGAAAATACGTGTGCTCCAGACAAGCTCGACATCTAATCAATGGGTGCGGAGGATACCGTAAACAAGATATACTGGTTCTTCAATTAGTCTTGTATATGCAAATATATAATTAGCAGTACACCAACAAACTGCATTCATTTTTCACATTATTAACATTACCTCAAGCAGCACCATAGTTTATAGTTCATACACTCATTGTATCTATCCATAGATAAATAGCAGAAGCACCTTATAAAGAGTTCCAATTCAGTAGTAGCATTTGAAACTCTCAAGAAAACACAAGCTTCAAGGATTTAGAGGTTAAGGGCTTGAGCATGATGACGGATGTGGTCATCGATGAAGGTGGCAATGAAATAGTAGGAGTGATCATAACCAGGCTGAAGCCGCAAGAGGAGAGGAACATTGACCTTCCTGCATGCCTCCTCAAACCTGTGTGGCAACAATTCATTCTGCAAGAATTTGTCATCCTTTCCCTGCACAAATACAGTAGTGAAATTAGGATCTCTCTATTTCCTTTGTGAGTGCCAGAGTCAATATGGACAGCCTAGTCCACGGATTTTGTGTTAGATCTCAAAAGTGCATGGTGTAGAGAAAAAAAAAATCCCAAATTGGATAAGATAATGTTTTTGCAAACACTTGCACATCCTTTTTCTTGCACCAAACTTTTCAGATTCCCTTCATCAGCTTGAAGAAGACAACACTATTGTTCCTTCCACATGGGCCCTACGCCTCAAAGATGGCTTTACGTGACCCTATAAAGCTGATCATTCATTCTTTGTTTTATACTGTAATAATCTCATATTCTACTTCTCTTAATAACAAGGTTATATTTTTGTTAACATGCCCTAAAATAATTTTTTCTCCTACTCTTCACAGAGCATTAACAAAAATCTGTCAATCAGACAGCAGCCTTTCAGGATGAATTTCATTTATTATAAATGAAAATAGAATTTGCAAAAGGCCATGCTTACCATTGGAGAATTGCCAGATGGCAACACTTCGATAGAACAACGGATTCCATTAATGAGAGATACCAATGGCCCAATGCGAATAAAATAAATTAGGGAATAATGAATATTACTATGACTGGTGGGACATTACAAGAAATATCATTAAAAGAGATGCATTCATGAATCATCTAGTTCATTCAATGCCATTATAAATTTCAGCCACTAATCACCTAGCAGTATTGATTTTATTTTATTTTATTATTTCTTTCAGTTCTAAGGATATAAAATTCGGTCTTCTCCCAACGCCAAGTCCACACACCACAAACCAACAATTTTACATCATTCTCCTTGAATAGCTATTGGCAAAAATTGAGAAGCAATTATGGTTTTAATTACAACTCGGATATAGATATTGTTTTCATTTTATTTTTTGATGAATAATTAGCTCCACTCTTCATAGAGAATTAGAAGAAATCCCAACAACAAATTTCTTCTCAATTACATCTAAAATTTTGGTTGCTATAGTGACTTCAAAAACATCATAAAGCTGAAGCAAAGCTCTAAACAATATAAGAAATAGATGAAATAGATATTAATTCCATCATCGAGATGGCAAAGATCCAATTTTACGGTTAATCATTTCAACGGAAAATATCAAGCTCTTACTTGATCAATTAGAATGGTAGCACGAACATCATTGAACTTTGTTATCAGGCAAGTGGCATCATACTCCTGCATGATTAGAATATAATGGTCACACATAAGCATTCAACTTAAAGGCACTTCGAGAGTGTTATATTAATTGGGCCTATTCACCCATGCTTTTACCTCCCATTCAGCTTTATTTCCACCCAAATAGTTTGTGAAAGCCTTTTGACCCCAAGGACAACTAATAGGATTGACAATAGGTGCAAAGGCTGACACTGACTGCACAAAGAGGGCAAAAAGAAAATAATCAAAAGGAATGATAAAAAGCACCAAAATTTCAAAATTCAAATTGAAACTCAGATAGCATAGAGTTCAAATTGTACATAAGAAATGCGGTTAAAACATTGATTCTTCATTGGACGACCTTTTCTTTTTCTTTCCTTTTTTTTTGTGTGTGTGTCGCTTGTTTTGGGGGGGGGGGGGGGGGGGGGGGGGGGGGGGGGGGGGGGGAATGTGGGTGAGTGATAAGTTTGCAAAACATTTGATGTCCATGAACAGAAACTTACAAAATTGCTAGCTAAATATCAAAAGTCACCAAATATCATCAAAATTGATAACCTTGTAAGGCATAGGAAGTTAATATTGTAACGAAATACCTTGTACTTGTCCAGGTTTTTCAAGTAGATTGTTAGAGCTCCATGTCCGCCCATAGAATGACCAAATATAGATGCCCGTGATGTATCAAGCTGTGGAAAGTTTTCACTCAAAAGTTTTGGCAATTCCTTGACAACATAGTTGTACATCTGCCAGTTCTTCCACTTCTCTTGTGTGGCATTGAGATAAAACCCAGCACCTGGTTCAATAACACACAAAAGTTGCTGTTTTTAAGTTCAGATCTTGCAGTTGAACGAAAAGTATGGAAAGTTTTGATGCCTGTAACTTTATATTTTCTCTAGATCAAGTCCATTTTTTCATGTGTATAAAGTTACACGTTTCTTCGATAAAGTCGTCATCTGACAACCCAAAAAACGAAGCCCAAGCCTATCTTACGGGTTGAAAAAACCTCTGGGTTTTGATAGGGAAGGAAATCAGGTACCTTTATGTGTTCATCTATTTTTTGGTAGGTAGGTATCTTGTTTCTTTATTGAAGTAGTTTCATGGTACTTTCAAGTTTCAGCACATTTTAACAAATTCTTTGATGAAATATGAGAACTTCGGAAGGCACCAGAAGACAGCATCAATTACAGCCCTTGTGTATGTGATGGAGAAAAGAACAGAAAGGAAACATGGAAATTAATATTTCTGAAGAATATATTTTAATCAAGATTCCAAGTGATTCAGCCAATTTAGGTTGATATGGTTTGGAATGAAGGCACAAACCAAAAATTTTTCTAGTGTTAAAGAAGCTTAAATGAATAAAAAAATCTCTTGTAATTCAAAAAACTAACCATTGTTTCATGATGAACACCTAACCATTAAGTGAAGTACACATTCTGCAACGTAGAGTGTTTATTGCATTACAATAACCAATATTGGTTGCAGAATTGTCTACGTTATTCATAATAATCAAGAAGTCCTGTGGTAAATGGGAAAATAACCCCAAAGAAGATTCTAGTTATTCTCTGCTAATCCAAGGCAAGATTCTCTGTTTGAAGTCATTATCTAGTGCCCAATCATTTCTTTGCTTAGAGATCACTTCCCAGTGACAAAAATTGCCCTTGCAAAAAAATTTTTTCCTAAAATTCTAAAATCCCTATTGAGGAGGCTATCCTCCAATCCTGTAATTTTGTAAAATAATTGGCAGTCTTAATTCACTATAAACTGGTATGGGAAAATTTGTAACATGATAAGTTAGGCAGCAGTACTAAAACTAGAGGCCATCACAGAAATTTAGAACCATAAAACTAGTAATTAGAGGACCAGTAGAAAATATCCCTTGGAAATCCCACAGAGAGAGAGAGAGAGAGAGAAAGAAAGAAGTCCAGGACAACATTGTGTTCAACCCAAAAACAAAAATGGTTATAGTTTGAAACGGTTAGAATTGTCATGCAATCAACTCTCCCAAAAGCTTAAGCTGTTAGGGATGACACATACTAATTCTACTAAAAAGAAGTGCAAAGTCCCGCACTAAGTGACAGGTGTGCATGAGGGGTTGTGCCATTATAGAACTGCAGGTGGGGCTGTTAAGCATCCAAAGCCCAAAGGAGTCAAAAAGGTGATGCTAGTCCCCATAGGGCAACAATCTCTCCGGCAGCAACTACCTGAGACTCAAACCTGTGACCACATTTTGATACCAATTGTTAGGATCATTAGAGTTACCAACTCTCTCAAAAGCTTAACTATTAGGAATAATGCATACTCATTATCTTAAATTGCAGTGCAAGCAGGTGGGCATGAGGTTTATAATCAGTGGCGAGAGTGGAAGAAATTGAAGCTCTTCCTCAATAGGGAATAGAAAGACGAGCTTGAAGATAAAGAATCCATTACAACACCATGTCGAGGGCTGTCAAGCACCCAAAGCCCAAATGCTCCAAGTCAAAGGGCTCATGATGCTGGCCCCCATAAGCCAACAGAAACTACGGATCACAATAAGGTTTTGCATTTTTCGAGGATCATGACGCTCATCCATTCACAATGCGTGTAATGGTACATAGTTGGGACACCTCCACACCTCTATTTGCTACTCAAGGCAGCTAAGTAAACAAAATAAACATTATATTCTCTAGCATCAAAATAGGGGCTGTGTGGATGTGGTCATAAGTCATAACGTGTGATGAACCTCTGAAAGCTCTTAAATTGTAAATGTAATAACTTACATGATATTTTACGCGGATCAAACCCATCGCACGAAGGCCATCAGACATTAAACAATCAACCCCAGTACTAAGATATTTAAATGACTACCGAAGAATTCTTAAATTTTAGACTTCCCTATTGCATAGTGCGTACCTACACCAAAATCCCAGCAGTCTGCCTCCCCTTCCACATTCAGGCCTCCTATAATAAAAAAAATAAAAGCAAGAGATAGTCAGCACTGCAGCCTCTAGAGAAAATGAAGCATTTCAAAAACAGAATGTTTTTATGTAATGACATATTCACAATATACAGCAGCAAAAGTCAATGTCAATGTGAGGAGAATGAGAGTTTGGTTACCAACAGAACAAAGTATGTTTGCATGCCCATAGTGTTATACATTTGCATAACCAAGGTTCATAGCAAATTTCTAAATGTTTAACCCCCAAAATCACCATTTTATTCCTTTGATTTATTTTTTCCAAAATAGCAAGAGATTGAATATAATGATTTATGCTCTTTGATCAAATTGACAGTAAACCTGAGATTATGTGGTTACCAAATGTTACTTTGGGAAACATTATATAAAGCTTGCTAAACAGTGTAGCTTGTTCATCAATCCTAATGAGAATGTTGAAATAGTTTTCAAATTGATTGACTGTTTTACTTTGAACCTGAGGAGACTCTAGCCCCGCAGGTAATTGCTGGGAGGAGAGCAGGGCTAAATGGAATAATTGAATAGTTTTTCAAAGAGACAGATTAGCAGGACAGACAGATTTGTTGTTTAAAAAATGATGACTTTTAACTTTGTTACTTCATGGTGTTGTGGTTGTGGGTTTAAGATCATGGATTTTCCCTCTCCCTTAAGGTAAAAAAATGTCAAGATGGCTGGTAGAAGAACTTAACTCTTCAATTTCACAGTGACTTTATTGCTTGAATCATGAACAGGAAAACAGTAGTAATCATATAAAAGATCCAGGCCAGATATAACCACCACCTTCTGTTAGTAACTACAAATCAGGAAGCTGTCAGGACATATACATACAAATCAAAAGTAAATGAATATATGCATGCTTCAACAGGGCTATCTTTAGCTGGTCACAACTTAGTTTAACCAGACTCACATACAGGAAAAGCAAAACAAAAGGCGAACAAACAGCAAAAAAGATATCAAGCTCAATAACTAAAAAAACCAGTTTTTCATTAAAAAGCATTTGTAATTCAGTTTCGTGGAATGCTGACTTACTTGGAGATGTATCTGGTGCAACCAGAGCGATGCCCTCACTTGAAGCAACACGCTGGGCACCAGACTTAGCTATAAAATTCTCATCCGTGCAAGAAAGACCAGAGAGCCAGTAGAGCACCTGCTCAGTAATGAAGAGAGGCCAATAGAATTGGTTAGTTGAAAAGTTAATTTTTTTGGCAAATTCTACGCCAAAGCTATCTAGTATCAGTATGCTGGTGGACAATATTTGACAAATAAATCACTAAACAACTAATATAAATGTTTAAAAATGAGATAAATGGGCACTAACTAGAAGACATAAGAAAAAAAATTTGTCCAATAAAATGCAATTAGAAAATTATTGTTTCTCCAGAATCCAACCAGATCGAAATCCAAATAAAAGCATCAGAACATTGGAGAGAACTGATGGGTCAGAATGAGTTTTACATCACCAAAGGGAAAAAAAAAGGCGACAAAATAAATACATAAATAAACAGGATGAGTACTTTAAAAATAGAAAGAAGAAAAAAAGGGGCAAGGAACTGAAGGAACTTAGAATGAAGATTGCTGAAACAAATTGTAATAACAAATGATGGAAAATTCCATTAACATCTCATCATCAGAAATAATAATGATCATATAAAACAGCAATTATCACAGCAAATGAAGTAAAATGAGGTATGGAAATTGTGCAAACCCATTTGAGACACTGATTGAAAATCACTAACAGAACAAGAACACATTGATGTCTACAGGACAAATAGGAATCATATATGCAATTAGCCAAGAAGTAGACCCGTAAGATACACGCATACATTACTCAATCAAGAGTTACAACAGTTCGATGAGTAAACACACAAACTTCCAAAAATCAGTGGTTGAATTAGAACCATACGCTATCATAAAACCCGATATGAGTTGTCAAATGACAGGAATGAATTGGCATCACGAACAAACCCTAAAAAAAGTGATATGTATACATACATATGTATATGCGTATATACTAATTTGATTCGTTTGTTTGGTTTTGAGATGAAGTGAGAAAAGGGAATCGGCAGAGAATGAAAGGGGAAGAGTGAGTGAGGACTTACAGGGAATTTGTGGGAAGGTGAAGGGGAAGGAGGAGGGAAGTAAATGTGGAAGGTCATGGAGCAGCCGAGTGTTGGGCTGTAATGCTTGTATCTCTTGTTGTACCCCCCAAACATCTTTGTACTGCTGATTTCTGCTGGTTTGATCTCCATCTTCAAGCTCTCTCCCTCTCTCTACCTCTCTCTCTCTAGAAAAACCACACACATTCCCTCGCCAATCGATCACAGTACTTATACCAGGGACAGTGAGCGAGAGGATGGCTCGTAAAATACTAAATACTAACAATAAATAAATAAATAGGGGTAATTAGACTCCACCCTTACACATCGCTTGGATTGAGTGGTTGGGACGGAAAGTGGATGAATGGAGAATTAGTTATATTATAATTGAGTAATTTTTAAGGAGAGGGAAAGTTGATGGAGAGGTGAGAACTTGTTTTTTAAGTATTTTTTTTTTTTTAAATTGAGGGGAACGAAAGAAAAGTAAATTGTTTGTTATTATTTTATTTTAAATTTTATTTATACTTATCAATTTATAATTAAAAAAATATTAGAGTTTTATACACAAGATATATATAATAGTAAAATTATATTATATCATTTTTTTTTTATTAATTTTTGTCAAATCAAACAAGAGTAAAATAATGTCACTCTCTCTTTCCACTTGATTATCCAAATAAAATATGCATATTTTTTCTCTCTTTGCTTCTCTTTTCTTTCCTTTCCCTCCTAATTAACATTTCCCTTCACTTCCGCACCCTTTTATCCAAACAAAGCATTATAGTTTGATATGAGTAAAAATCAGATGACCCTTATTGTTTAAAAGTGAACACCTAATCCCTTGTAGTTTAGATTTATTTGCAAAATGAATAAAAATTATTAGATTTAATAAAAATTCTGTCCTAGATGTATTTGTCTCATTTTATCTTTTTAAAATAGAACATCAAAAATCCAATTTGGTGAAATGACATAAAAATTTCATATAAAAAATAATTTATTTTGACATAAAAATGAAAAATCATTTTTTGATGTTCTCTTTTGAAAATATGAAATGACAAAAATTCTCTTATGACAGAATTTTCGTCAAACTTAACAGTTTTCATCTATTTTGTAGATAAATTCAAACCATAAGGAGATTATGTATTCACTTTTATATTATAGGGAGTTCATTTGATTTTTGCTTAAATCACAAAGGGGTAAAACATAATTACTCCTAAATAAACAAGACAAAATAAAATAATAAATTATTGAGATTATACTTTATCTCATTGTGATATGAGTGAAAATCAGATGATCTCTTTGTAATTCAAAATTGAATACATAACCTCTTTATAATTTGAACTTATATGCAAAGTACTATAATCATAACAAATTTGATAAAATGACAAAAATACTCTTATTAAGGACAACAATTTATTTTAATATAAAAAGGCAAAATAGTCTTTTTAATACTTTATTTTAGGAAAATAAAATAATAAAAATACTTTCGTAACAGAATTGCTGTTAACTTCAATTGTTTTGATCTATTTTACAGTTAAATCTAAAATTTTATGAGATTATTTGATTTTCGTTTAAACCAAAAAAAGATTAAATGTAACCCCTAAATTATTTTAATACACATTTACATATCTGCTAGCAACCATGGATCAGCTATCTCAGTTGAATTTGGCATGTCTAACTAAGATGGCTAGCAACTAACGCGCAGTCGCTACCCTTATACATACGTAGTGAGCGTTATATAAAGCCAACTATTTCACTTTTAGGAGTATTTGACCAACTGGTTTATCAGTCATAAGTTATAAGTTACTTTTAAAAAGTTAATATTAAAAATAATTTTTTTTTGAAAAACATAATTAGACAAAAGTTACTTTTTTAAGCCACTTACCCAAACACATTTCAAAAAAGCTATAAGCTACTAAATAAGTTATGTCCAAATACCCCCTTAGATCGATAGTTTTATGTGGATTGAAGGTGAGATTTCTTGGAAGGCTTGGCCGATCATTCGAACCACTATTAACGAGTCTCCAACTAACTGTAGAGAAACAAAAGAGTTAGAGTGGGTCAACCTTCTTTGGGCCGATCACACTCCGACGGTCAAATTAGCTATCTTCTCTTCCAGTAGAGTAAAATTCATCAGTGCATAAGACTTAGTTGGATTCATCGTACCTTGCTCTTTCTTAGCTCTGGTACTTATAATGTCGCGCTCTCTGCTGAGCCTATCTGATAATCATCACTCTTTCTCCAGGTCTATGTTGGCTAAAGCCAGCTAATCAGCCACTATTTCTCTTGCATTGCTTTGTTTGAGCTTGACTGATCGGACGTGAGCATAGTCGGTTGTGTGTAGTGCCTCCCCCGCATTGAATGTGGGTTTGTTCTTTGTTTAATGCTCTGTCCCTTTGTATGATTACACCCCTAAGCTGGGCTAAAGAGGACTTCAGCTTGGGCGGACAAACTGACCTGGGCCCATGGTGTAATACTCAACCCTGGGTTGCCCCAGGCCCAACCCAGCAATGCGAATCGGTATGGACTTACTTAACTGTTTTGGGCCCGCATTTATTTAGCCCATAATTGCCCCTAGCCCTAGTGCCCCGATTTTAGGGTCCTTGGGCTAATCTTTTGTAACGACTCGATGACGCCAACCGTCAGACGTTTTTAAATGGGATGTGACCATTGGGCTGCCTCAGATCTGTTGTCGCCATGCTAATACTCTTTTCGCATACTAGAGGGTTGTATCCATCGTTTGAACGCAGAACTCCCCCACGCTTTGCATCCATCTCTGTCGCAAAGACTGCCATTCTGTAAGTCCTTCCTTTTTTTGCATTCCTTCTTCATTTTTCTTGCCTCGAACCTTAGATCCCCTAAAGTACCATAGGCACTAGACTTAGGAGAATGCTTAGCCATTCTGACTCCATTATTACCTTCAAATAGCGATACTACTTTCTGGAGGGGATAGATATAGGTTTAGTAGGGCTAAACGATGACGGTTGGAAGGCAGCTCTAAGGCAGTTAAAGCTGGACAAGTCTTCTCCCCTCTAAGCGAAAATTCCTGGCCGTGCCGATGTGGTACTCGAGTCGGAGGACGAGGCCGGCGAAGAAACAGTTCATGAGGGGGAGAAGGATGCCCCTAGGGTTCAAGTGGATAAAACAGTCAATTCAATCGAGCTCCACCCAACCGAACTGCCACTGACTTTTGAACTACCGCCAGCTGGCCAATCCTTTGCCGATCCTTCACCTTCCGAGATAGCTTAGGGTTTCCTTTTCTTTTCTTGTTTGACTTGTATTTAATCTTTGCAAGAGGCATTTGTGTAATGAATCTATTTTGTACATAAACTTTTATGAACATAACTTTTGTTTAGATACAAAGTTTTGCTATCTATTTGTTTGAACTACCGAGTTTATTCAAACGGGGCCCTGCTCCATTTTAGAAAATTTGAACGAACTGCCTTTCTTAGGCTCACGGAATCTGTTTTTAACAAAGTAGGTGCTCTTAGTTTCCAGCCCATTCACAAATATAGGCGGATAATAATAATAATAATAATAATAATAATAATAATAATAATAATAATAATAATAAAAACTTGCTACCCTTAGCTTTACCATGTTTGGTTAGGGTTGAATCAAGTTACTTAGCTTCGTTGTTTCGATGATGATCCCTACCGATATGCTCGACTTGGAGGGACTAAGGTTGAACGTTGGCTTTTCAGTGACTTTCATTGGCCAATCTGCCTAGTTTGGATAGGACCAAGTTTTGACACTTGGTTTTAATGACCTTCATTGGCCGTCCTGGTCATAAATGATCCAGGACCAGGTTTTTATGCCTAGTTTTTATAACCTTCATTGGCCGATCTGTCCAATTTAGACAGGACCAAGTTTTGACATTTGGTTTTAATGACCTTCATTGGCTGACCTGGTAATAAATGATCCAGGACCAGGGTTTTACGCCTGATTTTTATAACCTTCATTGGTTGACCTGTCCAACTTAGACAAGACCAAGTTTTGACACTTGGTTTTAATGACCTTCATTGGCCGACTTGGTCATAAATGATCTAGGACCAAGTTTTTACGTTTGGTTCTTTTTTTGTTTTTGTCCTCCTTCAATACTTTGCAATTTGCTAAGTAGCTTCCAATTCTCGTTGATTTGTGCAAAGATTACATATTTGTTGAAGGAAGTTGCACCCTTACAGGCAAATACATCCCCCGAGAATAAAGGGGCCTATGGGTAGAATTTCCTGATATTACTTGCGTTCCAGGGTCGTTGCTGCGTTTCTTTGACAGCTCCCAATCGATATGCCCCCATCTGGAGGCCCAACTTCTCATCGATTGGACATTATTTGTTGCACTATTTCCGATGTTCTGACTTGGTTGGGGGTTTGTCAGAGTGTATCATGATCTCAGCAATTCGGCAATTCATAGCTTAACGTGACCCCGCGTGCAGAGCTTCGTGTTTTGAATGTTTGTTATAGTGAATTTCAGCTTAATGACCTTCCCCAATGTCGTATTGTTTGACGATTATCCCTTAACTTGCCTCCTGATCATTGGATGCTCTGCCAGCGAATGGCTTCCAATTGATCACCTTTCTGCCGAATATGCTAAGAGATGTCATCATGTTGTTTGCAGGAAATCGGGGTTGGATTGGTTGCCTGCGCGAGTTCAACAAAAAATTCGGCAATAAAGTTAGTCAATACCTGGCCTTTAACTGCCGCTCAGGGTCAAATTTGTCGTCAAATTCTTGCATGCTCAAAAAATGTGGTGTAAAGGAAGAGCTCTTCAAGTTTTTGTGGCAGATGCTGTGAGGAAGCATTACTTGGTGACAACTTGGTCCCTTCTTATTTGTTGCACCCCCTCTAGAGAGGGGAATCGAATCATTTGGTGGTAAGAGGAGGGGATGGCTTTCATGAGGTGTAACCATGTTCAGCCCATGATTGCATTATATGGGGAAGGTTTGTTGACTACCAAGAATTCTGTCTGTAGGGTAATTCTTCCAGCAGTCACAGGGATGGTTACCTTCCCAAGTGACCAAACCGAGTCGGAGCTGAACCCAATCAATAGGTTGAGAGAGTGCTGGAGGTCGGCATCCTTCAACTATAGTTTCTTAAATTGGTCGTAGTACATGATTTCGGAGGAGCTTCCCTGGTCAATGAGTAGTCTTTTTACATCACATCCTGCCATTCGCAGAGTAACGACTAGTGCGTCATTATGGGGAGTTTGAACTCCCATGAGATCTTCCTCGATAAAGGTTATGGCCACGCTGTTACTGTCGACCTTGACTTTCTTGGGAGGGGGGTCTATCTGCAACACCTCTCGTAGGTGTACGGCTTTTCAAACATTGGCTCGGTACTTGTGCCGATTGATGGCTTCCGACTCTGCCAATCTATGCAGCACGTTGATCACCCGGACTGGCTCGGCTCGGTCTTCTTTCAGGAGGGCTTCCAGTTTTGGCTATTCGGCCTCCTGTTTAGTCTTTTCCTTGTCAATATACTAGTCAAGATGGTCAGCCTTTGCCAAATCTTCAAGGTGATATTTTAGATGTCGACAATTTGTTGTTTGATGCCCCCTCTCTTTGTGATAAGAGCAGAACTCCCCCTGGTCTCAGGCTATAGGGTCTCCTCCCAACTTTGGGGGCCATTTGAAGAACGGCTTGTCACGAATTTGGGGCAAAATTTTATAAATGGGGTCTTTGAAGACAGTGTAGACCCCATTTCCTGCCTTATTGCTTTGGTTGTCGTTGTCGTTGTCGTTGTCTTCCCACTAAAACTTCTTCGTGTCACGCCCATTCTTCTTTTCAGTGATAATAGCGACCTTCTCGGGAGCTGGCTGTGGTACATCTTCCTCCAACCTCGCATATCGCTCAATTCTTGACATCAGTTCATGCACCGTGAGGGCTAGCTTCTTCATTAAGGATTGTCGCAAGCAGTGCTCTCTGGGCAAGCTGATTTTGAACTGAGTTACAGCTAGGTGTTCACTGCACTCGTCAATCTCATTGTAGGCCGCCCAGTAGCACTACTTATATGTTCGTAACCCTTCTCCATCATTCTTCTGTAGGGTGAATAAGAAGTTCACTTCCCTAGGTTGCTTGCTGTTGGCTATAAAGCGAGCAGTGAATAGTTCGGCAAACTACCTCCAATTTGAGACTAATTTGGTAAACAACTTGTCGAACCATCGTAGGGCCACTTCTCCCAAACTGGATGGGAACAATCGACACATCAAGGACTGATCCCCACTCCAGAGTGCCATCATCTGCTTGTAGTAGCGAACGTGACTAATTGGGTCGGCCTTTCCGTCATATAGTGTGAATTTTGGTGGGGCAAACTTTCTTGGAGGCTGTCTACTTTCGATCTCCTCCATGAAAGGTGTAGATGCTATTTGATCCAAGGCTCTGCTGACCATATCCTGAGTAGTACATACTTTGGGGAGCTGCTCTTTGCTATCAAGTTTCTCATTTAGCCATATTCCCCATTCCTTCTACTACCGATCGGTTGCAGGCCGTTCCCCATCTTACTATGTCCGGCTCCTCCTATGGTGCCGATCTCCTTGTTTTTTACTGTTGCGGCCGGTGCTGGAGGCATAGCTCCTGACAGTGCGCAGAGGTGTTGAGCTTTTGCTTCTGGAATCTCGATTCCTCCTTTCATTACGACGGGCCGATGATCTCCTTCGAGCTCCGTCATCCCTCCTGGATATTGCGTCTCTCATTACTCTGAGCTAGGAAGTAAGCTTGGCAATTTGATCGCCACGTCGCCATAGTTCCTTTTCGGTAGCATGAAATGAATGGTCATTGGGCACACGCCCACTGGAAAGTGAAAGGCCCAGGTCCCGGTGACGGTTTCTACGGAGGTTTGGCCCCCTAGCGTAGTATGAGTCCCTTCGTAACTCATCTCGCGTTCCTCGAGGGCCACCAGTAGAAGATCGGGTCTCCGACCTCCTTGTTCGTCCCCTGTTGCTTCTTTTCGAGGTGGTTTGGTGGCCAGACGAGTTAGTGTTATCATTGGCGGAGGGAATTTCGTTCCCTCGTACGGCGGCCCAAACTCCTCTTCTCCCTAAGAGGTCGGTACTCATATTTACTTGGACTTTTTCACAGACGGAGCCAATTGTAGGTGAAATTTTTGGGAAGGCCTGGCCGATCACTCGAACCACTATTAACGAGTCTCCAACTGTTATAGAGAGACAAAAGAGTTAGAGTGGGTCGACCCTCTTTGGGCCGATCACACTCCGACGGTCAAATTAGCTATCTTCTCCTCCAGTAGAGTAAAATTCATCAGTGTATAAGACTTAGTTGGATTCATCATACCTTGCTCTTTCTTAGCTCTAGTACTTATAATGTCGCGCCCTCTGCTGAGTCTACTCGATAATCATCACTCTGTTCCTAGGTCTATGCCGGCTAGAGCCGGCTGATCGAACACCATTTCTCCTGTATTACTTTTCTTGAGCTTGACTGACCAGACCTGAGCGTCGTCGGTTGTGGGCAGCGCTTCCCCCACATTGAATGCGGGTCTATTCTTTATTTAATACTCTGTCCCTCTGTATGATTACACTTTTAAGCTGAGCTAAAGGGGGTTTCAGCTTGGGGGGACAAACTGATTTGAGCTCATGGCGTAATACTTAATCCTAAGTTACCCCAGGTCTAACTCAGCAATGCGAATCGATATGAACTTGCTTAACTGTTTTAGGTCCGCATTTATTTGACCCACACGGATAAACAAAGTATCTTTAAAAAGTCAGGTGAGAGTGGTAATTTTTAAATTCACAAAATAGATTGTTGATGATTGGCCCTTTTTTATTTTTTTCCCTTCTAATTCTAAGAAGTCATGCCAGAATGATGGTAGTTTGTTAGTACCTAAAAACTTTGCTCTTCTAGGCATTTCAAATTATAGGCGTGTCACGTAAAGAATTGCTCTTTTTTATAATTCAAACTAGAGGAGTGACGTGCCTATGTGCCTAGCATCTGTAGTCTACTTATGGTCAATCCATCTCACCTATACGACCGCATAAAATTTTACAAATTAATGGCTTATCGAAAAGGATAAATGTTTGATCATCCATCGTAACGGGCTGGGCTCAGGTTATTGGTATTTATTTGAATTTGGGCCTTGTTGAACAACCCTGGTTCGGTGACAGTATTTGTTCATTGAACTAAATTTTGGCACAACCACTTCTTCCCTCAACTTCAACCTACTGAGAACCATAATCAAAATAAGATAAGCCTAGGTTGAAACACCTGTAGAGTTTTTAAACATACTACCAGTTTTCACTCTTTCAAAGTTTAAAATGCAGCAAGCTGTATTTCTCACTAGTTAGGGATTTGTTAAAACCGGCTAATGGTACGAGGCTGAAACCCCATAGAAACTCAATCACCCCTAAGATGGAATGTTCTTCCCTATACAAAAAGAAGATTATAATGGAATAAATTATCAAGTCATTTACAATGCATCTAATGTTAGATCCATTATCTCCCTCAAACCATCCCGAACTAGAGTTAAAATATCTATTTTGTGTTTTATTTTTTTGACTAATTGGGTGTTCAGAATAATTTGCGTGTACTTTGATTAATTTTTAACTTGTACAGTTTCTCGTCTCACACAAATTAAATATTTATTAGCCTAAAGACTTTAAAAATAACCTCAAAAAATTAATAATATCGAAAAAAATTTTGAATCAAAAATTTTAAAGGGAGTAAATGCTCAAACCTTAATCGTTGACTACCAAACTAACCTTGGGTTATCTGTTTTGTGTTTTGCTCATGATTGCTTGATATTTGTCAGGTTGGACCACTCTTGTATTGGTCAAATCAAGCACCTCCTCAACAGTTTCTTATAAGTTGCAGGCTAGTCCATAAATTATGATAACCCTTTTCTCTCCCGACATTAGGCCTATGGATAAGAGAGCTCTCGTGGATTTGAACCTACTCCTGAGCACCAGCACCACAAATACTTCGGACTTCCCCTCATCTTAGGCCGGGTAGACGATAAAATTTATATAAGCTTTTGCACACAATTTGAGATCCATCATCTTAGAACTCTCGAATTCAATCTTGAAATCCATTTGCAAACTATCAAATTTAAATTTGAGTTGTTCTCTTTAAAAAATTATTGCAAAATCCTTTCATTTTCAAGTTCCTGAGTCCAAAAGCAACATAATCCTTTCTCCATTAAAGTTTAGCATACAATATAGTGAATCTCATTGAATCAATGGTTTTTTTTTTTTTTTTTTTTGTTCTTTTTAATCGGCAAAATGGTGGGAAGAAGTAACCAACGTAATAATCTCAATTAGGACCATAAGAGTTTTCACTTGCCGCAAAATGTTCGATTTAAACTATAACTACTAACTCGAGAAGCAAAATTTTAAGCTTAACTATTGAAACTAACTTAACTACCATCTCAGTAGTGAATTAATGGATTGTTGCCATTTATGATGCCCTGCTTATTACCAGATTTTTTGAGTATGTTATATGTAGCATCACTCTTTATTTTTTTTGTTTTCTCCGAAAAGAATAAGATTTTATTAAGATAAAGACCATAACGGTTAATACAAAGTTAGAAAAGCTCGGCACTCCGGAAAGTCAAATTATCAGTTTGAACAATCTCTAGACAGATGCACAAGCATGTGTAGCTCCATTACAGCATCGCTCAACAAACAAAAACTCAGAAATCGATGAAGACTAAAACAAAATCCAACAATCCTCCTCTACTACTGCAATAATAGCCAAAGAAGGGAAGACGATCTGTTTATGACATTTGCTATTGCTTACGCATCAATTTCTTTTTTAAATGCCCTGAAAGAGCCGAATACCAATCTCCATAAGCGATCGCAAACGATCTTTTGCTACATTACCCAATCCTATTTCTCTGACATTTGAAACCCAGTACTAGCATTCATCCCAGAAGTGATTTTTCGTTGAAACGAAGTGTTGTATTCATAGCAATTAGACAAAGCCTTTCTACAAACAATATTAGGATCCCATCTTTCCTCATTTACTGAACCCCACAGGGGTCATTTACTAAAGCTTGCCCTGAATTCCAGCTCTGTTTATTTATGTCAAGTAGATCATGTACTATTCTAACTGACCAAATTGGGGGTAGGGTAGATAGCACTTTGAAAGATAGTGGCATAGGCAACCAAGGATGTGTCCAAGCATTAATATCCTCGCCCGAGCCTACAAGTGAAAGTTACAGGTAAGGATTGATACCATCGATCATTGATCAATTAGGCCCATTAACATGTGAATTTGCACGTCTGATACCACCAAATCAGAGGGAGACAGACAGACGATAATTTGATATTAAATGGTGTATCAGTGCTATCAAATCTCTCGTTTGGTCCTCATTGTCCCTTAGTTTCATGTAGGCAAAGAGGTTGTGAAAAGGAAAATATACTTTATAGGTTCTTTTTATACAAATAACTCAGGACTGATATGGTACCGGAAATTTGAAATTTAGCCAACATGATGTGTGCTTTGGTTTGAAATGGTAGGATCACAAACTAACACATCATATTGCATAAAATTTTTGTACAAAAGTTATATTTTTATAGCATCACTCTTGTGAAAATCTTATCAGCAATTAAGAGAGCATGCAGTCAAAAACAAAAAAAAAAACAAAAAACAAAAAGAAGAAACAACAGAGCAAGGAAGATCCTTCAACCAGACAAATATTTAGTGGTATAGTGGTACTAATTATTACTACTCAAATTTAAGATTTACAAAGAAAAAATTATAAAAAAAATAGTACCTAAAATCACAGGTACTACTACTGCCTACCTACCTATTGGATTTTCTTCCTCTTCAATCACCAAAGTCCAACTAATTTTCAGATCTATCAACCCATGGCATTGAGCTAAATACATTATTTTGTGGTGATTATAGAATGTATAAGCATTATAGTTGTCTTGAATAGGTAAATCGTCATATAAATTGAACTTGAGTTTTACCTTATTAAGGTTTGATCATGGGATTGGTTGCGGTTTATTGAATGCAATGTATTATGTAATATGATATATTGAGATTAATCTTGGCAAAAAAAAAATGGTTATTTTCAATTAATATATTTGAAATGGTTAAGATTCAAATATGGTCCAATATGTTTGGGTTGTTTGGGTGGTTTAACGTAATAGTGGTATTACAGGACAATGAAATCATGTCAAATAAAACCATATTATAACTCCATTAGTGGAAGGAGTCGAACTCTAGACCTTAACAAGGAAGGTACTAGAACAGTTAATAGCCAAATGCCATTGAACTATATGCGTATCAACAATTAATGGATACATTTTTCACTAACTAATGTGACATTACTAGTAATTAGGATCTCAAAATATTTATGCGGCGTGATTTCATTAGCTCGTAACATTACGTCTATAAAATGATATGATATCACTATTGTGTTGAATATTTTCTCGTAGAGAGTATATATACATATTGTGGCTAACTCTTCATAATCATGTGTCTTTCACAGGTGAGTGAATAATTGGGATGGTAATCTATACTATTATAAAGCCAAAATTTGAATTTGATGAAACTAGTGAATCTCCAAATTTAACGGTAAAAACGTTATCACTGCAAGGATAAAATAGTAGTAGTACACATTTTATTAACACATAACCCACCTTCCCATTTTCTGTTGAGTTACACAATTCAATTAACTCTCAATCACTTATTTTTTTAACTTTTAAAAAGTAATAGAACAAGTGATAGTGTATACTATAGCACACAGATAGTGTGTGTCACTCCTCTAGTGATCTAATATAATCCATCCCTAAGTCACACAATACTTCTAACCAATGGATAAATTGTGTTATAGTCCACGAACTAGCAAACTGAATGCTAATTCCTATCAAATTTACAAACTCAAATGGTCAAATTCTCAAATACTAATTTGAAAGAATAATTGGATGCCATGTGTATTGTTTATGACATTAAAACACATAATAACGGAAAAAAGTCTAGTCAGGTATTGCGAAGTTCTTTAGTATTTATGCATATAAGATTTTGTCATGTATTATTTATTTAATTAAAAGTCTCTTCATTAATTACAAACTTTTGTTATTGGTGTAATAACACACTCAATGTCCCATTTAATAGGGATGAGTATTGAAAAATTGGTACTACATTACTACCTAACCACGGGACGTTTTTTTCATAATAACACATCTTTTATTAAAACTTTTGTAGTTTAGTACAGAATGATTATTTTTCAAATACAATAAATTTGTGTATCTTTTAAGAAATTGATGTATACAAAAATTAAATATTATTAGAAAAATATTTATTTGCCTATACATTCGTATTTAAATATATTATTATGTATGTGTGCTCACTCTAGGCTGCTCTCATTCGCGAGATTTTATTTTCAAATAATAATCTCACGACCACAACCCCACCGGCATTATGAATTGGGGACTTAGATTAGTCCCTGTATCTTACAAATTTCCTTTAAAATATTCCATATAAAAAGATAATCCAAACTTAAGCTCAAACCACAATGAACTGAAACTAACAAGTTGTATGACGTGGCTTGATCTTAGGGTAAGGGACATGGGGGTGACCACATGGGATTGGGAAGACCGATTTAAGTGTGCCAACCCTCCAAATTAATGACCGTTGGGGACGTTGGCAAGTATCCCAAAAACTTTAAATGCTTTGGTAGTGTCAGTGGCAGTGGCGGTGGCACCCAAGTCAATTTCAACTGTATGCCTGTATCCATCAATGCCCTCTTTCTTTTTACACTCGCAAACAGTCATCACTTTCATATGTGAACTCTTTTATGAATCTGGGTCACCGCATTTTCATTTCATATTCTCACCTGTATTGCATGCAATTCTCATTCTCCTCTCTGTCTAGCTTTGACATGATGCTTTCCCTCCATCAATGCCGGCTCTCAGAATTAAAATCTTTGGTGGGTTTTATTGAATTTCGTCTCAGCTTTGTGGTACCCGACAAATGAAGGTTGGTATTCTTGAATTTTCTTTGTTTATTTTTTGGACTTCTTGTCGGTAGGTGAACAAACTCTGGCGGAGATTACAAAGTTAGACTTCTGAATATTTTTAATAAA
>CM065392.1:7205000-7240000 GCA_033060915.1 Euryodendron excelsum | reverse complement strand
CCCACAGACTGTCTCAAAGTACAAAGTAGCATCAAATATCCACCAACTTCAAACCCGTCAAATACATCACATTAAATTTGAAATAGTAATATGAAATACAGAATAACAAATTAACAAATTCTAGAAATCACATTACAAATTCTGTACCACAATTTGTGCCTTGGTATAACTTTCCAGGCATCTTTCTCCACCTAAGAAGTTAGTTCCACTAATTTATGATGTGGTAATAGATTTTTCATGGTGAATCTTTAGTCTCCAGTTTGCTAAGGAAAAAACCTCTCCGCATGAGGGATAAGTCTGCATACATCTGGCGGGGACCTCATGCAGTAGACTGCCCTCCAACTTGCTACAGTATGATCTCTGGGTTAGATTACTGTAGTCAGTTAATGACCCATTTTTGAATTGTCAGCATAGGGAGAGGTGGAAAATAGTGGGTAATGAACATCTTTCACTGCTTACTGAAAGCATGTTTCCTTATTTTAATTGGTATACATTTCAGAATCTCATGCCTCATTTGTGACTGTGGCTCTGGCCCTGCATGCCATGGTGATCTTTGTTTTTCTTTTTCTCTTGGACAAATGAGGCTCTGATTTTCTTAAGCCTCTTCTTCATAGTGATGTAAAACTTCATTCCAATTATAATTATTTTTTTTGATACTAGGTTTCTAATTAGTTCCTTCACCTTTCCTATTTAAAAATTTATTTTGGATTGGCAACATAAAAACTGATTGCCTAGCATCTAAAAGGTTATGAAATTGTGTGAAAATGGATTCTGCATGCTTGTAGAGGATCATAAAAAAGTGAATTCGATGTAATGATAGCTTTGACCTAGGCCTTTGCTGAAGTTTGCTGGTTGCAGGAGCATGCACGATGCAGGGATTGTAAGTTGGCTTACGTGCATGACATTTTGATGTTTAGACAGAAGCTTCGGAAAAGACACGTCTGTTTGTGTGTGTGTCAGCCTAAGCTGCTGGTGTGTAGACTAGTCATCCAACATTCATCACTCAAGTGCTGTTTGTTTAAAGGAATAGACTAACTATTTCAGTAGTATAAAATGTCTCTCCTGCACCAGAGTATTGTTGGTTTAATTACTTTCATTTCCAATAGCTCAATTGGCATTCTTCATCTTAGATTGATGAAAGGTTGAGAGATTAGCTGGAAAACTATGGTATTATATTTGATTATGAAAGGAATCAAACAGTGTGCTTTCTTTGGTTCTTGTTTGCAAGAATGAGTTATATGCCTGCTTTCCTAAGGGATGTCCGCTGAATGCTGTTTGGACAAGCATTATTGTTTCATCCATATAACAGACTTTTAAAAACCATCTTGGATCACCTTTTTCTTGAAGTTGTTTTCATGTACAGGTAGCTATTTGTCCTGATATGCGATATATGAACTTCTAAATGTTCCAAATTCACTTCATAAATGTAGGTCTGTCCACAACACTAGAAACATAACATTGTTCTATATCTTTACAGATAGGTAATGGCTAGAAGGGATAGTATTTCCTTTGAAGTGGTAGTCCTGTTATTTATACAGGAGTTTTTGACACCAATTCCCTGCAATAGTATTCAGCAGCTGAGTTACGTTCTATTTTATCACACATGACGGAAAAATATTGTCAAGAATACAAATGGAATATGTTGATCAATGTGAATCGATTAAAAATTACATCTAGTTAGTTCTTGGGAGGAGTTGACCCATCCTCGAACCATTTTTTTGGATTCCATAGAGACTTTTGAATAATTTTGGGAGTATAGAGACTATGGGGGTGTTTGGACCCCAACTTATTTAGTAGCTCGTAGCTTATAGCTTATGCTTATAGTTTTTTTGAATTGTGTTTGGGTGATAATTAAAAAGTGGCTTATATCTGACATGATTTTCTAGAAAAAGCTATTTGAAAAAATGGCTTTTTAAAACTAGCTTATAGCTTGTAACCTAGTCACCCAAATCTTGTTTAATAGAATTTTACTTATCAAAAAGGAATTGGTTATAGTTTGTGACCTAGATTCCCAACACTTGCTTTTGATTTGGTTTTCCCAGGAATGGTAGCAGCTCTAACCAATGAAAGTGCCACCAGCAAATCAGTATATTTTGCACATTGTACATCAGAGATGATATTTATCACCCATTTGTTGGCTGAAGAACCTGAGAAGCTTGCTGGGCCTCTGCTGGCTGACACTTATGTAACCTTGTTGAAAGGTCGTAATGCATGGTACGGTCAAATGATTGCCAAGGGAGAACTGAGCCTCGACATGGGTGATAGCATTAGTGGCAAGGGGATGATCCAGGTACAAATCTCTGATCACAGTTACTTGCCTATTTAAATGCTTGAATATTGGTCCCCTCTAAGTCTGACAGTGTATGCTAGCTCGGAGAATTGTAACACTCGAGGGTTTGTTTGGATTAAGGAAGAAATGTTGCTCTCACTTGGTCAAAACTTCTTTCTGTTGGCTTATTTAGCATATTAAAGGGAAAGGGAAACATATAACGAAAATATATAGTAGTAGGGCATCCAAGTAATAGATCTTTCACTTTTGAACATTGGAATTTGTTGTTTCAACTTCAAGGAGAAACAGGGTGTGATTGTCTTCTTAAGACCTCTTGTGATATGATCCCAGGCAAATCAATAATTACTCTAGTGCCTGTTTTTTCTGTAAAAGTTATATTTAGGAAACACCTTTATTTATGACATTTGATTTAAAGCATATGCATGAGAGGTGGTGCTTATTTGCTTACATCCTTTGATGGGTTTGCAATTGCATTGAGAGTTTTATCCCATGCACTTCTTGTAGCTTCCACCGCATGAATTGAGGGATTTTCCTTCTTCCAAATATAGCACGTATCTATTGCATATCATGCTCATAACAGTTAAAAGCTGAGGTATCATCATCCACTAAGCATATTTGCAGTGAAAATTATCATGCAATGGGTCTTCTTCCTTGGATTGATATGAGTTTTTTTTCTGTTCCTAGTTCAGGTGATGTAAAAGTGCTAAGTAAGATAACATAAATTGAATTAACAGAGAAGAAGAAAGTCCAGATTTAGAATCTGTAGCCTCTATTTCTGTCGATGACGGAGAATACCTAGTAAAGGATAGAGAAGTATAAAAATTTGGGAGGGCATTTCTTATTATGATTGTGATGTGAGGATGCTGTACGATTGAACTGATTGCATATTTGAGTTTTCTAGATCAGCTATACATTCAGACTCTACAATCCTGACTGAAGTAGCCATCACTCTTACCTCAATTTCACCAAAGCTTCCATTTTACCAAAGGCTGTTTTTCACTCTGCCTTCTTTTTGCAGGGAGTGTCTGCAGTAGGAGCCTTTTATGAACTTCTGAGTCAGTCAAGTTTAAGTGTACTGCATCCTGGAGTAAACAAGGCTGTCGCTCCTGTCGAGCTCTGCCCCATCCTGAAGACACTATATAAAATACTGATAACGAGGTAAAATTCTTAATATTTCTACATTTCAATTCATATGGTTCTTCCCCCCCCTCCCTTCCTTTTTTGTTTTCAACCCGAGTTTCTTTGAGTGTTAACCAATAATAATAGACTTCACATAAGCTCATTGTAAGGGCTCTACTGTGAAGGAGCCAAAACATGGTACAAACCAACTTATGTTGGCAACTGGTTGTGCCTGGTTATCATGTCAGGTGTTTTGAATTGGAATATGAACACTTGAAGGAGGTCAGGGTCTGAAATAAGTCTAGTTCCCGAACATCTACACATCTTATTCCTGCTGTGCTTTTGCCTGATTTTCAGGGAACAAAAACCAGAAGCAATTCTTCAAGCATTGAGGGATGAAACCTTGAATGATCCCCGCGACCGCATTGAGATTGCACAAACCCATGCTTTCTACAAGCCTTCCCTTCTTGGGCAGCCTTGATTTTTGGCTGTCGCAAAATAATGGGAGTAATAAAGGAAATCAGTATCTATTTAGATACCCTTGTTACAAGATTTGTATGGTGAACAGAAATATTCATGGTTTTGTAATGGATAGTTTTTATCTCAATTTATTGAAATTTAGTTGAATGGTTTTTTAAAATGGTCAATCTGTGATGAAGCAGGCAGATCTTGAAATGGTAAAAGCTTGGAGTGTCAATGTGGAGCCTCGAAGTGAAATTCCAAATTCACATTTCCATTTGTGGGAATGTTGGGGGTGGCCCAAAGGGTTGGCTAATCACCATTCCTTCAATCCAAACATAGCCTAATGTAAATCAAGAGACTTTCAAGGACAAGTGCATGTGACATTGTTCGCACCATTGTTTTTCTGAAAGCTTAAGCTAACAAAAGAAACTTTTATGAACCAGATAACTCATACATTGCTTTTTGCAAGTGAGTAGTTGGGATAGGATTTGAGATTAGTCATTTAGTCTGATAGCTCATGAATTTAATGCCAATGGGGTGGGGATTAAGACGTAGAATACCAAGTTAGGCACGGGTGGGGGTGAATTATTAGTTCAAGTTTTGTTTCAAGGGGGGTTCCTTAATAGTGTGTCTCTGAAATTCCTTTGAATTTAGTTTATCCCAAAACGATAGTTTTGCCATTATTAATCAAGGTGGTTCTGGGATAAACAATTTATAAACAAGAAGCAAACTTTATTGGGTTAGGAAACCATTATTATTCAATTGATAAACAATTTAGTTCGTACCAAAACTTTTGAAGTTGGGTTTCCTTATTATTCAAGTTTAATCATTTTCCTATTATATGAAGATTAGTTTGAGTATCCAATCATTAATAGTTTTACATAGTGAGTTTTATAATGGGTTAGAGAAAAGGGCATAATTAAAATAATAAACGAGGTGCTAGTATCCGTTACGATAATTCACTCACCGTGATTCCAGCATTTTTCTAAACACAAATATACAATACTCAATACAAAAAATTGTAGCTATCATTGATCAGCCCACTAATTAAATCAGACAAAGAAAAGAGAATAGACAAGACAACAATAATGCAACATCAAGTGTAAAATATATGCTCAAACATGTCTAATGGACATGCACCCAACAAATATGTTTAAGCAATAGAGTTTACTATGAAAATGCTCAAAAGACTCCCATTCTATGAATAAAAATCACAATAGAGTTTTGAAGGGTCAATATACGTATTTTTTGCATAAATATCCAAAATTCTTTAAGGTATTTTTTCAAAATTTTGGGGGCCAAGGACAAGGGAAATCCAACTTCAAAATTACTTGAGTGTTGCATTCTTGTAATCAATGGCGGATGGATGGTGTCCGGCGGCACTAAGCCCCCAAAATTTTTAGAATTCTCTATGCCTCTTATAAATTTTTGTTTATTTACAATAACATATAGTGTATTGCCCTTTCAAAATTTTAAAATTTTTGCCTTGATCCCCAAGAGATTTTAACTTAGCCCCCTCCCCTTAACATAGATCTTGGATCTGCCACCATAATGCTATATAAATAAAAAAATAAAAAAAAAGAAACGTACATAATTTGTGTAAAAATGATGTGGTTGAATTAAGACTTACTATTGTAAAACAAAATGCCCATTTAAATGACTTTTAATTAAAAAAATGTTACTGCCACATCATTATGATGGGTGATCCTGTATAGAAATTCTGCAAGAATAAAAGTTTTCCTTGCATAAATGCAATCATACATCATTGCTCAACATACTTCCCATGTAATGCAACCATGGCCGACTGTCATAAAGTTCCTTTTGATCCAATTTTTTTTTTTTTTTTGGCTAACCGGATGTTTGAGTTAATTTGCACACATCTCGACCAATTCTAAGAACTGTGTAGTCTCCCATTCCACACAAATCATGTAATTATGAGGCCAAAGGCCTTAGAAAAACTCTTACGCTTGATCAACAATTACATACAACCACACCAGGGATTGTGTGATAAAGAATTCCAAACCCACACAGTACTATGAAGGAGTGATGGAGACTTACCATGCTCGCTAGGGTGTGCACAACAAAGTTCATTCCAAAGAAAAATGCTATTCTTATAAAAAAATTGTACATAAAATCCCGCCAGAATAATGTAGCAATGAATAATGTAGCAATGTTAGTTTTGTAATTGAGAACTATCATCATAGATGCATTTGTTTTAAAGTGAAAGGCTCCTCATTCAACCTCATCATTCTGCATATAATTTTACCATTGCATAACATTACCCTTTTTCGAGTAGCACAAAAAAAAAAAAAAAGAGCATTACCCTCGTGCAAAAGAAAGCTCATGTCCACCATCTCTAATCGTTTTCTGATAATGAAAATCCCACCGCATGTTTGTGTACAAAAGCTTAGTTTGAAACAGTACCATTAGTAACTTACTCTATACTTTCTGGTATTTATTTTTCTATACGGAGGCCATTACAAAGAACTGGCTGTAATGTTCACAAATGTTTGTAAACTGCAGAAGTTAGAAACCTAAAGCTTACCCAATGCCATTAGTAGCGGAGACAGCTCCAATTTTTCTCCTCTTTTCCTGCACGGCACTTACAAAAATGCCTAAACAAGATTAGAAGAAATTATCTGAAATGAAATGAGAGGACCGGATGGATTGCTACTATGCACAACCACCCTTAACTATCAGCTTCAAACTGAGTTCTTCTGCAAGCTTGGCTTTCGTAAGCTTGCTATATCCTCTCAAGTTGTGTTGTTTTGCAACGGCTTTTAGATCAACTAATGACAAACACTCCAAGTCCAAGCCACTTGTTACTGGACGGGGTAATGCAGGAGAAGGAAGTAATTTTCGAGTCTCATTACCAGGATCACCAGTGAACGAGAACTTAGTGATGGCACGCAATTTTGCTACGCCAATTTGAAGGCCCTTCAATTTTTTAGTCGCCTTAAATCCTGGTGAACTTTGATACTTCCTTTTCTTTTGAGAATGTGAAGCTGAATCTACATTGACATCTGGAGCAACAGCTTGGTCTTTGGCTGCATGCAAGTCTGGCTTAGCTTTCTGCTTCTGTTGATGCTCTCTTTTCGCCCTCTGCTTTTGTGGCTTCAGAGGCAAGTTGGAATTGGACTCATTGTCATTGGCAACTAATTTAGCTTTTTGCTTTTGTTCTTCCTCTGGCTGTTGCTCGGTTATGTTTTCTCTTTTGTGATTTAGCAATTCCAGAGGTGAGTGTGCAGCGTTCTGTTCAGTATCGGTAAGACCATCTGCCTGACACTTCATTCTCCGTGGAGTTTTTATTCCCTTCTTTTCTACCTTCAAGGATAGTGGAGGGTTGATATTGTTGGCCGGAGCAGAATCTGGGGCTTCGCTTACTATTGCGTTCACATCTGACTCTTCAGTTACTTCTTGTAAGGCACTGGATCTGAACTCTATAATATCATCTGCAGGCTGGCAGAAACAAGCAAATAAACCATCTAAAACCCAGGGTGAATTCTGACAATTTAAAATCCTTATATCCTCCAAATCTTCTACAGTGTATATCCGATGATTACAGATTAGAAACTAAAGATGGTACACCACTTGAAAGAAAAAACTAAGAAAAAAAAAAAGAAAAAGAAAAAGTTCACATAAACTGGAAAAGAACAGAAACACCATAAGTTCCATGAATCCTATACTTCTGGTAAACTGGTGTTCAACATGCAATCCATGTGACAATGCATGTGAACCATTAAAGCCAAGCTTCTCTTAAAGATTAAACCCTATGATCATAATTCTGAAACAATATGAACCCGCTCGGAAACCAACTTGATCGATTCAGTGCTTGGATTAGGTCCGGGTAGAGAACAGGTAAGGGCGAACAAGTATGATTTAAAGCAGAACAAAGAGCTGTTTTTACCTTAACTGTTTCTGAAACATTTGATTCCCTTCCACCACTCTGCAAAGCTGATTTTAATGTCATGCTTTGGTCTGGAGAATTGTCTTCTTTGACTTTTTTATGCCCATTAACTTTTGAATCAATCCTGCTCAACTTGTTCTTCCCTTTGAAACTAATTGCACGTTCTGAAGCATCTGGAGTGGAAGCACTAGCAGGCTGTTTAATTTCAGAGGAGATTAGTTTACTGATTAACGCACAGAGAAGGAAGGATGTAAACTGGACTAAAAAACATAAGATCTCAGAATTGGAAAGCGTATCATATTACTTTTACTCCTAACAAAAGACTGCTTCTCCTAGATCTGGCCCCTATAGTAATGACTTACCATACCAATCTATATTCAAGGAGAGGGAAAATGGTACATGTACTTAACTGTTCTTGGAAGATTTCTTCCCTTCCGTGCAAGCTTCAATGATGAATTCAAGACTTCACTTTTTTCCTTTGAAGCAGAATTGTGCTTTTTGAGTCCATCTTTTCCATTAATTATCAAATCAAACTTGCTCAGCTCTTTCTTCTCACTGGAATCATCAGTTGCATGTCCTGAAGCATCTGAGCTGGAATCTTTGATGATGGAGCACTCACGCTATTCATTGTAAGAGGAAATACATTAAAACTTATATAAGCTCAAGGAAGCATATCTGAGGTAAGGATAAGTTGGATATGAACCATAGGACCTCACAGTTAGAGCATATTATGTCTATCATTCACTTAATGCTCCAAACCAAGGTTGCCTTCCATTCCAAGAGTTGTAAAGGTGGCCTGCTTTTACCTTGCCCTTCTCTGCTACATCCTTCTCTTCAGGTATCACAGATGAATCTTCTTTTGGAACAACAATGTTGAAAGGATGGTCATTCTTGATAAAAAAAAAAAAAGAAGAAGAAGAAGAAAGCACCATATTAATTATTCAGGGTTGCTTTTATCAGGGAATTACTGTAAGTTATAACCGAGAAAATAAACAGAACCATGTGTTCATATAATAAGCGAGACTCCCTGATTGACGGGAAAACCTATATTTCGCAGAAACCAATACGTCATATTGGAGAAGAAGAGTAAAAGTGTAGATAAATTTATTCATTAAAAGTTTTTTTTATTCTAAGATAATTCTTTGTTCATAAAAATTAAAGAAAAAGGACTCCTGCTCCCAAATGAATATTTCAACTGGGAGAATCAGTATTGACAGATTTTTTGTTTTTCCCTAATTTTCTATTAACTCAAACACAGCTCCAAGATCCAGTAACAGGGAGCACTATAAAATGTCACAATTGTATGGATTATAAAATGACCAACACTGTTATAAACCACTTCTCAATTAACTACAGAGAGATAATTGTGATAATGCTTATGACTGCACAACAAAGCATCATTATCACACAAAAGATTTCTTGAACTGAAGAATTGAAGCAATAAAGAAGGAGACTGGAATGATCTTATAATACGTGATTGGAAATGATAGAAGAATAGTGTCATGAATAATAGAAGGTTAAAAAGTAGAATTTGCAATCTTATCTTTAAACATCTGATGGATGAAATTCATTCAATGGGAAGACAGTGTAGTATTACGAGGCAGCATTTTAGACAACTGTAGGAGCCAAGGTCTGGAATTAAAGAGATATTTCAGCATGAAATGCAGAGTTTCTTCATTACAAATTTAAACATATGCTTCATATAAAACTGTAGTTTTGCAGTGATTTAACATAATAGTAGGTCAAGTTCCCTCTCCCCCTATGTAACTGATCCGTCAAGACAAATTTAGTCCATCAATACTACAGTGGTTGAAATATCTTTTTTAGGAAATCTCAGCTCTTACAAAATGGATGTTACGTCAATTTAGCCCATGAAGATGTTTGCAGGAAACCATCTTATAATATTTACTTAAGCTTCACGTCCATGATTTTCAGAATACCATATTTTATATGAAGCTTTTCTTGCCTCTTCAAGTCCTGAGCTCAGTTAGCTGAGATAGCAAAAAGATATGGTCTGCTATTGGACCATCAGTTCTACTGGAGTTTGGTATTAGAAAGTTGTTGCAGAAGCCCTACTACTAGGTAGGGGACCTCCCAGGGACATTATGGCTGGGCTGGAAAAACAGATTGTCTAAAATCATGCGGTCCAGGCTACCTGCTGTTAATGTAAACTTAGAATGTGGATTCTAACCATTTGTGGTTCAAATCACCCCGCCTTTCACAAATGAGCATATAAAAGGTTATAACAGTGTACAGACCACTCAGATTTGAGCTTGATAGTGGAGGACACATCAAACATACAAAAAAATAAAAATCATGATAAAGTAGTACCTGAATATAAGAATGTAATTTTTCCATTAAACTATTTTTACCTATTACAAATATATGAATATAATAATTTTATCCTAAAGGTATTTAATACCAACTATAGATCATTTTAGTTATATATAATAGTGTTAAGAGTGTTTTAATATAATATAGAACGTTTCCTTATCAATGAAATCCTTACCATTGATCCCAAAAGGATATAAAAATATGTTGAGGGTAAAGAAATTAAAAAAGAAACTATAAAAACAGAGTAATGAAGTCCTTGCAATTTGTTAGGAAAAAGAAATCATTGAAAGAAATATAAATATATGAAAATATGTGAAAGGTAAAGAAAAATTAATCTAAGCGGTTAAAACCGTTACATTCAAATTATAAAGAGTTGGATGGTCAATGACAAATGTTGAAACTAGTAAGAAAAAATAGGAGAAACTTTTGGAAGAGGGACAAGGTAAAATTATTTGCATTGTAGTGGGGCCATCATATTATTATTATTTTTTTTTATCAATGATCCTCTAAAATATGTAGGATCAAAGCAAAATTTTCTTAACTTTGAATGGGCAAGGGAATGTAACACTTTTCATCCTAAAATACCCGAAATACTAGTATATAAGTGGAATTTTCAGAACTTTGGGGTGGCCCTGGCCCCTTGCCCCGTCCCCCCAAAGACAACTTTTCCAATTTTGAGCTCTTAATTCCAACTTGCAAAATGAATTCTTATAATAGCAAAAAAAACAAAAAAGCAGTGACAAATGAGCTGCCTGATACTTAACTGGTTCTTGATGATTTCTCCTCTTCACTGGAGTCTTTAGAGATGACTTCTGGGTCATGCAGTTGTCTGCTGGAGTCATACCATATTTACTTACTTCTAGAATTCTATTGCATGCTGAATCCAATTTGCTCAATGTTTTCCTCTCATGAGTAATACCAGCTGCTGTTATTGAAGAATCTAGGCTGGAAGCTCTGACAATAGAATTTGCACGCTGTTCATCATAGAAGAAAAGTCATTCGAAGCATGAAATCAAGTAATTGAGGGAGTGGGAGTGTCTATTTCTATGGAAGTACACCATAGAACATGCAGAAAGGTAATTTGTCCTATAAATAAAGAATAAAGGATGATTAACTGTATTTAGGTGTTAGTCTAATTTGCATTAACCCATTTCTTCATTCCAGCTATGTGAAATTCATTCTGTAAAGCTAATACTAAAGTGTCTTTCTACAAATCAAAGTTCACCTTGTGCTTTAAATGATTGATAGTATAAGTAAAGATTAATCGTAAAAATCTTTCATGTAAGACCTTTATTTGCTGTGGAAATATATCTGTGAGTTTTAATATGTAAATGTTGTGTATTATGTAATGGGGGTGATTAAAAATTTATATGGACGTTTAAATTCTGGTTCTCAGGGGAGGAAAACCAACTTCACAGCTAATGACAATTATGTTTACAATTGTCTGTATCTATTGATTTGCATAGAAAACTCCTTACTTTTCAAAAATTTATATACATAAACTTGAGCACTAGTCGCATTTGCAGAAGATATATGAGCACCAAAAGGCTTTAGTACTCACATAAGAAAATAAAATGAAAAAAACATGACCTGTATTTGAGGTAGGCATTTTGACATGAAGACATGACTTCATAGTTGAAATGTGAACATGTCAATCTTCATGCGAATAAGTAAAACCCAAGGTTGCTTCAACTTGAATATCTTTCATCTTTCAATCCAAATTAGCAGAAGAATCATTTACTAATATGAAATAAAGCATTAAGCAATCGAACTCCAAGGACCTTAACAGTTCCTGAATAACTTGATTTCTTTCCCCAAGACTTCAAAGATGAATTGAAGATCACATGTCTCTGTGCAGGAGTAATACTGGCCTCTTTGACTTCGTCCTTCCTGAAAGTCTTGGTAGCAGAGGAGCTTAACCTTTTCTTCTCCAACATAAGGTCAGTTCCATGTGGCAGACCAGCCGAGCTTGATTCTTTGACTATGACCTCAACTAACTATCCAATTGCAAAAGACATCATTTTAGTTTATCAAGCATGATTTATTATTCACAATAACTTGTACAACATTAAAGTGCTTATCTAAGCTGGATAAACAGATTGCAATTTTTATCCCCTTGACGATTCGCAGGAAAAATTTCCAAGATAGAAGTCAAGAAAGACTGAAGACCAATCAGAACAAAAATTTCTTTTACGTATCATTTAAGCAAAGTTAAGAGTGTGACTGAGAAAGGGTGACTATATATATTACAGCCTCTCTAATTCAGATGTTTGCATTGGGGTGAGAAGTCATAAAAGCTTCCTATTTGACCCTATCATTTAGATAAAAACCTTAACAGGGATACCTTCAAGAAGTAAGAAGAAACTGGGATTATTGGTGCTCCCTTTTTAAGGTTTTTAGCCAATCCAACCCTCCTAGCATCCTCTATTAACAGGGACCAACATTGGGAATGGTTTGTAAAGGAAGCCACTAGCATTTGGGAGTTTGGTTCAGCAGTGGGTTGGGGGTGGTTTTGGGGTTTAGGTTCAACAAGTGAAAAGAAGCTGGGTTTGTGGTGCTCGCTTTGGTAGGTTTGGAATCCACTAGCATTTTTTGGGAGCAGGGGAGATGCGTGGTTAAGTGGTGCACTTGTGTCTACTTGTTATATAGCCTCTTTCATTTCCTTTGTTCTACCCATTTGTGTACTGGGGCAGAACTAGGATTTTGTGTCGAGGGGTGCCAAAATTTAAAACACAAATTTTCACCTATTGGTAATTTTATATTTAAAATTTTTTTCCACTTTTCTACGTTTTTAGAAAAATGAATTTTTACATGAAAAATAGAGCCAATTTTAATTCAGTATTAGCAAAATATATAAAAAATTAATTAATTTTTAGTACATTTCAACTTAATCATCTGTCAAAATAAACTCGAGGTTATTTTAATGGTCATTTATGATTCATTCTATGCTAAACTTTAGAACAATTTCCTTTACAATATACAAAATCAAAGAGCCAGTGAGAAGATTATTCTTCATTTTGTTGTGAAACCCAATTTTGATGACTCCATAAACAAGTCATTTGGTTGTTAGATTGGTGCACAATAAAAATCTCACCAACTGTTATCGGGCGAAAAAATTGGTAGGCACAGTCTACTATACAAAAATATTAACATGTTATTACAGGGTAACATTATAAATCATAATATTCATAGCTAATTTTTATACAGAATGATGTGGCTGAGTCGTAGTCTTTTACTTCAAAACAAAAATCATATCACTATATTAGGATTGCTCTTAATTACAAAAATAGAAGGGTTTTAAATCATTGGAGGGTGCCAATAGACTAAATTTTTGCTAGAACAGTATATGTTTATACTAGATATAAGAGGGTTGGCCCCTCCCTAACAACATAGGTCTGCCCTTGTTTGTGTACTTCATTGCATGTAGCATACCTAAACCCCGTGTGGCCTTTTGTTGCATGACCATCAACTGGACACCCACAACTTCGACTACTGATTGTCATGAACGACTACAACATAATGTTAAGAGCACCAGGCCAGCCTTAAGCAAAGCTCTATTTTTCTCCAATGACAACTTATGGAATATGTGCTGTGCTCACTAGATCATGTGTCCAGCATGAGCTGCATTAACCTTTATAATGTAAGATATATAGTCCCCCAGCAAACAAAAATTACAAGAAGGAATGACCTTATACTAATGACTTGTTCCATCCCATTACGTTGCTTTTCTGTTGGCACCACTAGAACATCCTAAAGTTCGTTAAAATGAAGTACTGAACTGTGGGTAACATAGTGAAATACTATGTTACTAATTTTTTTAACAGGGATTAGGACCTGATACAACAATGTAGACTTGCAAATCCAGCCCCAAATGATTAACTTACTTTTCTAAACCTTTTTTTCCCAAAAAGTTTTATTCAATTAAACAAACTATTAAAATTTTTTCTACTGGTGGACCACTTCACTGAAAATGCATAAAACCTTCAAGGCTCCCCCTCAGTTTTAGATAGTGTTTGAATATGCATAGCATCTTCTCAACCTTGTCCCTTTGTTTTCTTTTAAGTAGAATTTTAGTTCATCAGGGAAAAAAGAAGGGGAGATAGCTTATGAAAACCACCAAGCTGATTAAAATTTTGCATGGTAAAGTAGGAAAAAAAATCTGATTAAAATCAACAGCAAGCAAGCAGAAAAATGTGAAAACTTCAACAGTCAAGGACTAAAACCTGCTTATCTTTCTGGTGAAAGTAGTTCTTGAGTAGAGCCTTTACTATTTCATGCATTCTCTCAGCAGGTTCTTTGTACAATAGTAAACCAACACCAAAATCGTGCTCATTTTGTACATTTGTATTCTTCAGGCTCTGTATTGAAATATCGAGACAGTCAATTTTTTCTCTCAAAGTAGCAGAGCACATTTCAGACCATGATTCATCAGCCCAGGCAAGTTGGCTTTGAAGAGTGACTAGATCTTCTTCAAGTTCAAGAATTTCAGTATTTGCTTTTGTTATCAATACGCTTAGCACTTGGATACAAGATTTCTCATTCAATGCATTTTCTTCTATCAGATCTACAACATGAAAGTGATAGTTACAAGATGGGAGTCTACGTTAGTCACAATAAAGTGCCCAAATAATCACTATTGCAAAATTCAAAAGCTAAGGGACATCAAATTACCAAATCCACAATCAAAGTAAAAGTCACACTGCCAGCCATGTCCCATATAACTTCTTTCTCGTGCAACTGTAAACAATTATTTTAATCAACAACCAAATTGCTTGACGAAAACGATAATCTTTGTGCACCAATCTGTAGTGCTAAGATTTCTACAGTTTCTTTTTTATGATAAAAATGTTCAAGTTAAAATCATTGCTAACAAAAGCAAAGAACAAGACATAAAATTAGAGCACAAGATTGAGAAACCTTGGTCATGTGTTCGATCCCAAACAGCCCAATCCATAACTCACAAACTTTACCCTGAAATGCAAATAATGACAACATTACAATTCTTCCACCAAATCAACAGAAAATGAAGATGTTAATATATGAAAGTCTGTTGACAGCGAAAATTGAAGGTATCAGAGTTATGTAACCAAGAAAGAAAAGTGACGTGAAGTATATAATTATATGTAAGTTCATCGATTCTGAAAGATGACAGTATATAAGAGAGATTAGCGACATACTGAACATTGATACTGGAAGTTGGACAAAATTATCAGCAGTATCAATTTTTATCTTTTCAATCATAGCATACCATTTCTCAAATGACCACACTTGTGAGAAAGGATATGTGCACAGGAATAACTATAAAACGCAATGAACCAATTTGATTTCCAATGATCATTCGAACATCCACACATGCATAATCACAATTGAAAGAAAAGAAAAATAAATGGCGATTCAGTGAAAAAATAAAAAGTAAATACCTTAGATTAAGAAAGGCAAAGAGTACTCACAGTAAACCCACAAAATCAAAACTGAAGAGAAGAACCAAAACAAAAGGCTTTCGAATTTAAGTCAACCAAATTACAGTAATTGTTTCACACCACTTGAACACACAATTTAGAAATAACCAAAGTACTTACTTGAACACATACCAGCATGCGTATATATCATGCAGAAATACATTCATACGCTTAAATGCATACAGAATTCAGAGTTTAACACTCACAAAGAATCACTAAATGAATCATTCCAGTTTTGTTGATTCAAGAGGCAAAGTTAGTAAAGGAAGCTATCAAAAGAACCAAAACAGAGTGATTAAATTGAAGAAATGTAGCTCAAATGTTCAACAAATAAATAAACGAAAAAATACACAGCAAATTGAAACAAAAGATTGAGCTTTGAGAATCTATCAAGACTCTAAGTTCCAAAACAAAGAACGAGCGAGAAAATAGGAAAATGCAGCTTTCTCGAGAACCAAACACTACAAAAAATAGCCAAGGTCGTGAGATAGACCCGAAATTCCTCTGCAAAAAGCACGAGACTCGCAGTGAGAGAGAATTAGAGGGAATGACTTGAGACCTCGGAATTTGACTACCTAGGGTTTCGAACTCTCCTCCAAGTGAGAGAGAGACAGAGAGAGAGAGAGAGAGAAGGAGAGCTCTGAGGTTTGACGAGACAGAATGTGGACTGAGAGTGACAGCGACGAGGTTTAGAGAGAGAGAGAGAGAAAAAGTTAAGAGAGAGAGTGGAGAAGGGCAGTATTAAATACAAGGAGATTTTCAGGTCCCGTTCACATTGTGGACCCGCTTATGAGATTCCAGATACCCATCTCCACGACGATTCAATTCGTTACCGTACGATAAGGGAAAATGAACGGCCAATACTTATCGATGATATAGTTAATGTGGGACCACATAAGTAAACGGTTCTGATCTGCTCTTGTGGGTCAGTAGTATGACGGGTTGATAAGATACACCTCGATACAGTGTTAGTGGATTGTAGTGGAAAATTAGCTCTCACCTGTGCATGTGGTAAAAGTGTAAATAGTGGTGATAGTGCGTGCATTTTACGATGGTACAACGTCAGTTGGTTCTTCATTTGGAATTTGCTAATGTGTCGTACTGGGGACGATGGGCCGACTATTTTGCCTGAACGATTTGTTGCGCGTTACGCGCAGGTGGCAATGAATCCGGGTTGTTATCTGCTGCTGCACGTTCCACCAATAATTTCTACAAACTCCAGCTGTGTGGGGCCGCAGTGCTTTAGTCCCATGAAGAGTCGCAAAGTGGGCCGGCACAGACAGGGCACTCTTAAAAGCTGACCCGGCACGGCATAAGACGAGCCGAGCCAAGCCAAGCCCAGGCCGTGCCATAGGACTAAGCAAGGCACGGTACAAAATGGACTCAAGTACGACACAGACACCAGCATGAGCTCAACCACCATTTTTTTTCTTTTAAAAAAGCTCTAAAATGATCAAAATAGTATGAATAGGTTAGATCAACATGAATACATAACGAAATGACACATTTAAACATGGCACGAAAGGGAACAATCACAAGACCGCATGACATAACACAAGCACAAGAACGAACCGTGCTAGGTATATACTTAGCACTTATGGGTTAGCACTGACACGACATGAAATTTAAATAAATTAATATATATGTGAAATGAATCACACCGAGCTTACATATTAACATGTATACGTCTAAATATTTTTTAGATGGAGACACTCATAATTTGGTGGATGATTTTGATGATATTTTGTTAGTACAACTACACATTTACATGTTTTAAAGAATTTTGCTGACCTGATAAGTGAGATGAAGCTCAAATCACCATACCAAGTCAAGCTAGGTTTTTGTGATTTTTGAGAATGGATGTACAAATTTATCATTTTCAAGATATAGACAGCGTGAAACAGTATTGTATTTGTTACATAATCAATTTGTGAATTGTCAACATTTGATACTTTAAAGTTGTTGATGATGATCAGTTGTCATTAGTTGGTTGTGCATAAATTGAATACAAACAATTCGTTCCAACTAATTTGAGGTAAATCAGTGAAAAGTGATAATTGTCAACTTTGGAAACTCAACTAAAAATGAACTTTTTTTTTGGTTAAAATGGTAAGTCATGAAGATGGTAAGAAGCTTCATTAGTGTATAGGAAGTTGAATATTTCTCGTTAAGGTAGCTATAAATAAAGCATTTGATTTCAAACCTCTACTTATTGATATGATATAGATGAGTGAATGAAATCTAGGGTTGTAGGACTCATAATTAGAAAAAGGAAAGAGAGAAAAAGATAGCACTAACAATGTAGGGATCCATGTGGGCTACATGGTTATTCTTTTAACTGAATAATGTTTCTAGCAAATTAGCCTTAGGATACAGAAAAGGGTATGATTAAAGAAAGTTATAGATGAACAAAGTAAAGGTGGAGATGAGAAAAAAGAGAATAACAATTTGTGCAAGAGACAGAGAGTAATGGGTGATGAAGTGGAAACAAGTTCACCATAGGTGAATTGAGTCCCAACCGAAGGAAAAGAAAATTAAAATGAAAAAAATAAGTAAATTCCTTGCTTTTGCTTGACTAGGTTAAGGAAATGATTTAACAATGCTTAACAAATCCATTTTTTGTTTAGTGACCAGTAAGAAAACAAATAGGCACAAGCACTTTCATTATGAATTATTTTCTTTTATATCAACAAATACGAGATTCAAAAAATTTGGCACTAGATCAAGATATTGGAGAACAACATTCTTTCGGCTTGGTCTTGGGTATTGGGTTAGTAACCTAAGGGCCGTGTGAAGCTTAGCTTGCGATGATACCTATAAGTAATTTCTCGATTTGATTATTATTGTGTTCGATGTTTTCTTAACTGTATACACATAAGTAAATGTATAAATTATAACTTCGACTTCTCTCATAAATTTTCTCTTTCATTTTTCTTTTTCAATTGAAAAATTACTCTGATCATGATTTTTTTCTTTCTGATTATATGATTATACTCCTGAGATTAGTGAGGTGAGGTGGGGTGGGAATAGAGGGAGGCCATCAAGGTCGAGGGCTGGGATGTGGCGGTACTTGCATCATGGCCGGGCAAGAGCAAGGGAAAGGGATATCTTGGCAGGGCTTGTTTGCAAGAGGGGAATGCTATCCCATGTCCACCACGTTGCCATTCTAAGTCTAAAATTAGAATTAAGTAGGAAGTTTCTTGCATTAAAAGCCCTTTTTAAGAAACTCGATTCTTCGATAAATTAATATTGGCCTACTAAACTTATTGGGCTTGCAAATTTTTAGTTTGTAGGTTAGTTTTGAATGGCCTTCTAACATTTATGTCGATTTGGAATTCATTTTAATAATATACTAAAATAATAAAAAATACAATCAGGAAACTAAACTAATTTTTTTTTTTCGTTTGCAAAAAAATTTGAACAAAAATGTTAAACCAAAAAAAGACAGCAAACACTAGCATTGGAATTTAGGTTAGATATTTTCATTTTGGCATGGTTATGGGATTAACAATGAGAGGCAAAGCTTTCTATCTATTTTTTTCCAGTATAATTATAGCAACACCACTTAAACTATGACTTAGTATCACTAAATTTTTTTAAACTCTAAAACATAACATATTAATTACTTGAACTATCAATTATATCGATCAATACCTCTATTAGTAATATATTAGCAAATAAATAGAAAATTGTTATGTAAGTTGTACTTGATAACAAAAATATAGTTTTATATCTAAATTAATTTTTATAATAATTATCTAATAACTGAAATATCCGTTGGATTTACATGTCATTCTAAGGGGTATTTCAGTCACTAAATAATTATTATAATAAGATAATGTCAATTTAAGCAAAGAAATCAATACTTTTGTGAAAATTTGCAAGTCACAAACACCTTTTCATTTATTTTCTTAATGTATGGCTAATAGAAGATGTTGATTGACACAAACTTATACTTTATAGGGATTAATATGTTACGTTTTGTAGTTTAAAAAGATTTAATGATTCTGAGTTATAGTTTCGAGTAGGGTTGTTCAAGAGTTGGGTTCATAGTGACTCACCAACTGAACTGTTAAAGTCGGGTTCAAAAATATTAGAACCGATTTCGACTTATTTGGGTTCGGATTGAGTTAGAAATTTATCTCTTATTGCAAAATTTTTTTTAATAAGTACTTTGATAACAAATAAATGAAAACACCTAGTAAAAATTTATATACTATTAAAATTCAACTATTACATACAATTTGGTCTATTTTTACAGGGTTGATCGATTTTAGATAGTGATTCATCAATCGAATCGTCAAAATCAAATTCATGAACATTAAAACTAATTTCAACTTTTCTTGGGTTCGGATTAGATTTGGGTGGGTCAAGTTGGCGAGCCAGATGTATTTTGGACAGCCCTAGTTTAAACGGTGTTGTAATTATTATTAATATATTTTTTTTGGTGCACTTTATGTTCTCAAGCACTACTAGCATTCTATGTAGCTGGAAGTAGGTGATTGGACTCACAGATATTAGACGCTAACTGCAGATGCATGGTGTGGTTTCTCCTTGCTGTGCCATGTGGCTCTGCCCTCGCGTCCTTAAGTACGAATAAAAGAGAAAACATACTTTCCAACTATTTCGTAATTTGTCGCATTGTGTGACCGTTTACCGTAGAAAAGTTCTTGCAGCTGTATCCCTATCTTTTTGCTTAATTCCGTTTCTATACCACAAAAATCTGCAACTTTTTTTTAATTCAAACTTTTTCCCTACCCTACCTTTAATTAACTCTTCCTTTCTCTTTTGTTTAAAAAGAAATAAAATTTTGAGAGAATTTTTACTTCTAAAAGCAGAAATAGTAGATTAGTGAGCAAAATTTAAAAATTATTATTTTACATTATATTAAAAATGTTAAGGTAACAACAGAAAATGGCCTGTAAAGGATATAAATAAACAAAAGGAAAAGAGAAAGAGAAAAAGTTGTATGAGTTTTATTAGAAAATGTAAATAACACCACAGGATGATCAATTTTATTTAGTTGATACTTTGAATATTACAACTGAATGTCGTGAAAGTTTTTGTAACTTTCATGCTTGATCAATCTTATAATCCTTCATTAGAAAATGTAAAGAACGTCACAGGATGATCAATTTTATGTAGTTGATACTTAGAATATTACAACTGAATGTCGTGAAAAATCTATGGTAAATTTGGTCAATCAATTGTGTCATCAAGAAAATAATAATAATATTAAAAAGCTAATGCTCCTCTTATTTATTTATTTATTTACATGTCATAAAAAAATCTCAGTGTATCAAAATTAAAGCTCAATACGTAATGCTCTCCAATCCCATCTTACTTTATCCACCTAGTACCCTTGGGGCATGTTTGATTCACGGGACAAGGCTGAATTGGATTGCGAGTCCTGGCTTGTCCTGCGTTTAATTTCCAAATAGAGCCGGGACTAGCAGTCCTGATTAGATTACTAGTACCACACATTAGTTCTTAGCTAATCCTAGGGGAGGTGGATTTGCTAATCCCAAGACTAGGATAAAAAAGGATAAGGTTGAAATAACTTACCTACCCCTAATCAACATATATTATATATTTTATGTTATATTACATTATAAATATTAAAATACGGTAATATTGTATATATTATATTTTAAAATATTATATGATATTATATACGTAATAATTACTATATATAATATTTCTATTATAATATATTAGAATATGGTAATATATTACATTTATAAAAATATTATATATAACATTATTATATGTTGTATATCATATATTATACTCTTTATATTCCATTATAATAATATAATATTATATAATAATTATTATTATATATTAGTATTTTATATGTATAAATTTGTATGACATACTATTATATATTATTTTACATTACAATATATGACAAATACATACTATAACGTAATATATAGCAAGTATACAATATTAATTTACATTATAATAAAGTACTATAATATAATATTAATAATATATATGTATTTTTTATAATATAATATACTTGTCCTAGATTTTAATATTATATTATTATTTTTTTAGCCTTTAATATTATATTTTATTATTATATTATATATATATATGTATTATAGTTGAACTATTTAATGTTACATAATGTACTTGATTTGCTTATAATATTATACTATTATATTATTTGATGCACATATATATATATATATATATATATATATATATATATGATTATATTATTTATATTATAGGCTAATAATATATAGTAAGGGGTAAAACTGTCATTTCTTATAGTTGTAAGATTAGTCCGACCATTTATCCTATGTGCAAACAAATATGAGACTGGACAATTGTTTGGTACTATTAGTTCCAGAATTGTCAATCCTAGGACTATTAGTCCTAGGACTATTAGTCCTAGGACTCCTTCTCAGTCCGTGCAATCAAACGAGCCCTTGGTTTATTTGGCCCAAAACAGTGTTTGATCAAATTTCTTATCTAAATATTAGGCTTATTAAATAAATGTTAACTATTTAAGTCGTTTGTTGTGTAATCAATTTATGGGATAATTACACTTACTCCCTTATGGTTTGAGAAAAATCATATGACTCCCATTTAGTTTAAAAATGAACACAGTCTCTGTGATTTGAACTGAACTGTAAAATAAATAAAAATCATTATAATTAATAGCAATGCTACTATAGGAGTATTTTTATCATTTCATCTTTTTAAAATCAAACATAAAAAATATAATTTTATCCTTTTATGTCAAAGTAAATGGTTGTTTTTTGTAGAAGTATTTTTATCATTTCACTAAATTTGTCATGATTTGATGCATTTTGTATATAAGTCTAAACTATAAGAGAGTTATATGTTCATTTTTTAATCATATGGGGGGTCATTTGATTTTCGCACAAATTATAAGAGGATAAAGCATAATTACCCCTTAATTTATTCAATACCTAAAAATAAAAAAAACGTGAAAAAGTAGCATCGTTATTTTTTCAGGTACTACTTTCACTATGATTCTTACTTCTTATATATTTGATGAGTCGGCTATTGTAAAATTTAAGTCAAGAGTGACAATAGTTGATACCGTTGTGCCACCAAATATTTGTTCCCCGAAGTAGAGAGATACACAATCCCACCTACTAAAAGACAAGGAATTGTATTGGGCTTGGGAGAGTTTTAACGATGTGTCCAAAAACCCATCTTTCATGAAAGAAAAATGAAATAGTAAACATGCACAGTTTACTAACTAAACATAGCATATATAAGGGGGTGTTTGGATTTCTACTAAAAAAAAATTATAAGCCAAAAAGTTAAATTAATTTTAAAAAGTTACTTAAAAAAATAGCTTTTTAGAAATTTAAACTAGTTATAGAAGTGACTTTTGTAACTCACACTACCAAAAAAGATGCATTTTACGAGGGATTATTTGCGATGGTCCCCTTTGCCGTCGCAAAAGGTAAGCGGTGGTGGAAGAACCGTCATAAAAAGCCTTTTATATAGCGTTTCTTTTGTGACGACATATGAAACCGACGCTAAAAATAAGGCAAAACGGTGTCACATATGCAAATGCGTCACATCAATTTTGTGGCTGTGTATTTGCTGTGGCTGTTAACGACACAAATAAGGCCTTATATTTTGAGTTTGAAATGGCGTCATTTTATTCACTCGAGTGAACTACGTCATTTCGGTGGCCAAAATTAATTTCCCCCCTATTCCAACTTCCCTCTCTCAGCCCAAATTACCCTAGCCGCTCAACGTCTCCCGATGAGCCTCCCTCTCTCGATCTCTAGTTCTCTCCAGCTGCTGTAGCATTTGCTTGCTGCCGCCTCTCGCCGTCGGCTCCTCTTGCCACCGGCGCCCAACAGGTAAGCCTCTCTCTCTCTCTCTCTCTCGTACAATTCCGGCTATATATCTCTTGCTCTCAGCCCCTGCTTTCAATCTCTGAGTCTCATAATCATTACCATTGTTGCCTGCCGCCACTTGCCGTTGCTCGTCGTCAGTTCAAGCCCTAGCAATAGGTGAGCCTCTTTCTGTCTCTCGTCTTCTCTATGTCTCTGTTTCTCCTCCATTCTCAGATTCCTCTAAATTTTTGAATGATTTCTACACAAAAAAAAAAAATGAAACAGAAAAAGGAAATTAATTATACCAGTTACGGTACAACTAACAGCGTTCGTATCGAGAGTGTAACAAGTATTTTCATTGTTTTCGGCTAAGAATTTTCATACCAGCTGTTACCTACTTTTTGGTTTGGTGGTGTGGACTTGGTCCTATCTTTTAGTGACTGGTAGTCTGCTAGGGGAGGGTATGAAAGTTATATTGCTAACAAGAAGGAAAAGTGTTTTGAGAAAACACTAACACCATAATACCAACTAAATTTCCAAGGCAAAGACCATGGTTGTAGGACTAATGAAGTATGATTGAGGCTTACTCGTGATGCATAATAAGGCAGATGAACCAAGCTTGACTATTTAGCTTGGGTCCAACTCGTTTCAGTAAGTTAATAGGCATCTTAAAACTACAAAAACTGTGAAGCCTGCATAGAAGGTAACAACTACAGATGCAACAATTCCCAGTATGGGAAGAGCTACTTGCATTCCATCTATTTCCTTCAACTTTTGCTTTTGGTGGGACTGGGAGATTTGAGATATAATTTTCTCCTCTTTCCTTCTGTGGGTGTGGGTGTGGGTGTGGGTGTGGTGTGGCTGTCATCATCCAAAGGATAATATTTTCAAGGACCTCATATATGACAAAACATAGGTAATTGAACGAAACTTGGCAGTACCAAACAAAAAAAAAAAGGAAAAAGAAAAAATACACAGCTTAGGTCCAATCATAATAGGGTTGGGTTGAAGTACACTATGAGTTTCAAAGCCCAATCAATTTAACTTACACGTACGTTGATACAACTGAATTGCCCTGGCGTCTTGGTGCCTAGCTCTGGGAAACTCTCCTTCAGAACTTAGCCTCCAAAATCCCCATAAACAAAGAATTATGAGTAAAAAAAAGAGAACTTAAATGGGCCAAAGTCTTCATAAGAGTGACGTATAAAAACTTAGACACATAGTTTGAATGTATTAAAGAATCAATACACAAGTTCACATTGAAAAGAGAGTAGACAAATTCATGTTTATTATTTGATATTCACGAAAACACTTGAAAGAATAGACAAATTCATGTTTTTCTATCTTAGTATCCCTTTCTCGTTTGCATTAAAAAAAAATGTATTCATGTCTCGCTTGGTGTAATCCGACCCCATCTTATTTCATTAATGTGTGTCGCACTACTTTATGTCTAAGATTCATAAATATGTTGATGTATAGCATTACTTATTTAAATATTAGGCTTGTTCAGTAAATGTTATGCATTTAAATCTTTTGTTGCCTAATTCATTTTGTACCTAAAGAGAGAGATGCGCACTCCCACCTACTGAAACACAAGGTAGCTAATCCAATCTTAAAAGAAAATTTGAGGTTTTGCATGATTTACTAAGGCACTTCATTGCCTCTACCCGCAGGAGGCAAGGTTCAATGACCTTCAAGGCATGTTGTTGTTAGGATGGGTAAATGGGCTCTATTGGGCCCACCCAAAATTTGAGATGGTCTTAACGATTGGCTTGTGGTTGTGGGTCTAACCACCCAAAAAAAAAAAAAAAAAAAAAGACACGATTTATTATTATTATTTTTTTGCTAAATAGGTATTCGAGCCAGTTTACGTCCACCTTAATTAATTTCGGAATCTACGTAGTTCTTTCGTCTTACACAAACTAGGTAATTACTAGATTAAAGATCTTGGAAATGACCTCAAGAAATTAATAGCATCTTAGAGGTACTTGACCAAAGATCTTAGGAGTGACCCAAATAAATTGAAACCACTTCTTCAGAGGTTTCGAACTTGTGACCTTGAAGGGAGCAGACTTCCAAACTCTAAGCCTTGACCACCAAGTAGGTACAGAACTACATGAAGACAATGGAGGGTCATGACTCTATTACTTTGACAAAAATTATGTATAGATCCTATAAATTTTAAGTATTTAGGATAAAAAATAGTGTATTGGCCCCCAAAATTCAGAAAATTTTATTCTACCCTTTCAAAATACAATTTTTTTTTAATATTTTGGTTCCCTACAAAATTGAAAAAATTCTATCTTGACCTTCTAAATTTTTGTTACCTTAATTCCCTCTCAACAAAATTTTTAGTTCCATCTCTACCACCACACCAACCACTTGGGGTTAGATACTATTTACTTACTAAACATAAATAGTCACAATTACAAGCCAAGCGCATTACGGGGCTAGCATAAGGCACAATATTGTCTACACTTTTAGGTGATAAAGAGACAGACAATGAGAGAAAGAGAGGGGCACCATTGTCAAGGTTGGATTGCCCCTCAGAGAGGGTTTTAGGTTAAAAAAATACAAAATTTATTTTTTGTGCTGCTCAAAAACCTCTGCTATAAATTGTATTAGTGCCACAGATACTTTTCCTTACACTTATCGACAAATGAAAAAGGAGTTGGCAATACCTGCTTCGTGAATACTTTGCCGCATTTTTGCTAGTGGCATCATTTTTATGGCGCTAATTATGGCATTTATAAGTGCCCAAAAGAAATTATATTACATATTTTGCGGCAAAAACATTAATGCCGACTATTCACCGTGCTGGAAAACAAGTTGGCAGGTGACGACAGTATTTAACAAAGCGTTGTGAATAGCATATCAGTTTTTGGTACAACTACAGTCTTAGTGACATGAAAAAGAGAATTATTTTACAGCACTTTCTGGAATAACTACGGCTAACATTTTTGGGGCGAAAAAAATACTTTTTCTTTTGTTTTAAATTCAGATTCCATCTAATAAAAGTTAAAACTGTATACCCTTCTATCTTAGGCCATTGTCACCAGGGTCATCTAAACGGATTAGTATCGTCTCCAATTCAACAAAGAAATGAAAATCTCTATTTCATGGATTGAAGGGCTAGCACGTCAATTAAAATTAAAATAAAAAGATGAGGTGAGTTAACTTAAATATTCTTTGAAATAAAATGAGATGGTGACTATATATATATATATATAAATAAGTTTTAATTTAAAATGAGGTAGTATTAATATCACATCTGTTATGACCTCATCTATTCTATTATTAATGAAATAAAGATGTTTAATCTAACCATAGAATGAGCGAGAGGATCAATAAGTACAAAGGATTATTGGTTGACCATTCTTCAAAAAATCAAAGGTCAAGGGCAGAGTATGGCAGACGCCACTGATTCTTGAACGACACTCTTTTGCCAAAGAATGGAGAAAATAAATCACAATCTATCTTTTTTTTTTTTTTTTTTTTTTGCCGGAACATGGGATCGAAACAGATTTTACGTTTATATCTCCCATGAATTTCACATGTTATGCACTGTTTGGATATAGTCAACAGGGGTGGTGGTGGGAGGTAACAGCGGCAACGGTGGCAAGGGAGAATAATGAAGGAAGATTTGTTTTAAAAATAAATATATTTTTCAAAATCTTTTAACTTTTCTAAAATTATTTTTAAATTATTAAAATAAGAAAATAAAAATTACATTTACCAAACATGTTTTATTTTTTGGATTAATTACAAAAACCTCGAATTATGACTCAGTATCACTAAACTTCATTAATCTTTAAAACGTATCACATTACTCCCATCAACTATCAAATTATATCAATTAAAGCCTTTTGTTAGCCTTCTGTTAGTAGAAAAGATGGAAAATCATCATGTGCATAGCACATGTTTAACATAATAAAGTTTCATGCCAAAACTAACTTTTTCATATTATAATAAACAAACATATGAAACATAAAACCCACCATAAGCAAACTGCATGATATAAAAAACTGAATTTGTCATTGAAAACAAAATATCATTGGGTCGCTAACATCCACCAAATCATGCTTGCATAAAAACTTCAGTTAACACATCCATCACAAAAATAAAATCCATCAACAATTCATCCAAAAAAAAATAACATTGTTATAGATCCAACAAAACATTGTTTTGATTAAACATTCCCATCAAAATGCAGTAAACTATGATGATCACCTATGGGTACTGGGTGCTATAGGTGCTAGTGAAGACCTTTGGGTACTAGGTACTGGTGAAGGTACTTGGATGCCAACTTGTCTAGGTTTGAATCCCTGCCTAACAGTTGCACATAACATACCTGCCTACTGCCTTTCAAATGCAGTCCTCACACTCCCCATACCTCTACTTTTCCTATTACCATGGCTTCCATCTACACTTTCACCTTTTTCACTCCCAATAGCACTGCCTCTATCAATTACCACCCCTCCTTGTATCTACATTTGTCAAATGAAACTCATTCATTAGTCAAAATATAAAGTTAATTAGATCATGTAAAAAAATTTTAGTGGCAAAGTACTGATGATAACATACCTGCTTTGGCACAAGTGCAGTCTGTAAGTGCATGTAATTGGCTACATTTCGTGACATGTTTTTTTGATGTATTTTGGAGACTTATGTTGTCAATCACAATCATTCAGAAGAGATTTCATGTCTATTTGTGCAAGCTCAGGCTAAGAGAGTCTTGTACGATACCTTTTGGCTATTGTTAGGGACTTTGAGAGATGTCGATGGAGTTCGAGGGTAAAAACAGTGTGTTGGCTAAACAACATGGACCTTACGGAATCTCGTGGGATGTCACAGGAGCTCGAGGGTAAAAACAGTGGACCTGCAATTTGGTTATAATCTCGAGGGACCCTCGCGGGATGTCGCAGGAGGTTGAGGGTAAAAACAGTGAACACGTCAAATCTGAAATTGAGCTCGGTGGAAGCTTGCGGGACCCTCGCGGGAGCAAGAGACACTTCACGGGATGCTCATTGGAGCGAGCCGAGCAAAATCAGATTTCCCTAGAATCGCGCCGCTATGGTTTTTGCTCCTATTTAGAGCCCATCACACTTCCCCAGGTTATTATCTGAGCCGCCACATTAAAAACTCCTAGAAAGAAGTATTCCTAACCTTCTTAGAAGCTCAGAAACAAATTTTAGCAATAATTTTTTTCAATCTAAGTGAAGAAATAAGGGCCTTGATGGAGTTCAAGGCGTGAAATTCGTTCTAAGGGGATTTGAACGATGGTCAAGCACGGAGACGGTGAATCGTGGACACGAGTAAGATCAAGACAATTATTAGATCATGGAGTTGATAGGTTTTGATTGTAAAGAGTCTTGTAACCGTCTGAACAACGAGATATAGTACATGATCTTTTTCCGGCAAATGGGACACGTAGTTTTTCTCCCATTTAAGAGTTTCCACGGCAAAAGATTGTATGGTTTGCTTTATCTTGTGATTTGGTAAGTACAATATTGCTCATTGCCATAACATATCAAATCAATATCATAAGGTTTAACCTCTCGGACAAAACATAGATAAAGGCTAGTTTTTTCACAGTCCTTATAGTCTCCCTGCCTTTAGCTTTCCCCCTGCCTTTGCCACTTATCATCTCCCCTTTTACCTACATTTGTTAAATGTTAGTTAATTGCGATCAATTCAATAAATGCATAATAAGGACTAACATGTGTCAAATTATACCTAAGACATTGGGCCTTTTGCTTTCACATTTCCTCTGCCTCCTGCAGGTGCAGATTTTTATATTTCTTGTTGTTTACCTTTGGTGCTTTGCATGTGCGACTATTGTGACCATATTGCCTACAGTTTCCACATCTAAGAGACTCATGGTGTTTTCTCACAAGGTAAGGGTTCTTTGGTTCATCAACTACCTTCCTTCTATTTTTCTTAGGCCTCCCATTGTCTATATGTGCATACATGTACCCCTATGTCTATAATGAATGTTCTTATCTCATTTGTGACCTTAAAAATGGTGCCTCCTCCTAGCTTCTACTTTAATTTTCTCTAATTTCTTTTGAATCTTAGGACATATCTCACCTCTAAACCTTTCACTTAATTGGATTTTCTTTTGATATATACTCATCAGTTGCCTTCTTATCAACTCCATTATTGTGATGACGGGTTTGTCTCTAGCTTCCTTAATGTACTCATTGAAGGATTCTGAGGTATTGTTTTTTACTCTTGAACACTTAACTCTTGGACTAAAGTAGCACATAGCCCAGTTATCAGGTGATTCTTTCAAAAGCCAGGCATGTGCATCTTCATTCAAACCCTTCAATTGTGCATTTCCAGCTCAAACTCTTAGACTGTGTAGGCACAAGCAGCCCCCCACACTAAGTCTTTCAGATCTTGCCTCTTGAACAACGTCCTAAAGTTAGCATACATGTGCCTCATGCAATATCTATGCTCAACCCTAGGCATGACCAGGTTAAAAGACTCAACAAGCCCCTACATCATAGCACACACAATGAGATACATCAAATAACACTTTAAAAGTGACATATAAACAAAAATAAAATAACATTTAAACAAACCAATAAACATTACCTTTTATATATCTGAAATAAAGGTCCAACCCCACTCCTCTGGTCTTCCAATGTCAGATCAAGTTCTTCAAAAACCATGACCAACTACTTTTGCACTCTGACTCTACCACTGCAATGGCTAAAGGATACATTTGGTTGTTGGCATCTCTACCAACTACATAAACTAACTGCCCTCCATATGATCCTTTAAGATGGCACACATCCAAACCAATGAAAGGTCTGCAACCATCAAAAAACCCTTTTACTTGTGCATCATACATTATGACTAACATTTGAAATATAGGTGATGCTTCAGAACATGGTCTCTCCACCTTAAGTAGAGCTGTGCTATCAGGATTTTGCCTCATAATCATCTCACAGTAGTCCCACAACCTTAGATACTACTCTTTATGATTACCTTATATTTTTCAATAGCCTTTCTCTTTGCCCTATACACTTGCATCCTTGAAACATGAACCATCCATTCTCTCCTTACAGTTCTTTTTATACCTTTCACCTTCCATCCAGTATCTTCAGATAGCTTCACCAAGTATTTATTTGCCAACCATTTAGAGGTAGCACATCTATTAAAATAACTTCTTCCACATTTGTGTAGGCCTCTCAGACTTTTAATTTGAAATGCAGTTGAACCTTGAAATTGAGAAGCATGAAGCCTAAAACCACAGTTTTGCTTGCAAACCACAATCACTCTATTGGAGTCATTTTTCACATTGTAAATTCATAACCTTCCTTGATATGATACTCTGTTTTGAAGTTCCACCTTTCTCAAGAACCACCTTAACTAACTCCTCAAATTCTTCATCCTCATCACTTGACAAATAAACTCCAATTAAACTATCATTCTTTCCACTCGTGTCTTTGTCCTCATCCTTATCTCACTCAGCATCAGATTTAGTCCATGATTCCACCTCACCAGTAGGAATAGCCTCTTCATCAGGTATAATTGTTTGGTCTACTTCATTAGGGATATCTGGCCTCTGCCCATCATCGGTCATAATTGCCCCCTTTTCCTTATAATGTACTATGTTGGCTCCAGTAAGATCTATCACACTTACAAACATCATTTTCTACAACACTCTCTATCTCATCTGGACTGTCCATGTAGATTTCTATTATTGGTCTCCCATCATGAATTAGAAACATGTCCAACACATCAGCATCATTGGTCAAGGGAATTAAATCATCATCTAGGTTGAAGTATGGAATCTTATGATATATGTTAGAGGTGTTTGGACAACCTATTTTCTTAACTTTATCAACAATCTCAATATGGGACATCAAATCAGGGTCAACTATGCATGTGCTCAATTCTCCATTCATATATGTTTTCTGGGGATTATCTAGAAATTTTCCCCCATAGTGAATCTGTAATGTGAATATCACTTTGCCCATGTTTTGGCACACATACAAAGAACATATTATACATTTTAAAAATTAAACCAATTTGACCCGACATTAAAGAATACAACAAGAGACAAGGAAGTCACTATTTTAAAGTAAAAAAATAAAAAAAAATACACTCAGAAGTAGCATATAGTAAAGAGACAAAAGATCTACTTTTTTTAAAGTCAAAACAAACAAAACTCATGTAATGGGATCACTAGCCCATAAATAAAATTCCAAGCGTGGTCCCAAATTGTTTATATATTCAAAAGCACTCCACTATGGAATTACCATGGAAGGCCAAACGTTGTTCTTATTTTTAGCGTCGAAACCAAAATCAATGCAACCCACCTTTTATCTCATGCAATATACATCAACCAATATGCAACCAGTACATGCAAAATCAACTTGAAACCAATAATTTCAACCTTATGCTCTCAGACATGACGCAAGGCAGTTTAATCACAATTTGAATAACCAAAATACCATAATTTCCACACCGACACATGAAATCATCCATACTAACATAGATCCCTAATTTTTAGGAACTACAGTTCATGCATTATCAAACTAGAAACCTTTTTCTTAGAATAAAGTTTTACCTCTAACAAAACACCATAAACTCAACGTTACACAAAAAAAAAAATAATAGTCAAAAAATAACAAATCTACAGGTTAGAGTTTTTTTATATATACCTTAATCAAAATTTTTGTTCGTTTTAAAATCGCAGTGTATTTTCTTTAAAGCAAGGAATAGGTCTATGAGAGAGAAATGGAGATAAATATTAGGGTTTCTTGTATGCTTGTATGCGTATATATTAGAATATGATGGGAGAGGAGAAGCGGCAATCGCACTAACCCTCTTTCTTATCCCACCAAAACAAAGGGTAATAGTGTGATTACAAGCCTAGTTGACCAAAGAGCAAAAACATCTTCCCCAATGCGTTTGACCATCAGGGTTAGAATATAATTTTAAATTTTCCGTTAACAGTGTCTTTCAACTGAGAAAATTGGTAGTTGATGGCGGTAATGTGATACGTTTTAAAGATGAAGGGGATTTAGTGATTCTGAATCATAATTCAAGAGGGTTTTTTGTAATTGACCCTTATATTTTTCAAAGAAATTTGACCACAAAAATATTATCATGTATTATTTTATGTTCTCATTCCATGAGAGAATAGAATAATCATTCCCATTTTTGAAAGAATGAATGGTCATTCCAAAAAAATGTGAGAATGACCATTCGTAAAGAATGATCAGTGTAACGTTAAATAGTAGTATCAAATAAAGGAACGTAAATGAAAGTAGAAATGGTTATTTTATTTCATTGTACCAAATATAGCCTTCAGAATTTGATTAAATTGCATCGTGAGTACTTTGCAGTTTGCAAGACATATCATAGGTTATATGCAGGACATATTGGAGTTTAAAGATCTCAGTTCTTCTTTAGGGTTTAATACCCAAAAGGTGGGTTTGAGTCCGCTTCCTCATTTGTTTATATTTTGTACAATTTGTTTTTGTCCCCTGCATTGACCAACGGTTCCTTAGCCGAGCCTTCACATTTGAGTATCTGAAATCATCATAAACGTGGACTAACGGGTACTTCCTTTGATCTAACGGGTTGGACTATGGATGTCATACCTAATTAAATCTAGTTTAACTCGTTTTTTATTTAGATAATGTTATATGACATGAATTTTGTATAAAATGATGTAGTTGAATGATACTAAGCTTCGCAGTCACATTATCAAGCTAGAGCTAACAGTAACAAGCTTCTTTGAATTGCCACAAATTTCTCTGCAGCCGAAGAGTTGTTTGGTTTAGTGATTCTATGCCAGTCCGTTTATAGTTTGGCTGTAAGATATTTTATGGCCTACATGATTTGGCACACATGACTTATCTGATATCTATCAGATATATTTATTGGGTTTATCATGTTAGGGTTTCTTATCCTATTCCATATAGACCTCTTATTTTATTGGTCAATAAGGAGAAGTTGTTTCCTACTATATCTACTTGATGGGTTAGTAGAGTTCAAGTCTAATAAGGAAACTGATCCTCTCTCTGCCTATAAATATACGCATATCCCCATCATTATTGTGTATATAAAGGTTGAGGGCCAAGAGAGAGAAACTCAGTTTCTAGGAGATCGAGAAAAGATACTAAAGTCAATCGCTTTAAGGTTTGCTCTAATGGCTACAGGTATGTTTTATGTATTTCCGTTTTATCGACATGTGAAAATCATGATTGTTTTAGATCTTAGATTTATAATTTATTATGATGAAATCTATGAATTTAGATTTACATGTGGTATCAGAGCTTTGTTCAAAACTTTTATGATTTTCCATCAAAGATAAATAAATTTATGAGAACAGTTGCTTCGACCCAGCTTCTGTGTAATTGTATCCGCGCTTTATAACCAAATTTTGCAGTATATATATTATAACGAAAATAAATTAAAGGAAGAACAAGAGGACCAGATAATTGGAAATGACCAGATAACTGAAAAATGACCAGATAACTGGAACTGGAATGGACCAGATAACTGGAATAGATCAAAGTAATTAAGAAGTAGAAGAAGAAGAAACAATTGCGTTAGTAAGCCTCAACGATTTATAGGCATGCCCAGAGGGTCAACTAGACGTTGTTTGCAGCTTATAACAGATAATAGATAATGACAGCAATTAAAACCAGCCAATAAGGCGGTATAAGCATAGAATAAAATAAAATAATGAACAAGTAAATAATTATTAATACTAAAGTATGTAGCATTGAATCTTGAAATTGAAAATTACATAAACATTTGAAGATTACCAGGTAGTATCTAGAAATCTCTGATACTTGAACTTTAGAGTTTGATTACAGAGGAATTCTAGAGAGAGAGAGAGAGAGAGAGAGGTTGGACTCGAACTTGGCCTGTCTCAAAACATGGAGAGACAGGGTATAAATAGAGAAAAGTTGGTTACTGTAGCTCCACTGACAGTTTTTTTTTTTTTTTTGGCAGAATAGTAAAAAGTCAATTGTGAATAGTAAAAAAGTCAAATTTACTGTAGCACTTTTGTCTTTTTGTGAAGTTACTGTAGCACTTCCGTCTTTTGTGAAAATACTGTAGCACTTTCGTCTTTTGTGAAAATTGTCTTTGTGGCCGAAAGTTGATGGAGTTATCACCGAAAGTTGATAGCTTTGTCACTGGCGTGTTTGCTTGCTTTTGGACCTTGTTTGTACTGGAGTGAAGACACTGTAACAGTCATCTTCGTTATCCTGTGCAAGATCTGTTGAAGAGATTTGAGAATCTTGATCTGGATTTGCTGGAGAAGCCTCATTATCACTATCTGAGGGAGATGATAGGGTTTCTAGTAGTTGTTGACGAAGTTCTTTCTTTGATTTGGCCGCTGCTAATTGAGGAATGATTTGGCTTCGGTTGAGGAGAAACTGAGGGTTAGTAGTAGTAGAAATTGCAAGATGTTGTTGGAAAAATTGATGAACTGCTTGTGGGGTGCAAAATTGAGGATTCCATTTATCCCACCATTTATCTATACGCATGCTGACGTGTATTCATAAATATGTGTATATGCATGTACAACCAAAAGACCTTCTTATTATGCA